>QEPC01013547.1:3668194-3686327 GCA_003113815.1 Sphenodon punctatus
CTTCCAGTGAACCTTTTTTTGCCACCCGAACTCATCCCAACGCGATCCGAACTGACCGAACTGTTCGGCCATTTCGCTGTTCGGTGTTCGGTTTGTTCGGGTTCGGGTTCGAGTTCGGTTGTCCGAACAGGCCGAGTTCGGGCCGAACTCCAAACTGCCGAACCGCGTTTGCCCATCCCTAACCACCACCACCAGTCATGCTCCTCCTCTTCCTTGAAGAGGGGGTGAGTAGGCTTGGAGCCAGCACTTCAGGGGAGCCAATCATTGGTTTGTGCAGGAGCCATGAATAAACCACCAATACTGAATGTGTTACTGACCCTGAAAGGAGCAAGGTGACTGGGAGGGGTCCAGTTTGCCTCTCTCTGCTGCTACCTGCCTCCATCTGTCAGCTGTCAGACTGTGGAGACTGGAACAGAGTTGGGCACAGCCAGGAGACAAGGAGAGAGAACTGCCCAGCCAGCCAGCATGTGGGCTGGCAAGAGGGAGAGCTAGCGTTGTGTAGGAGTGGGGGGAGAGTTGGCAGGAGTGAGGTGGAGGGAGATAAGACAAAGGTATTCATCAAGCTTTATGGGGACAAGGGTCCAAGAGGTTTTGGAACAGAGCTACAGGAATGTTAATCTATTCCAACAGATTGCCAGTGAGATTGCTGCTTGAGGATACCACAGAGACATGGTGTAGAGCTTCAGGGAAGCTCAGACACAAGCTCATCAAAGACCTCAGGCAGGGCTACAAGGAGTTCCAGGACAACAACTATCACTCTGGATTTGGATGCCAGGCAGTGTGGGTGAAAACAGACATGCACGTAACACCACTTTAACATTTCTTATGCATGTTGCAGGGCTGTACTGGTACCCGATGCAGTCCTGCAACATGTATAAGAAATGTTAAAGCGGAGTTATGGTCCATGTCTGTTTTCACCCAATGCCCTACAACTGGTTTCTGACCGGGATATCATTATGCCTATTGTTTGAGGGAGCCATGTAATCAGTCTTGGAGGTGCAAGGCCAAATGAGCTATCAACAAGGGAGGCTACTGGTACAGCTGCAGTGGGGAATGCTCTATGCTATGCTATACTTCAGACCAGGATCAAACTATTGCTTTTGATCTGGTTCCCACTGACTCTCCTAGCCAGCACTTCTTCAGTGTTGCCTAGTTCTGAACACTCAGTTACCTGAGGAGCTGAAGTTCTCAAACTAGAGACCCAGTATTTGGAGAAGACGGTTGTGGAGGAGGAAATTGTTGAAACCTTGTTTTGCTGAGAGACGTCTACATTGGCCATTGCCAGCTGTCCTAGAGAACAGCTTACCCCTGAAGGGTCAGAGGAACATGACCAACATGCCTATAACTGGGAAACTGAGTTAGAACTACTTTAAAATATTTCCACATCTGGCACCACCATTGTTGTATTAATTTATTTTAAATTTTTATCCCACCCTTTCCTCAAAAAGGCTCAGGGCAGCTTACAAAACAAAATAAAACATAACATATAAAAACATATAAAAGAAAGGAACATTAAAATACAACATAACATATAAAAACATATAAAAGAAAGGAACATTAAAATACAAAACAACCCCCCCACCCAAAAAAACTAGGGATGGGCGAACGCGGTTCGGATGTTCGGAGTTTGGACCGAACTTGGCCTGTTCGGACGTCTGAACCGAACGTCCGAACCAAACTTGAACACGGCCGAACAGTTCGGTCATGTTCGGGTGAATTCAGATGAGTTTGGGGGCGGGAAAAACGTGACTTCAGACGGGAAAAACGTGACTGGAAGGGGGAGGCAGCTGAGAAGCAGACTTCCTGGCACCAAGGGTGGAGACCAGGGGGTCGTTTCAGGGTCAAATGATACCGATACGGAAAAAATTCGGTATCTGTATCGGTATCAATAGTGCTATTTTTGAATGTTCGGACAAGTTCAGCCGAACCGAACAACTGAACCCATACTCGGGTTTCGAACTGAACGCCCAAACATCTGAACTGCGTTCTGTTCGCCCATCCCTAAAAAAAACCCGACCCATCCACGACCCCCCCAAAAAGCACTCAATGCTACCTTCCTATTCCCCACATCCAACCCCCCTCATACCCTACCCCAAACCCACTCACCAACTCCCCATCCCTTATCCTTGCCTGCCAAATGCCTTTTCAGACAGAAAAATCATACACTGTCTCTGGAAGACACATTGGCTCGGGTTCAAATGAACCTTGGGAAAGGGAGTTCCACAGCGCCAGGGCAGCAACTGAGAACGTCTCCCTGCGAGCCCTTTTCATGTGTACAAGACTAACAAATGGTACTCACAGGGAGGTGCTCCCAACTAGGGCTGATGCGGCAGCAGCTGTTACCGCGCCGTGATTCCGTTCTGCCATTTCGGAATTGCCCATGCCACACCGCGACTTTTCTGCGGATATTCCGCTAATTCCACCGGAATTCTGCAAATCGCGGAAAACCGCTATTCCGCTATTTTGTGGCGCTAGCGGAATTGCGGAAGTAGCGAAAATGTCATGTTTCCACGATTCCACTAAGTAGCGGAATTAAATAAGCGGAACCGCGGAATGAAACTAGCGGAATGAAAGCCTCTGCCATGCCGTTCCACTAATTGCGGAAACACTGTTTCCGCCGGAAATAGCTACCGCTGCGATATTCCGCTACAGCCCTACTCCCAACTGATTTCAGGGGCCGCAGCGGGGCATGGAAAGACAGGTGGTCTTTCAGATATGTGGGACCCAGACCATTTAGGGCATTAAAGGTCAAACCCAGCATTTTGAATTGTGCCCGGAAAGCTATAGGGAGCCACTGCAGACTTCAAAGCACTGGTGTAATGAGCTCCTGGTGCCCCACCCCCAAAAGGAGGTGAGCCACTGCATTCTGCACCTGCTGCAGCTTCAAGAGCAGCCCCACATAGAACATGTTGCGGTAATCCAGCCTCGAGGTGATGAAAGCATAGTTGACAGATCCGTGGACAGATCCAAATCAGAAAGAAAAGACCGCAGCCTCCTCACTAGATGGAGTTGGTGAAAAGTGCTCCTGGCCACCACTGCAACATGACAATCCAGGCACAGCAAGAGGTCCAGAAGCACTCCATGACTGCAAACCTGATTGACCAGAGGAAGCTGAACCCCATCAATAACAGGAGTTCCAGTCCCTTCCAAATCACAAGGCCAGCCAACCATTCAGTCTTCAGTCTTGTCTGGCTCATCCTCAATTGGCTCATCCTCAATTGGCTTATCCTCATAGCACCCAGGCGTTGGGTAAGCACTGAAACTGCAGGGCCTGCATCAGATGAAAAAGAGAGGTAGAGCTGGGTGTCATCAGTATACTGATGACACTTCACTCCAAACCTCCGAATAACCTTGCCAAGCTGCCTCATATACACGTTGAACAAGAGGGGAGACGGAATAGAATCCTGCGGAACCCCACAGGGGAGGTCCCGAGAAGATGACGAACAATTGCCCATCACCACTCTCTGGGACATACCTGATTGGTAGGAGTGGAACCACTCAAGAGTGGTCCCATTCACCCCCGCCAGATCCCACAATTGTGTCAACAACACCTCATGATCAACTGTATCCAAGATTGCCAAAAGATCTAACAAGATCAACAGGGTGGAATTCCCCTTGTCAATCTCCAGGCACAGGTCATCAACCAAAGCCACAAGTGCAGTCTCTGTGTCATACCCAGAATGAAAGCCTGACTGAAACAGGTTCAGGAATCCAATGGTATCGAGATAAGCCTAGAGCTGTTGGGTAATCATGTGAGAAGGGAGCTCTGGTGGGACATAATTCTTTTGCAAATGCCATTGGTTGGGTGTGGTGTAATGGCTAAGTGTGTTGTATTTGGACTGGGTGGTAGGGGGGGGATCCTCGTTCAAGTCTTGCCTTAGCCAGAAACTCACTGGGTGATCTCGGGCCAGTCACAATATTCTCTTAGCCTAACCTACCTCACAGGGTTGTTGTGAGGATTAAAGTTGTGTTAAATTGTTGTATGTAAAGTGCTCCGAGTGCCATGGCATGGAGGTGCTATATAAAAATAAAGATGATTATTATGACCTTAGGCACTGTGCCTCAGCACTCTGGGTAGAGATGAGGGGGAATATTTTTGTTTGTTTTGGTACTGTGCTTCAGCTAAAAATGAGGAGAAAATTTGGTTAGAGGGAAGGCTCCTAGCCAGACAGCCTTGAGATCTGGCAATCATGTTAACAGTATATAGTGCAATATTTCTATTCTCACAGTTGCAACAACACCAGCCACAACTAGACTGAGTTCTGCATGCTTGCGCCAATGGAGATACTGGAGGATCTTGCACAATAGCTGCTGGGGGAAGCTGCTAGGGATGGGCGAACAGAGCCAAGTTTGGAAATTCGGTTCGGTTTCAAAATCGAGTTCGGTTCGGGAGTTCGGTTCGGTCGACCGAACTATTCGAGTTCGATCCGACCTCTGAACTTCCAAACAGAGTTTGGAAATTCAAACCCCATTGAACTGAATGGAATATTATCTTTTAGGGATGGGCGAACAGAGCCGAGTTCGGAAATTTGGTTTGGTTCGAAAATCGGGTTCGGTTCGGAAGTTCAGTTCAGTTGACCGAACTGGTAGAGTTCAGTCCGAACTTCCAAACCGCGTTCGCCCACCCCTAGAAGCTGCATGCGGGGCACTGGCACTCCAGGAGGGCATCACTACTTTGAGGTAAGGAGAAGAGGTTTCGGTGCTGTGGATCAAGGAGAGGCAAAGGTACAGGAGACAAGATACTGAGGAGCTCCATGAGGAGAGATGAGCAGCCACTCTTTTCACTACTGTATTAGCTGTCTCCTAACATCCCTGCCAAAATGCAGGTGCTCACTGATGAGCCACATAAGCATTAAGTTATCCTTTTCCTTGGATTCCTTTTATGCCATCAATAACACTTCCATTTGAACCAGAGTGTTGATCGCCTCCAGCATAACAGCTACAGACACTGACAACGCCTGAGCAGTCTGGTCAGATGATGGGGTTTTCCCTGTTAAAAAGTGGTGAAGGGGAATTGGCCATAGCAGCAGCAAATGAAAATCAGAACTGGAAGAGAAGCTTTTACTTCCCCTGTTCCAGAAAGCAATGTGTGCAGATGTCCACAATTAATTGCATAGCACAAATAGTGCAGTTCCTGCTGGCCAGGATCAAGGGACGGCATCCAGGGAACAGTCTGTGGGAGGAGACAAGCAGACTCAAGCACACAAGCACATCTATGTATATACACTCAGCTATGCAAAGTGAGCATTTTCATTGCTGTCATCATGCAATGGCTGAACGCCATGTGTATAATTATGTCTGGTACTAATCATAGGTGGATTCTATCCCTGCAGTAGATGGATCCTATCATTGCTTGTACAAGTCGTCACTAGTTATTTGGTAACAGACCGTTCCCCCTTTTCCTCTCTGTTAATTGATATGCGTATGGATTTGGGGGGGGGGGATGATAGGGAGTATCATTTGCTATTGAGTGGGGTGCATTTTTCTGAAATGACACCCATGGTCCTGTCCCACTGTCAGGTCAGGGCCCCGTGAGAGCTGGAAGGCTAAAGGCGGACAGCCTTTGCCTCTTTCCAGCACCTTCACCCATGAAGCAGCATTGTCGGCAGCGCACACCCAAATCGACTGGGGAAAGCATTGAGCCACTGCCCAAGGAAAGGAATATGGGGCCCAGCTCCGATTAACCCTGAGGGAGAAGGGTCTTGACAGAGCTTTTCTAAAAGGTTTTTGGCATTGGGCACGTGGTGTGAAACTGCAGGGAATGGATCTACTAACTGCATTGCCCCACAGCTCAAGGAGGGGCTGATAGGTATGCCCCTGGCACAGCCCACAGGGGGCAGTGTGGGAGGGGCGTAGTGACTTGAGGGTTGTGGCCTTTTTGAGCATAGACTGGGCCTAGGCTTCAGAATAATAGGGGTGTTTATAAATGAGACAATAGCCCACACCAGGAGGGTGTTCAGAATGTGTTTGCTGCCCATTTATTAAGTGACCATGAGATGGGCACTCCTGTGTACTATGGAGTCTTCACTTACGGCAGAGTCCTGGGGCATTGCGGGGTCACTGTTTGGGCCAATCTGGGCTAATGTTTGCCCATGTGTCTATACCCATCTCTGTGTGGGCAAAGAACCTAGAGCAGCCCCAGCAGTCAGAGTTCACCACTTTCCCTCTCCCTGGGGCTTCTACTGTTTAGTTTCACTTTGGAGCACTCAAACATGGCACACCAAAAGGCAGGAAGCACACAGTGGGCAGAACTTCCTGGACCCAGGATTCCCTGTGGCTGTGAGTTATGAGGGAGAGGTGGTGGTGGGTGGAGCGTGGCACCTACCCATGTATTGGGTTTGCTGTTTGAAACCCCCTGAGTGCGGGCTGTCTGGATCAAACACAAGACTGCAGGCTATCATCCATTTATTTTTCACCTATAGAGGCTGCTTCCAGTAGTGGAAAGAGAGGCCACCCACAGAGGAAGCTACAGCATCCCTTGGTCCATGCAGGCCATTTTGATTTGGCTTATCCGAGGAAATGCCAGAGTTAAAGAGATGCAGCTGCCATGTCAGCTGAAGCAGCAGCCACACAAATGCTGAGTGAGGTAGCCAGACCAGTCGAAAGAGAAAGTTCAGCTAGAATAAAGTATTATCATGATACATTTTAATTACAGCTAATGAATAATTAGGAGTTGATTTTACTCAGTGCGCTACAAATAGATTGTTGGACTGCATTTAAACATAAATCATTGGTGATTGTATTCGTAGTTCCACTGGGCTGTTTTAATATCAGACAGACACATTCCAGGACGATGTGTGTCTAGCATTGCCTCATGTGCCACATGCTAATACACCTAAAGCACGACAGGATGTTCTGGCTCACACATACCATTAACTCTTGTTGAACTTTCCAATGGCAATTTTTTGCAACAATGTGCTACATATAAAGCTTTACAGTACTTCATAGTCTCTGTGCGGGGTTGAAAGTGAGTCCTCTCCTGGACTGTTCTGACTCTCAGAAATCAGGACTGTTTGGCTCTCGAGGAAAAATTGTTGTCATGTTGTATAGAACCCCCTCCCCCCCTCCCGTAGTTATGTATAAGTTTAAAAAAATGTATAAAGCTTGCTATTGAAACAGGTTCATGACTAAAAAGTGGGAAGGGCTTTTTTCTAGGCTTGATTTCAGCTGTGGGTTGGCAAAAGATCTCAATAGGCAGTGAGATTTTAAGGTGAAGAATATTTTGTTCTTTTTTCTTTTAGTCCACTAGTTTTGTTTATAATGAGGTATCTTTTTTCAGGACAGTCCCTATGTAGACTGTTGTCACCAGTCAGATTGTAATAAGTGATCCACTTGTTAGACACTAACTTCTTTAAATGTGCTTGATACCTAGAGTTCTTAACTTACTAATGTAATAAGTTATAAACCCAGACCCGTCAGTCTTGGTGCTTACCCAGTGTCTGGCAGCTGTGGAGGACTGGATGAGGACGAGCTGACTAAAGTTGAATCCCAACAAGATGGAGGTAATGTTGGTGGGTAGGGCGGCAGATGTGACGGTCCCCATCATTGACGGGGTTCGCCCTCCGCTGGTTACCCAGGTTCAGTCTGGGCATGCTCCTCGACTTGTATGGATCTCCAGGTGGGGGTCAGTGGCGCGGAGTGCGTTTCGCCAGTTACATCTGGTGTGTCAGCTTCAGCTGTATGTTTCAGATAGCAACCTGGCCACCATCATCCATGCTTTCATTACGCGAGATTGGACTATTGTAACGCGCTCTGGGGTCCCATGGTGATGGTCTGGAGACTGCAGCTAGTGCAGAATGCGGCTGCCCATCTCCTTACGGGGTCGGGTCACCGTGAGCACATTACACCGGTGCTTCAGGCTCTGCACTGGCTGCCTATAGTCTGCCGGGCCTGATTCAAGGTGTTGGTATTGACCTATAAAGCCCTATACGGCCTTGGCCCGGCTTACCTACTGGATCGCCTCACTCTCCATGCTCTGAGTCTGGAGTGACCCCTGCGGTCATCCAGGAGCGCTCTCCTTGAGGTCCTCCGTACGGCCTGGGGGCCACTATGGAGCGGGCGTTCTCAGTGGCTGCACCTCGTCTGTGGAATTCCCTCCCTGTGGAGGCCCAGATGGCCCCGGACTTCCCTTCCTTCTGGCGTATGACTAAGACCTGGCTGTTCCACCAGGCGTTTGGTGGGGGAGATGGGGTTTAGGGTGGGGAGTTGTGGGTTAGGGTGGGAGGAGGGAAATCTACTTTTTTGAGATCTTTTTTGCCTTCTCTTTTATTGTGGTGTTTTAGCTTGTTGTTTTATTGATTTTATATGTAAGCCGCCCTGAGCTGCTTGGAGCAGGAGGGGCGGGGTAACAAAATTTGTTAAAATAAAAAATAAATAATACTATTCATTTTCCACTTAACACTTAACCATCACTTGCTGAGTCTTTGGCAGTATGCTCAGTCCTACAAAGCATGGTACAGTCACCTCAATCACACATCCTCCTGTAACATGCTGTTTTCACTGTCTCTGCTTGCCTAGCTATTCCACATAGAGAGCACCACCACAGCCTAGATTAAGCTGTTTGCAGTTTTATTAGCAAAGTCCAGGATGACAAGGGAGGTCCCAGAAAACTGGAGAAGGACAAATATAGAGTCCATATTTAAAGGAAGTGGGGATTGTTGGAAATGCAAGGACTGTGAGATCATTGCATCCATTTGCCCAATGCAGAGTTTACAGAGGAGTGTGAGTAGCTAATCATCAATAAGCACTGCAGGCAGGAAGCATACTTAAGTAGCTTTATTAGGAAATACATGTAGGATACGAAAGGCCTACATCTATACTAAGTCCTAAGACTAGGTGTGTTCAAGAGGGAGGAAGGAATCTCTCTGAGACACAAAGAGATGAGAAATCTCCTGGGGGAGGAGATTGACCAATCAGGTCCTGACAGAAGTAGGACAGATAGGATGGGGGAAGGGTTCCCTGATCTGTCTGTCTACTCCTGGTGTTTCTAGCAAACAAACAGGATGAGGTGCTTAGGGGGGATGCAACCAAAGGAATGTATTTCCAACAGGGAAGACCCAAGAAACTACTATATAGAGCAGTCAGTTTGTCCTCGGTGCTTGGGAAGTTACTGGAGCAAACTATAAAATACTCTGTTTGTAAGCATCCGGGGGACAAAGTGATGATTGCTTACAGGGCCAGCCTTAGAATTTGTGCGGCCCAGGGCAAAGATAAAACGCAGACCTCCTGCTGGCCCCACCCTCTTCCCAGTGGCCCTGCCCCCTTGGAATCACCCTCTGAAGGGCCCCAGAGGTTGTGGGGGTGCCCTATGGGATGGAGTGGGGACCCCACACCCTGCCCTGGTGAAAAGGGGGGCCACTGCAGGCCCTCCCTAAAATAGAGAAAATAGTGGGGCCTGGAGTGGTTGCCCCAAGTTGCCCTATGGTAAGGCCAGCCTGGATTATCAGTAGTTGGCATGGATTTATCCAGAAAAAATCATGCCAGACTAATTTTGTTCTTTGGTGGGTGATTTGGTGGACAAGGCTACATAGTGGATATATTTTACCTGGATTTTAGTAAGGCTTTTGACACTGTTCCACATAACATAAGGAAACTTGAGAAATGTGGCTTGGATGGAACTACCACAAGGTGGATACACAGCTGGTTCACAAGGGAAGAGTCCTACAAATGGATCAGTGTTGGATTGGGAGCTGTCACAAGCAAGGCTCCACAAGGGTCTGTTTGAGTCCAATGCTATTCATCATTTTTGTTAATGACTTGAAGGAATAGAGAGTTTACTTGTGAAATCTTCTGATGACACAAAAGGTGTTTTCAAATGAGACGATAGCCTGCTGGAGTCTGTGTTCGGTCTGTGCAGCTCCCACTCACCGCCTACTTGCATGTTTTAGTGTGTAGAGCTAATAAACAGGTAGTCCCTGTATCTAGTTCTTGTGCGGGCAGCCAACACTCACAGGTTTAGTCTGACAAACCTCACTATGCCCACCAACCACCTCCCCACCCATGGTGAACAGCTGGCCCAGCTGTTTTTTGCTTCCAGGTTATTCTCACCGCCCCAGGAGATGGTCCAGCATGAGCAAATACTTGGTCACATGTGGCATGCAGCCAATCCTGCCTAGCCAGCTACCCAATGGTGCTCAAAATATTTGGTGCCTGGTCTGCAGACTTCATGGATGCCAGTAACTCAGTCATTGATCCCGAGAACATCAGGGTGCTCATTAATTATCACTGCTCAGTGTAACCTGTGAGCCATGCAACAGATTCAAATTTCTCCTGTTGTTCTCTCAATGAGTTTGCAAGGTAGAAATAGGCTCTCATGTGAGCTGTGACCATGGCCATAGACTTGCTTTCCTAAGGCAGCAATGGACCATGCTGAGAAGGATTAAATCCCTGCAACGGGCAACAACGTGTGCAGAGAACTACCTGTCAGGAGATGCGGGTTCACTCACCAACGCCCTATGCCTGACTGTACCCACTGAGTAATTTGTCTGGCTGAAGGAGAAAAGCACAGACTGGTGGGTGAACGAACGTACTGTCCTTTTGGGGAGATGCTGAGTGGATCTCTAACTTCAGGATGCCCTGGCGCCTTGTCCTGCAGATAGCAGAGATTCTCGGGCCTCGACTGAAGAAACAGAGCATGGTGATGTGATCGCCCATCCTGGTGGAGAAGCGCATGGCTGTCAATATTTGGAATTTCACCACTTCAGACTCTTGCTGCTCTGTTGGTCAGCAATTCAGTGTTGGAACCTCCACAGCGGCCATTCTCACTGAGGTCTGCACAGCGATAGTGGAGGTACTGCTAAACTGAGTGGTGCATTTGGTTGATCCTGCAGAGGTAATGGAGGGATTTTGGCTGGAAGGCTTCCCAAACTGCATAGGGGTGATTGATGGGAGCCATATCACCGTCATCTGCCCACCCCACAGCAAGGATTGACTATTTGAACTGAAAGGGGTTCTTCTCTGTGGTTCTGAAGGCTGTAATGGTTCACTGTGCCTGGTTTGTGGATGCGCTGCCTGGGTGATCCGGGAAGAACCATGACTCTGTATCTTCTGCCAGTCCCTCTTTTTTGGCCACATACACACCCCCATGGACCCACCACTGAAACCTGCATCGAGGGGGTACTTGTGTGGCCTGTTGTTCTGGGGGACCCTGCCTACCCATTGGTAGCCAGAGAGTTTGTGAGGAGGAAGGGAGGCCCTGGTTGCCTGTGGAAGGCAGAGAGGGGAGTGGGGTACAGGGAGCTTGCCTGCTGGACACCCTGTGTCCAGAGTCTGGTTACCTGTGGTGGTCACCAGAGAGTGAAGGGAGGGCCTGGTTACCTGTGGTGGGTCTGGGAGGCGTAAGTTAGGGCATGCCAGTTAAGGTCCCCATGCCCTGGTTCCCAAAGGCGGGCAGAGAGGGGAGGAGGGCATGAGTAGCTTGCCCACCAGGTGGTCACTAGAAACAGCAACCCACAAGTGTTGGTGCAACACCTAAGCTGTTTAGGCAACACCTAAGCTGTTTAGGCAACACCTAAGCTGTTTAGGCAACACCTAAGCAGCAACTCACAAGTGTTGGTACCCAGGCAACACCTTCTGAGAAACAAGCCTCAACTAACAGTGACCCTGTGGGAACCCCCTGAGAGATTCACCCTCATGGTGGGCCCGCAATGTCCCTGGACTATGCTGTGAGTGGGTGGGGGGGGTTGGCCGTGTGGCAGGTGGGGGCTAACATCTGGCAGAGTAGGACGGACAGCTAATAAACAAGTGGGTGGACTAATGTGGGCTATCGTCTTGTTTGTTTTCACCCAAAATTGGGAGGGACTGCAAACACTCTGGAGGATAGGATAAAAATTCAAAAGGACCTTACGTTTGAGAACTGGGCTATAAATAATAAAATTAAATCCAACAAGGACAAATGTAAGGTAATACACATATGGCAGAGAAACCAAAAGCATGCTACAAAATGGGAGATAACTTGATCAGCAGTAGCACTTCATAGAAAGCTCACAAACTGAGGAGTGTTATGATCACAGGAGACTGCTGTAACCCATGAATCCATTCGCTATCCTTGAGTGCATGCTTTCATCTCTGCTCCCTTCCCCCGAGCTCATTCTTCCAGTGCTTTGGAGTTGGGATTGGATCCAAGAATTGGAAAGGGGCCAAATAAAAAATAGCTCTACACCAGCTTTGGCCGACAGGTCAGATGTTCCCCGCCACTGTAGCTACATCATGCTGAGGGCTGGATTTGACCCTTCCAGTTCTATGATTGTATAGCTGTAAAAATATAGCCTGTCCTGGAACTACTTCCAAAGCTCTTCTACTCTGGCTGCTTGTGAAAATCTAAATTGCTAAAACACTAAAGATTTCAAACAGATGTGAAATGGGTACTCTTTTTTTGTACCCCTAGGTAACCTGCCAGATATGTGAGTACGTGGCCTTTGGGTCACCTTCCCCCATTCCCTGGGGCATTGGGGTAGGGGGTAGCAAGGCATGGAGTGAAGTGGAGGCAGCTATGGTGGGCCTGTGGGTGCCTGCTGACGTGTGCACTTTGTACAGGCCGACCAGCTGGATACACCGGCACCTAGCTGACTAGTTGGTGCAAAGTGTGTATGTGCTTGCAGGCATCCCAGACTCCTGGTTTCCTGTGACTCCCCCAAGATTCTGCGTGGTGCTCCCAGGCACCACTGCCTCAGCCCCTGCACCCGAAAGTCAAAAAGCGTTATCCAAAGGGAAACCGATGAGTGCTGCTCAGGTACCTTCCTGTGCCCAAAACAGCCGAGAGAGTTTTGACACTGCAAATTTATCAGGATAACCCATTTTCACAATACCTCTTCCAACTCTAGTTTCAAAGAGTTTCATTTGCATGTACAGGGCTAGAATATGTGCACAGTTCTAAAGTAAGAGCCTCTGGGATAGGGCGAGCTATAAATTTAAATAAATAACAACAATAATGGCTCCTTTGAACAGGGAAAGGAGAACAAGGCATGTCTTTTACAGGGATCATAGAACTCTGCCATCTGCACACGATTTATGATAGCACATTTATATACATGCTGAAATGTGGTGCTGTCCTCTGCGTGACTTTCTAGTTTTAATCTTCCAATTTGGTTATTATCAGAGTATTATAATAATTGTAGCAAATGAATCTAATATTTTTGAAAAAACCAATGCAATATCAGGGCGACATTTCATGCAAAATCTTTTTGAGAGAATGCAACCTAGACTAGTCCTGATCTGCAGTGAAATGAGGCAAGTGGACTGAACTTCTGGCGCGGCAATGCCTACAGCTGAGGCACTTTGGTGATGAAGTGTGGGGCAGGTATAGCTTGCACTGACACTGATTTTATTTGTTTGGGTCCGATTCTGATTGCACTCTGGCTGAACTGCTCCCAAAGAATACTGCGTGAGACTGGAATTGAGCTCATTGCATCTAAAGGCGGTCATAATAACCATAAGTGCACTTGTAAGGAGTTCATATGCATGAGACATATGTGGGGCTAACATCCTTCTTAGTTAAGAAATATTTTTCTGAAAAGTTCACTATGTCAAAATGAAGCTGAAGAATACGAATAAGAAATTACTACTTCTCTGAACAGAAAGCATACATAGGGTGGCTTCAGACTTGACGATAGCCCACATTTCCATGTTTTGACCCACATGAAACTGCAGACCACCAGATGTTAGCCCGGGCCATTTCCTGGACAGTGTTGGCACTTAGCCCTGGATGTGACCAGGCTCAGTGCCAACACGGTTGAGAAATGACTGTTGGACCCAGAGTAAATCAGGCTTTCAGACATGAAAGCCCACTTACTTATCATGGTCCAGAGTGGTGGTGGGGGGCTGGCACCATGGCGGCTATTGGACGCCATGGCTGCCCATCAGTGGGGGGTAGACCGCTTCACGCAGCATGGGGCCAGGGCCATGCAGATGCACATCTGTACATCTCCCCATCTCCTCCCTGGCCCGGCCGCCATCATACTGGGTTGGCGGCTGGGCTGGATCGCCACCAGAGTGACAGCTCCCACCACCGCCTGGGTAAGTCCGTGGCAGTAGCCGTCACTTCTGTTTTCATCCATAGTTTCCCAAGACTTAACCTAATAAGGCAGAGGTGTTTTAACCTTTTCTTGGGCCACATCCATGAGGCAGGGCAAAGGAGTGGTTATGCCCCTTTCTGACCTAATTCCACCCCTTACAGAGTGTCATGATGCTCCCTTTGGGTGGGGGCCATGTTGGAAAGGGGGAAGGAAGGTCCCTATGCCCGCCTCCTTTCTGATATGGCCGTCCCCTGCCGCTCCTGAAATTCCTGATTCATCTGGGTTACCAAGGGTCCCTGGCTGACCAGGCATAATCAGTGGATTCCGCCTGGAGCCTGGCAATTCAGGAGATCTCCCATACTGGCACCAATACGCTCTGTATGCTGAGTTCTGAGGTATATTTTAGGATCCATGTGTAATTGTTAGACTATAGCTCTGTGAACTACATAAAATTCTATGTGACTCATGAGCTAAAGTCAGGGACCCATGTTCATAGTGTGTTCTCCATTGGTGGCAGCGGGGAAAACACAGTGAACATGGTTCCCTGGCTATAGGTTTGCTGCTAATGTTTCGAAACCAAATGAGAACACCAACACCAGTGACATCTGTCTTGCCTTTGCAGTTATGACAGATATTACTGCCCATGAGGTGTCCGTGTATGAGAAAGGGATTGTCCCCGTGTACCTCAAGCATCTCTCCCCTTTTTGTACCTCAGTTCTCAAGATTAGCTTTGGGTGATGAAGCTTGCTGTAGAATGTGCAGGAAAGACTGCTTCTGCAAATGTGCTATTTTTGAGCTGTTTTTGCTTCCTCCACTCTGCAGTTCTTTTTATTATTTATTCAGCTGTCATTGTTGCTTTCATTCATAGAATGGTAAATGAATGACCAACAAAGTGTTCAGCAACATTTTCCATCTGACTGTGTTTTTTGGTTTGATCAAAAAGATTTTGAGAACAGAGGCTAAGAATTACATAGTCAAATCATGTTTAACTTTCTTTTCAAATAATCACAAAGGTGAGAGAATTTTGTATTATTCATACTCAAAGAGTATGATGAGGAAGGAGGAGAAAAAGTTTACATAATTATTTTATATACCATTTTATAATGTTCAACCCTTTACTTATGATGAATCGTAAAACTTCCTGGAAAACTTCCTAGCTTTCATTAGGAGCCTGACCCGGTTCATTGTGAAACTCTCATTGGCTTGAAAGGTGTAGGATCATGTCCTCCTAACTCCAAGATCTTGAATGTGGTTGCCTTTATTTTAATTTTGTAGTGGAAATGCTTAAATATTTCTCAGAATATGAAATAAAAACAGAGAAATTGCCAAACTCCCTAAATGTAACACACACACAGCCCTCTCAATTTCACCCCATTGTATACGATGCTTTGAAGGAAATGCACTTTACTAAATGCTAAATGATTTCTACATTTTAAACTAATTTCTAATTTAATGTTCCTCTTATTTGTTTTTAAAGCTTTCCTCCTCTCTATCCATTATATAGTTAGTTTGGCTAACAATATATACCATCCTCAATAGCTGAGTTTACAATATATTGCTTTGTCAGAATGATCCTCAAAGTGCTTATTGCACAAACCCCATTCATTTCAATGGGGTGTGGGCTAGCAGAGTACTTTGAATATTAGATTTACCTATCGAGCAAGATTTATTTATTTAAATGTTTATGCCTCCCCGAGCTGTTCTCAGGAGGGGCGGGATATAAATTAACATAATAAATAAGTATAAAATAAATAAATATTCCACCCTATCCTGAAGACTCAGGCTGGTTTACAATACATAAATATATATAATTAAAAATACACACACATTAAACCAATTTAAAATCCCCTATCCTGAACCTCCCTTAGCCTTATCCCTGCCTGCCACATGGCTGATCAAACAGAACAGTCTTACATTGCTCGCAGAAGATAAGCAGCTGATGAACTTCCAGGGGGAGAGAGTTCTGTAATTGTGGGGCAACTACTGAGAATGCCTCTCTGTGGGTAAAAAACAGATGTGACAGCAGTGAGGCACCTCCCCAGCCTGCCCCAGGGCGAAGAACTGCATCTGGAGTGGTACAGAACAAAGATGTGGCACAGGGCAAACACCTAGTGAGCATAGTGCTGCTGTCCCACCGTCCACATGCCCCAGGTTGGGTAGTGGAACCAAACAAATTTGCAGGCGGGCAGCTGGCCCCGCCCCACTCCCAGAACACCCCCCCCTACCATGTTGTATAGACATGGCAAACTGTGGGCAAAACAAGCCGTAGCAGCCGCGTCTGCCTGCCCTCCACGGTACTCTGGGTGTGTGGGAGCAGAGGCCAAGGAAGCAGGCTCTGGCAGCCATGGTGTTAGATGGAGGTGCCTGTCAGCCACAGGGGGAACCAGTCACCAGAATTCGGCTGTAGGGAGCAAAGCGCTTCCTCCAGGGCAAGCACAGGGGAAAGCAGAAGGGAAATTGTTGGGCTCATGCGTAGTTCTTCCTGAAACTCTACAGCAGCCACAGAGGAACGTCAAGTGAGGTGATGCAAGCAGACTTTTGCTTCTCCACAGTCTGCAGGGCTAAGAGACAGTGAATCATCCCAGTGGGGAATCACCTAGCTGAAGGGTCTCTAAACATGCCTTGATCCCTGCCCTAATGCCTCACTTGATCATCTGGCTAAAAGGCACACCCCCATCTGCATAGGAGATACGAAGCCAAAGGCAGGAAAGGCAGAGAGGAAGGGGAGTCAAGGAGACAGGGAGAATTCAGGACCCAGTGAATGATGGGATTAAGCAAAGAATAAAGAATCGTGGGATGTCTATGCCTAATGAAATCCTACTCAGCCACAGCTGAGCAAATCAATCACAGTTTGGCCCACCCAAACTTGAACACCCACTGCCTGCATTGAGACAATAAGCCCCAGGAACAGCCCCCACTTCATGAATTCCCTGTCCTATGGAAAGCTATAAACAAACATTTGACCCTGTATAACTCCACCTTTGTTGTAGTTATTGAAACTTGGAAACACAGTATTTGACTCAGTCCTGTCCCCACCTGTACTCCTGGGTCTATTAAAAGCCCACTCAGGTCACTTTTAGACGAGTGCGCGGTGCGCTCGCGCTTGTTTTCAAAATTCCCGCGAGACGGGATTAGACGAGATGCTGCTGCGAGTCACGCGCGGGAGGGGGACGCACATTATTTTCCGGCTGCGATTTGACCACCTCGATCTCCAACCCAGTCAAATCACGGCCAGAAAAGAATGTGCGTCCCCCTCCCGTGTGACTCGCGGCAGCGTCTCGTCTAATCCTGTTTCGTGGGATTTTTGAAAACAAGCGCGAGCGCACCGCGCACTCGTCTAAAAGCGGCCTTAGTCTCCTGGTGGAGAGAGAGAGGTCAAGATCTGCACATACTATAAGTGGCTGCTGCTGTGTTCTCACCTATCTCACTTCTGGCCGTGGCTCTAGACTTTGCTCTTTTAGGATTATTTTGCTAACTGAATTTTGAAGGCTACAGAGCCCTTTTCGATTTGGCCTCACGCTGGGGAAGGGTGAGATCCCGTCTTTCCCTCTCTCTATCTCTTTTATATTCAGTCCCTCTACTAGATTTAACACAAGCTACATTGACTTAAGTGGCTATGAGTTATTGACTTGTATTCCCCATAATTGTATTGTTTTTACAGTGTGCCTTTTAAATAAATACCTTAGTATTAGAATAACTCCTGACTGCTCTGCTTTTTTACCTTCTATGATTCTCAGTTTTCTTTAACGCTCCATTACCTAAGACAAAGATCTTTCAGGTTACAGCTTGCTTAAAATACTCATTCAAAAGGACTACTAATATTTCCAGGAATCAGCCTTCTGCCCAAGGGAGGTGGAGGGGGGGACTGCCTGGAGAGAGGATAGCTCTGTGTGTGAGTGCATGTCTTCTACATGGAACTGAAGCTCTAAAAGGTAACAGCTGGAAAGTGCAGTGATCCCTGTGGATTAACAGAGTGGCATTTGGTTTTGGGGTGCTGAGCCAGGGGCACATAGGAGTTACAGAGTGAGGATTCTGAACCCAGCCTAAAGGAAGGGCTGTCTTCCTTGCTAGCACTCCCGGGATCACAAATATATGTGTATGGTGTGTGTGTGTGTGTGTGT
>QEPC01013547.1:3690381-3741204 GCA_003113815.1 Sphenodon punctatus
CGCAGCCATTGGGGTTGTGATAGGGAGGGGGAATTATGGTCCCTACAGGGGGGATTTTTGATCTGTGAGGTGGGAGAGGTACTTGGTCCCGATTCCCCTCATGACCCCCCGGGCAGATGATGAGGTGGTGCTGGATCAGAGGACCCGTGGCCTGAAGCTGTTAAATACAAGGTCAGTTGTTAATAAATCAACAATCATCCATGAATTAATAATGATTCGGCAGCCAGCCTTGTATGCATCACGGAGACCTGGCTGGACACTGAGTCAGGGCCTATCCTGGCTGACCTTGTTCTGGCTGGGTACTCCGTGCAACATCAGCCACAGTCAGAGGGACAGGAGGATGGTGTAGCCATTATTTTTAGGGATTTTTGATCTGTTAGGAGGTATCCAGTGCAGGCTTTGTCAGATGTCTAGTGTCTCCATCTTGTGATTGACTGGCAGGAGACAAGTTAGGGGGGCTGCTCGTATACCAGGTACCTACTTGTACGGCGGCATTTCTGCATGCTCTGGCAGATATGGTGTCAGGGTGGTGCTGCAGTTCCCAAAGACATAGTCCTAGGGGACTTCAACATCCATGCCAATGCTGCTCTTGGAGGGGTGGAGCATGAGTTCATGGCCACCATAGCGACCATGGACCTGTCTCAAGTGGTCATCAGCCCGACGCATGATGGAGGATATACCCTTAACTTGATTTTCTGGCCTTGAGGCGGGGAATCCATTGGTGGGGGAGGTGTCGATAGTGCCCTTCTCATGGATGGATCATTACCTCCTACGTCTGCCCTGGAGGGGTGTGGAACCAGTTTGGTTGGTTCACCCTCGGAAACTGATGGAACTGGAGAGGTTCTGGACAGCTCTAGGGGACTTACCCTCTGATCTGGACGACCAGATGCTTGACAGCCTTGTCGACCTTTGGAACACCTTGTTAACAGGCCATTGACCAGACAGCTCCGAAGTGTCTGCTCCCTTGGCTTCGGCACTACAGGGCTCCTTGGTTTACTGAGGAGCTGCGGGTGCTAAAGCAGGAAGAGCACTGGTTGGAGCAACAGTGGTGCCATTCTCGTGCTGAAGCCAACAGATTGTGACATAGAGCTTGTTCTTGAGCCTATGTCGTAGCTGTATGGGCAGCAAAGAAGGATTTTTTTGCTGCCCTCATAGCATCAGCAAAGTCTCATCTGGTGGAGCTTTTCTGAGTGGTGAAGGGGCTGGTCGGTTCAGCGTCCCTCTGCCTGGAACTGGAATCATCCAGTGCTTGCTGCAACATGTTTGTAGATCAATGGGATCACTGCAGCAGGGTGGTGGGGGTGGGCAAGCCCCACTTCCCACATTTATTACTACCTCACTCTGCTTTCACAAAGACATACAGAAGCTGAAAAATAATTTTTACTGCAGCCAGTTCAAATAATAGTTTCTGTTCCAATCTATTCTTCAATTTTTGGCCATCCCATATCCTCTGGGTTATGCTGGTCTTGTAGCAGTCATGCGCCAGTCTGTACAGGGGCACTGACTTGTGGGGGGCAGCGGAGAGGGAGTAGTCCTAGGCACTGCTCTCCATCTCTACGATGTTGCAGAGGACGCAAGCAGCTGTGACCATCGGGGGTCTGTCTCCACCCTGAAGTCAATCCTCTCAGCGATGGCTCACCAGCGTTGCTTGAGCAGCGCAAACACTCATTCCGCTATGGTCCTAGAGGCACTCTGCTGCTGGTTGAAGTGACCGTGTTCTGGGTTGTGGGCCACAGGATAGGTCTTCATAAGCCACTGCATCAGAGGTTAGGCCGAGTTCCCCAGGGTGACTGGCTTCATGGGAATCCCCTCAACGGTGGTGATGGTGTTAGACCCAAAGTCTCTCCTGTACATTTTGGTGAAGAAGGGGGACTGCCCCAGTATGCAGGCATCATGGCTCCTGCCCCAGTGCAGCAGTTATAGCGGAATTTGCAGTGGCCACATGGTGTAGGAAGATGCACTACATTCCAAGGGACCTCTCCACGATGTTCCTGAGCCCACAGCCCTCCCTTTCTATGAACCTCTGCCCTGCTGGTCCCAGTTCTGCTGCATGTGGCAGTCCCATTCTTACTGTGCTGCATGTGCATGTCCCTGTGCTGCATGATGGACTGCCACAGGGAATGCCGGTGCTCCTCCACCAGCTCCCTGGATGGTGCCCTGGATCTCAGCCACCCACACATGGTCTCATCCAGCAGTTGCTGGGCCATATCCTCCCTGTACTACAGGGCCCAGATCTGCTTGGTGCCTGGTGCTAGTCTCGCTGGTGCAGCTGGCCCTCCCACTGGTAGACCTCAGACAGGATAGAAAGGAAAGCTGTTGGTTGGGGCTGCCCTCCTTCTCAGCCCAGTGTTTTGCCCCTGTCCCTGGTGCCTGTTGCCTCAGCTCCCACTGCATCCTCCACGCTCACCTGTCCAGCATGTGAGCCCCCCCAGCCCACCATGTGCCCTCCCACCCAATTGCCACACTTACCTTTCCCAGGGGGTCCCTCTGCATCCTGGGCGTCCTTGGGTTTCTCTCCCTTGGCCTCTCGGACACCTGTGAACACAGCAAATAACAGGAGCCATGTTGGTGACTGGCATTACCTGACCGCTCTGTCCTATGGCTAGTTCACCCATACCCCCAGTCTCCCTCTGGTGCATTCACTTATCGCTTTCTTTGGGTTATGGGTCCCCTGTCCTCTCTGCCTCCACCTCAGGGTCTTCAGGTGGTGGCTTCTGGCTCTCTGGCTTGAGGGGGCAGGTGAGGCAGGTCCCAAAGATGGTGTACGATTCCTCTAACTCAGAGGCTGGCTAGGGGCATGGCTGGACATGGTGGACATTGTTCCTGATGAGGTAGCCTACTCCTTGGGGAGGGAGGGGGGACTCCTGTCAGAATGAGTGGGTACCTCAAGGTCGGGCACCGGTGCAGGGGTGTCCACCAGACAGTGTCTTTGGGAGAGCCCGGTGCTGATGATCCATAGGTCCACAATGGAATGATCGATGCAGAGAAAGTGTAAAGGAAGTCATGTAAGGCTTGGTTTGGTGCCTGCGCCCAGTCTTGTAGTTGTTATCATTGACCTCCTTGAAGTCCCTCTGCAGATCCTTGGCCCATTGCCAGCACTGGCTCATGTCCTGTTCATAGCCCAGGTCTGCCATCTTGGTGGTGATCTGCTGAAACACCCGCTTATTCTGGTGTGTTAGGCACAAGTCTTATTTCATCTTCTTGTCCCCGCAGAGGCCGATGAAGGCTTGGGTCTCCTCAATGCTCCAAGGGACCCTCCTCTGGCAGGTTGGTGGGGGGCTTCTCCCAGCACGGCAGGGTTCTTCATTCCCCCCAGTGATGGTGCTGTCCCTGGGGGTGTGGTGCTGGTGGATACCTGTGAACAGGGTGATAGAGACGCAATTCATATAAATCATGTTTACCATGGGACAGCTACTGTACCTCCCCCTCCAAGTGTGTTGACTTACCGATCCAGCCTCTCTCTTCCTGCTCCATATTCCCCTTTGGGGCACTCTCATGGTGGTGGTGGTGGTGTGGGCTGAGCATTGGGTAGCAGCTTCTGTGGAAACTGGGTATGTTCAATGTAGTGTTTCCTTTGCTGCTGGTTCCCTTTAAGTGTTCCGTGCCTGTCTTGTGGGGTGGGGCATTGAGGCATGGCCGCTGCATTGACCGCTTTGGGCTTTTTGCCTGGAGCTCTGTGGTCCTGGCGGATCTTGCCCTGTGGCAGGATAGGTGGGGTCTAACAGACGAGGGGGCATGCCACCTCGTTTATTGGATTCACCCACTGAAACGTATGAGTGGCATCTGTGTGGGTGCTGCATAGAGCGAACCTGCACTCCAGCCGATGACTGTCTTGTAAGTTAACATCCTTAAAGGAAACACATCAAAATTGCCATGCCCTGGGTATTTTTAGATTTGACACCTCTGCCCGTGGCCATGCTTAATCTTGCGTGGTCATGGGCAGGGGTGTCACGTCTGCTCCCACCCCACCAGATGTTTACCATGGGTGGGAGCAGAAGTAACCCTGGACCATGGCAGGTCTAACATGGGATGTGCGCTGGGCTCCCAGCCAGCGCACATCCAGTGGTAAGCCCTGCCACTGTCTGGGGTAGGCATCCCTGGACCGTGGTAGAGCAGGCCATCACATCTGTAAAAATACCCTGTCATTTATGCTAATCAAACATGGTAACCCTAGAAGGGTATGTTTGAAATGAAAATTTTGACTGCCTCCATTTTTAAAACCCACAAAGTGCTTCATACCGAATTCATTAATACAATCTACTGGATTTTTTTTTAAATTAAAATGAGATTAGTGACACATATGGCTTGTTAGCATCTTTACACACAGGAAATATTGTTTAGTGAGTCAAGCAAAGGTGAGGACAAGGCTTGGCCTTGTGAGAACTGAGTCAGTTTGCTGCAACAGACATAGCTTCAGTTTGCTTGCCATCTTGTCTGCTTTAACTGTGCATTCCTAATAAATCATCACCATAGTTGTATAATGACAATTTTAAAAACAAAGGGTACAATCCTCATATCTTCTGATGTGCTTTACAGAGACCCCACAATAGATGCATACACCAACCCTGTCTCTAGCAGCAGGAATGCTACCCAAAAACATTTACAATGGCCCTTTTTACAAGAGATGCACCCACACATGAACACCCAGAAATCTGGGTGTTCATCTGTGGGTGCGTCTCGTGTAAAAGCTGCAGCAGGTGTGTGTGTGTGTGTGTGGGGCTCCCAACAAACACATGCACACCCACCTCCACCCATAACCCACATACGGAACAACTGGCGAAAATGGTGGTTGCTCCTTGTGTGTAGCTGGGTGGAGATAGGTGGAGATCAGTGTGCGCCCATCTACACACTTCACCCACCCACCGCACACACAGCAGCGTGCACACCGACACCTCCCCATGCGTCCCGTGTAAAAAGGGCCAATATTTATAAATATCAGTAGGTGTAGCTGTCATTAATCCTTATATTATGCTTTGAAATCTGAAATGTATCTAGAGTATGCCAAATGTTTGTTAAAATCTTGGGGCAAGTGGAAAGGGAAAAAGACTCTAACTAGTAGTAATTACCTAGTTTGTTACTTTTCAAGTTGTGAACCACTGTATGTAAAGAGTTTGCAATGCAAATATCTTGCAAATCTTGTAATAGGTTTGGTTTTGTATTCAGTTCAGGGAATAGGGGAAGAGAGTGGGACATGGTAGTTTTTGCTCAGTTCTTTTCCTCATTTTCATTTTTCAAACTGCATCTAACAATTTACACAAGGGAGTTGATCAATCAATAATCTAACTGGAGAATTGACATTACATAAACTCTTTTAAAATAAGTTTATTAGGCTAGGTGCTAAAGTTTTTTCTTTTTATTAAATGTAAGTACCTTTTGAGATCAGGTGGTCATTTGCCAGAGTATTGCTCAAGAGAGGCACCCAAGAATTACTTTTTCTTGTTAGATATTGATTTTTATCTGCCCTTTCTGTTTAACTTTCCCCTGACATCATTCTTTGCTTCATAAAGTTTGTATGGATTTTTACTTGACAAAACAAAGGGTGATTTCCTCCCTTATGTCACTGTATAGAACTTTATTTAATTTCTCTTTTAGAAACTGCATAACATCTCAGAATGCTTCTGAAAAGCCTTGTCACGAAGGAACATAGGATCACACACGTGTAACATGGGCCTACATGTAGACTACAAGTCTGGTAAATATGTAAAGAAAAAGGTTCCACATGTATGTAATGTTACAATTGAGAACCGTAAAACCCAAATCAGGACTGTGACACGTGACCAAGTTCCAGGAAATGGAAAGACAGTTTGTTGATTCCCCCCAGATGGGTGGCCAGAGACCTTTATATGCTAATGCAGGTAGCCATTGCCTATGTGCAAGAGACACAGAAAGGCTGATAAAAGAAACAAAAGGAATTCTAGAAGCCTCAAAGAGATACGAGGAGTTTCCTCCTGGGGATATAAGGAGTTGTACCCCAGAGGGGGCAGTGACGATCACGAACTCACTCAACATCTTGCAGCCAGGAAGGCTGGAAACCATGAACTGAGAGACAGAACTTTGCTCTCTAGCAACTCTAAGTCTGGAGACCCAGTCGTTTACATTAAGGTCTGAGAAGAATTTATGGACCTTTGTAGGGTAAGATGCTTATTTAGGAACTCAACCAGTATAGGTTAGGAATGCATTATATTTACCTTTGATTTCTAGTAACCACTCTGTATCAACAATCTTGCTTATGTAATCAATAAACTAACTTCTTATCTTTATGAAGAAGTGTCTGTGTCTAACACTGGAACACAAGTGAGCAACAAGAGTTCTCAAGCGCTTGCGAACCCAGAGAGTAAAGTCTGTAAATGGGAAGGATCAGGCCCTTGAGTGACAAGGGGTTGTCCCTGCGGCAGGCTTGAATCAGTCAGAGAGAGAAAACTGATCCAAGTGGGCTATTCGCGAGGGAAGCTGAGTCACTCAAACCCGGTAACGTGGGGGTGCGGACCTCCAACCCGTGACAAGCCTATTAGAAAACAAATTCATGGAAGGTGGGCACTCAGCCTATCACCCTGCTGATATACTAGTTTCATACAGTTCACATCTGGGGCTTTTCTGAGTTAGGCCTTAAAATACAGAAACTGATCATACTGCTCTGCAGACATAAATGTGAGTGGACCAAAATGACCTTAGTGGAGTCTCCCATGCAGTGTTTCTTCTTCTGTCCATGCTTGCTGCACGGGTGAGTCCCCCAAACATAATTTACTCAGTGTTTCTTTAGAACTGCTTACCTTTCCTTTCCAGTACAGATGTAGTCCATTTTGGGTTTGTTTTTAAGATGCCTCCTCTGGAATTTTTTGTTGTAAATTTCTATATGAAAGGAAGCACTATACCCCTCCCTCCAACTATGACTCTGCAAAGCTTTTGATATACCTGCCCTGGAGGCAGCTAGGGGCTTAAGTAATCACTGTCTTATGGCCCTTTTGTCACACATTTAAAAAACCCAAACCCAAACAGAACTATCACAGGTACATGGGAGTTTTCCAAATACATCTTCAGGCAACCTTAATGCAGAGTACTTTTCAGGCACTCGGGGGCTAGCCAGGAGAAGAAAGGATTGGGAGAAGGCATGGCTAGGCATCCAATACGTTAGTGATTTTGCTACCACAAATTCCATAGGGATGCTGTGGATGGAGCAGGTGAGACCACAAGGTAGGGCAGCTCTCAGGACATTTTTACATGGTGCTGCCGAGTGGGAGGTGCATGGACACACTGGTGCGTGCGCGGTGGGTGGGGCGTGCACATGGCCACACACGCATCCCCACTCACGAAGCAGCCTCCGTTTCCCCTGGTTGCTCCATGCGTGGGGATGAGTGGGGGGTGAGTGGGGGGTGAGTGGGGCTGGGTGTTAGGCGGGAGCGCCCATGCACCCCCACTCACTGAGTGTACCCACGCCGTGTCCTTCACAAGGGCCTCTCCCACTCATGAACACGCATATTTTCTGCATGTTCATGAGTGGGAGAGACCCATGTAAAAAGGGCTTTAGGATTTAGAAAAGACCCTGCAGATGGGACATTCTGAATACTAGTCTTCAGTTCCTGCTCCACACCTAATTCCAGCACAACATGTATCTATCCTCTGGTGATCTACCCTCCTACCAACCTATCTTCCTACTTTTGTTCCTTCCCTCACTTCTCTCCTCTTCACCAGATCCCCCAGGCTATCTAACCAGGACTTAAACAGCGGTGGGGTGGAGAAAAATAATATATGAATTAAGGACACATTACTTCTTTCAGAAACGGAGAGAAAAGATCCTATTTGGCCAAAAAAGGAGACATTTTTGCAAAACTGAAACTTAGCTGTGTTTTGACAGGTGGGCTCACAAGCCTTATGTAAGATCTGCTGCTATATAAGCCAGTGATGAATTAACCAATCTAGTAAAACACCTACCAAAATTCTTGTGCTTGTCTGTCCCAGGACTATTTGTTCCTTCTGATCTGAATAAGATGTAAGGCTTTACAGGTGAGTGGAAGATATAAACCTGCATTCATGTGAACCTTTATTTATTTTTTAACCTCTACTGGCTTTCTCTGGTAGAGAGTCACAGCAGTGAAATTTTCTGGGGCACCACCAGTTTTGTGTGGAATTACACAGCTCACAGCTCTATGGTCACCTTGCACATTTTTCATAGGGAAGAAAGTCAGAGATACATATCGTTTAAACCCTGGTAGTTTATTTTGGATGAAGATTTCCTGAAAATTTTTATTTATATGCAGGAAAATAGCTATTCTGAAAGGTCCTAGTAACCACCATGAGAGTAGCTAGTTTGGAAAGCCCCGCTCCCCCAAGTTCGGCAGCAGAGGACACTGCTGTATAAGGGAGCATGGGGTGCCCATGTAGCTACATCCCCTGTCCGTATTGCAGCAGTTCCCTTGCTAAACCACCCACATTAGTTGAATTAAGTATTCTACAGAGCAAGGCATAATGGAATACAAATAGCTGAACATCCCATTCCCTTAACCAGAAGGTTTGGCCTAGGCAGAAAGCAGGGAACAGATGGGAATCCTGGAGAGACAAACTCAGGAGTTGGCAATTCTGGGTTTTTAGCCCTGGAAAAGAAGTTTGGTGCTTACAAATGGCCTGTTAAATGTGCATTAGGCCTGCAAGCCAGTGTGTTGCATACACTCACATGTCATAAGTGGATAACCTAACATGGCTCACAGTTTGTGTTGGTACACTTGCTTGTGCACTCTCCCATTTGACGTCTTCCTCTGATAGTCCCCAGATCAGCATCTCCACTTGCGCGCCTCATGCTATGAATCCTGGGGCTATTTTGCAGTGATCTGGAAGAAGAAGATAGAAGCCACCGGATTACACGGTGCTTGTGATGCCATACTGTAGCTTCCCTGGTCCCTGCCCACCCCCATAGCAAATAAACGCACATCATGACAGCTCAAAAGTGATTATACTTTTATTGTTGCACTGTGGCACAAATAGAAATGGGCATGCCATTGAAATGCGGCACTGGATTTGCCTATGTGATACTGTTTGGCATTACTATTCTATATCCTTTCCCACTCCTCCACCTTCCCTCCCCCCCAAGTTCCCATCAACAGGGTTCATTGTCACTGGAAGTGCTCTTGATGTCATTGTTGCTTTACGTTGGCATGAGTCCCTGCCACTGCATGTGCATCATACATTCGGTGAAGTCGTGGTTGTGCCCTCTGGCATGCATTCGGCGTGAGACAACATTGCATTCAAATAATGGCCTCAGATCAGCAAGTTGTGCAGTGGAGAGTGCACAAATTTCGTGCAGTGTCTCTTCTTCTATCAAGGGCCATACATCCACCTCTTTGTTCTTGGGCAATGCTAATTCAATGGGAATGAACACAAGCTCCAACATGAAATCCATGTATTCATGTTCATTCCTTGTGCTTCCCATCGCTGTCATGAGACTGGTGACAAGGTAGAACCAGATCGATGGTCCAAGGTTTCACAATGCCATGTTTGCCTCAGGCAGCTTCCATGCATTTAAGAGGGTCAGTATGTCCTTCAGTTCCCTTTGTGTTCGAAGGCTGGCAGGGGTTGTGCAAGGCTTGCAATCTGATATGAGCTGTTTCAGTCCCATCCTGACAGCACACAGGTGGCAGTCTTCCATAAACACATCAGAGCCAGACACCTGCACTTCCTTGGTGAGTTGCAGACCTCAGCCTTGCATCTGTAACATGTTGCACAGTTCATCACAACAAATACTGCTTCTACCTTGAATGCCTTCCCCACTGCTTTATCAACACTCTGTCGTCTCTCTGGATGAAAGAGAAAAGTTCAGACTGGTGGGAGACTGTGCTTGCTTCATGAGGAATAGATCTCCAACTTCCACATGCCGTGCTGGATCCTCATGAAGATTGCAGACACATGTGCTTCAACCGCCAGTTTAGTGCCACATGGGCACTCTGTGGTGGAGCAGGCTTTTGGCCTGCAGATTGATTTCCAGCTGAAGACTTCATCATTGCTAACCACTGCTTCCTGCATGCATCACAAAATTTGCAAGACTGGAGGAACAGCACTCAAAATCCCTCCCACCAGTGACTTTAGGTGAGCCAGTACCCCTGTTCTGGGCAAAGTAGTCAACAACAAAGATACCCTATGCATACAGTGTATCCCTGATGAAGAGCAACTGCTCAAAATGCATTGGATGTTTTAGTTATCTCTTTTAGTTATCTGTATTTTGTAGAGATTGATTTTGTATATGGACTTTTATCTTATGGATTTTTATGAATATTATCATATTTACTAATGATTAAATTACAGTAATTACATTATCTCTTGATTTTTGCAGTAGCTGGTGTTTTTTGCCCGGGCAGAGTAGTGCATAGCCGGAGAGATCCTGGATGTGCTCTGCCCCATGAACCAGCATGCAAGTCCTCATGCACAGATGCAGTAGCATTTATTATTAATTATTATTATTATTATTATAAACATTGATATGGTGCCGGTCATGTACCTGGCACTGTACAGAACATAGGAATAGACGCGGTCCCTGCCTGTGGCTTACAATCTAAAAGACAAGGAGGGGGAGACAGGGAGAGGGGACAGTGGGAGAGACAGGGGAGAAGACAAACAAACATTCAAGCGGATGCGAAGTCTCAGGTCGTGTGCTTGGCTTGGTTACAATCAGGTTGGTTGCAGCAGTCTGCAGAGGAGGGCAGACAGTAAGTATATGGGGAACGACTAGCAGGCATTGGGAAAGGCGGCGAGGAAAAAGTGGGTCTTGAGGAGGGATTTGAAGGAGCGGAGGGAGGGGGCAAGGCGGATGTGGGTAGGGAGGGAGTTCCAGGCATGGGGGGCAGCGAGGGAGAAGGGTCGAAGGCGGTTAGGTGAGCAGGAGAAACGAGGGAGAGTGAGGGAGGGGACAGAGGAAGAGCGGAGAGCGCGTGCAGGAGTGCGTAGGGAGATTAGGTCCGAGAGGTAAGGGGGAGCTTGGTTGTGGAGTGTTTTGAACGTGAATACCAGGAGTTTAAACAGGATACGTTCAGGAAGGGGGAGCCAGTGAAGAGAGAAGAGGAGAGGCTGCACATGGTCGAAGCGACGGGCAGAGTGAATGACCTTGGCAGCAGAGTTTTGGATTGCGATAAGGGGGGACAGGTGAGAGCGAGGGAGGCCAGCAAGGAGGAGGTTGCAGTAATCGAGGCGAGAGATAACCATGGCATGAACAAGGGTTTTGGCCGAGGAGGTAGAGAGAAAGGGGCGGATCCGAGCAATGTTATGGAGGGCGAATCGGCAGGATTTGGCAACAGAGTCAATGTAAGGTTTAAAAGAGAGGTGCGTGTCAAAGATGAAGCCCAAGCTACGGGCTTGGAGAACAGGATGGATGGTGACTCCATCGATGCAGATGGGCAGGTTAGAGGGAGAGGAAGAGGAGGGAGGAAAAATGAGGAGTTCGGTCTTGGCCATGTTGAGCTTGAGTTGACGTCGGGACATCCAGGCGGAGATATCAGAGAGGCAGTTGACGAGGCGTGAGTGAACAGAAGAGGAGAGAGGGGGGTAGAAAGATAGAGTTGGGTGTCATCAGCGTAGTGATATTGGAATCCGTGGGAGGCAATAATTTTGCCAAGGGACAGGGTGTAAATAGAGAAGAGGAGAGGGCCAAGGACAGAGCCTTGGGGAACCCCAACTGAAAGGGGGAGGGAGGAGGAGCTGGAATTGGGAAGGGACACATTAAATGAGTGGTCAGAGAGGTAGGAGGAGAACCAGTCAAGGTTCAAATGGACTATGCAAACCATTTAATAGTCTTGATAATTTGACAATGACATTTTGTAAAAATGTACTGTGATCCCCCTCCCACACTGGTTCCCAATATCCCCCCATTCCAATCCACACCTATACAGCACTTTGATCAGCCTTATCCTGCCTCTGGACCCCTTTTCCATTATCCTGCCACACCAGTGCTCCCATTCTCATCCCCTTTAGACACAAGAACTGCAGGCAGTGAACACTAAAAAACGTTATTGCAAAACTTTAAAATGAGAACAGTGCTCAACTGAAGGGGGGGGAGGGGGCAAGTTTAATGACAGAAATGTTTGGGGGAGGTTGTGTGGAAGTTATTTCCTTTTACACACGCCCCGTTTGATGGCATCAATGGTGCAGAACATTCTCACCATCCTGCCCCTCCAGTTCCTGTGGCAATGGTGGGTTGGCAGGAAAAATGTGACAACAGCTTGCTGGGGGAGATGGAGGCATCCTCCACCTGACAGACCCTTGGAGAGAGGCTATTGCCAGTGGGCTGCATGGCTCGCTCTTCGGGTGGAGTACACCAGCTGCCAGGGAGGGTGCTTGCTGCCAGTGTAGGCTGTAGGGAAAGCACGGTGGGGGCTGTGTGCTCCACATTATGCGGCAATGCTGCTCGCTGTGAAAGACACTTGCTCCGGGAGGCTGCGCTGCCTATTAGCTGGCAGTGGCGGCATGATCTCTACCTTCTTCTGGCGTCTTGCAAAAGCTCTTCTTTGCAGCCTGAAAAAGGTGCCGTCCGCATAGAGGAACCTGTCCAGATGATAGTAGGGTGAGATTTGTCTCCTGTGGCTCCTGAAGTAAAGTTGCTGTCTCAGATCTTTGTGCTGCAGATCTTCGACCCACTGCTGACACTAGTTCATAACCCAGTTGTAGCCCTGAGATCTGGAAGACCGACTTGTTTCTGTGGCACTTCATGAGAGCATATTTGACCTGTTCTCCATAGAGACTGGTAAAGGCCTTCATCTCTTCCTTGTCCCATGGGATGCAGTGCAGGCAAGACAATCTGGGAGTGCTAAGGCCTGACATTGTGCAGTGGTGGTAGCGGTGCTAACTGTTGCTCTGAGAGGCAATAGTAAGCCTCCACAAGCTGCTCTGGAGAAGAGCAAGTGTCGGATGTGAACCCTTAACCACGTTGAGCCTGGAGAATTAATCTTTTAAAATAGTGCCAGGCTTTTAAGGTGGATGCTGACAGTGAGACATGTAGAAAGTTGCTGCTCCACAGAATGCCTGATACTTCTTTGTGGTTCTGGAGGGCCTGCATGCTTGCAAGTGCTACATGCAACCTAGCTGACAGCACGCCAAAATATGGGCACATATTAGCCTCCATTAAAACATATGACAGGCTCTGCATCCTTGGATTTCCCTACCATGTCTGGTGGGTGATGGTTGCTGTGGGGGGTGACCACATGTTAGGTGAGGTTGACCACCTTAATAGACTGGGGGTGTTTTTAAATGAGACAGTTCCACGCATCCCCCCTGTAGCTACCCAGTCCCCGCATGAAGCACTCCTGGGAAATCTGGAGTGCCCTGTGTGGGGACTGGGTGGCTGGTGTGTGAACAGGGCAACCATGCGTGGAACTGCCCGTGTGAAGTGCTCGCCACACACTTCCCATGTGTGGATGCCCCCACACGCCCCCCACACCGACCATGCGACCCCCCCCCACCTCCCGCCGCGCTTATTTAAAAACACCCTGGGAGAACACCAACTTGTGGGGGCTTTCGTGTTGCTTGTTAACACCCTTAGAGTTAAGCAATGACTGTAGATGTCAGGAAATGTTGGGTTTTGTCCCTGGAAGAAACTGAGAGGTAGCTTCCTTAGGATGCAGGAATCAGTAGAATGTATGTATAATTTTTGGAGACAGAAGCAAATCTTTGGATACATATAATTGGCTTGGAGGTTTATTTTTGAGACTCTGGAGCAAGAAAACTGTTTCTAGTGCAGTTCATAGAAGAGAGTACCTCTGGGTTTAATTTTTGTCAATAAAACGAGATTTACTCCATAGCATTGTCATTCAGACAGACCCCTGACTGGGCTAGCCACTTGAGTGAAAGGAATGATGTGATTAATACTCTATTTTAGACTACTTTCTTGTAATCCTCCAACATCCATTAATCCTAACTAATTTAGAACATGCAGTTACTTGCAACATTTCATGAATGTGCAGAATTTCCTGATAAAGAGCTGGAAAACTGGATAAGTCTGGTCTTGCTAAAATATAGACTTCCAAATAAAAAGGTCTGGATTCTATTTATTCCTTGCTCTGCTAAAGAGTTGTATAAACCGTGGGTAAGATTCATTTTGAGATTTCCATCTATAAAATAGGAATTATAATACTTTACAGGCTGAATGGATATGGCCACTTGACTACCTACATCCTTCAAGGCTGTGGGGTCGAGCCCTGCTTGGTCTCGCACTGTGGCTGCCTCCAGTCCACCCAGCTGTTACTGGGTACCTGATCCATTCAGTTGGAGAAGTCAAAGATGGTCAGATGTGTTCCTGGTCACTTTGCTCCCTTACAATTACACATCATAAGCTACAAAACCAGTGTGCCTAGAGTATTTAAAAATGTACCATCTTATAATCGGGGACCTTTGTTTGCTACATTTTCCCCACTGGCAGCAATGGGGAAAATGCAGTGAACATGGGTCCTTGCTTAGAATGTACAAGACTAACAAGTAGAATTTCATAGGCAAAATTACACTTGAAGTCTTCAATGCTTAACTTTCAAGGAGTCTCATCTTTGCCTGTGAAGATCTATCTCCAGTGTATTTCTTTATTGTTGGGCTTATCCCCAAAGTGACTTTCAGTAGGGCTAACTTGTTTTTCTACCATATTTATTGACCCCCACAATAACTTATTAACATTTTCAGTATTTGTTCTATAAAGTAGCTGATTCAGCTAGTCTTTACTTCCCTTTTCAGAATTAATTAGTACATTTACATTCAGTTGGTCTAAAGCAGTCAGAGACAAGTGTGAGGAATCTTTCATCTAGTAAACATTTCACACAACAGTTTAAAATAATAAGGGCAAGGGGCCTCAGTTCTCCATAGTGCTGCTGACTTATGGTATTATTTCATTGTAAAATGTTTTCATTTTAACACAGTATTGACAACAACTAGGTTCAGTGGTTTACATCTGTAAAGTTCACATGAAAGAAAAATAAAACCAGACAAAACCAGCCATAAATGAAACAAACCCTGCAGCTTGTGGCAATACATTAAGGGAGTAGGCAAACTATGGCTCAGGACAACATGGACTGTTGAGTCTGGCTCTTGGTCAGGGCCAGTTCCAGAGACTCCATGCTGTCTTAATGGCCCTGTGTCCTGCTTTATTGCACGCTAGTTTCAGTAGCTGCTCCACAGAGGGTGTTTTTAAATGAGATGCTACCCCACGTGGCCACCTAGGAGCCACTCATCCAAATGTCTGTCTGAAGGTGGAGCAGGGGGATGTGTGCTCCTGTGAGCCATACAGCAACCACTCATGGAGCACTGCCAAGATGTTTGGAGTGCCCCATGTGGGGCAAGTCAGCGGGCAGCCATGCAGCTCCTGTCTGTATGAAGTGGGGTGGCCAGCCATGCCAGCAGACCGGGCTGCTACTCATAGGCACTGTAGGTGGGGGACACCGCCTTTGCAAGTCACAAGAACTGCCTGGAAGCGCTGGGAAGCTCCCCAGCATTCACACTAGGAACATGTCCATTGCAAAGGCCAGCTTGGTGCGCTCCCCTCTCCCCCATGGTTTGTAGGAGGGGGGAGCGCACCAAGTACATGCCCCAAGTACACGGCAGCTGCTGCAATAGCCACACTGGGAGCCACCAGTTAGAATCCCTCCCCACACCCTCCATCTGAGTGGGTGCTCCGTGGCAGTGCCACTCAGCAGCCACATAACCCTCCCCACCTAAGCCTTGCTGATTTAAAAGCACCCAGAATCCAGGACTCCACCAACCAATCATGGAGCAGAGGAGATGAGCAGGAGATGAGGCTCAGCCTGGGAGATGATCCAAAAGAGCACACACGCGTGTATGTGTGTGTGTTGTGGATCTCAGACATATGAAAGGTTGGTACACAGCTCTTGGAGTTGTGAACTTGGCAACTCATAATATATTACAGGGAAATGCATACTAGCATGCTGCCTTGCAGAAAGAAATCCTGTAGACAGGATAACTATATTAAATGCAATTTTTTCCCCCCTGAGAAATCTTTCAGGTTGCGCTATAGTGCTTTAAGGAGGAAAAGGCAGAGTGTTTGAGGATTACTCACGATTTACTTCTCTAGTCCACTTGAATTCAGATATACATCCTTTGAAAATTTTGTGTACAGTCCTATACCACTAAAGCAAATGGAAGCTGAGCCATTGATTTCAATGGATGGAGGGGTTTCGCCTGGGACTTCGGTCTGAGTTGGATTTCCATTCATGTTCAAGGGTGCATCCTCCACCACTGAAATCAATGATAAAACTCTCATTGACTTTAGTGATGGAGGATTGAGCTTTGACTGTTTTAACTTTGGGTGTTTTCACATGAGCAAGCCGATGGAGGTGGGGTCTGTGGCCATCACGTAGCTCTGCCACGGAGCACCCATACAGGTGTAGTACTTGGGGAGTGATTCAAATGGGCAGCTAGCTCCCAGTGTGGCTACCACAGCTATAGCAGTGGCCACCGTACATTTGGCTGGCCCCACATGGAGCACTCTGGATTTCCTGGCATGGCTCTGTGCGTGGCCATGAGTGGATGCTCCATGGCTTATGGAAGCGCACATCCGCCCGCTCTACCTTCAGATCTGTTACTCCTGGGTGAACATGTGGGGTAGCATCTCATCTGAAAACACCCTTTCTTTATTTCAGTTACATCTAGCTTGCTTATTCAATTTTGGTTAGTTGGTTGTTGTTTTTTTAATTGACTTAGGTAAAAGTCGCACAAAATGGATTGTTGGCTAAATAGAAGATTATGAATGCCCCAAAATGAATAGCTAAATAACACAGCTTTAAGTGAACTCTGCAAAAGTAGGCACGGGCCATTTTTACACGAGATGCTCCCGCGTATGGACAGCCATCGTCGACGCAGGGGAGCATCTCGTGTAAATGGGAGGGTGCATAGGTGCATGCTCCTGCAACCCATGCATCCATCCCAACCCCCAGGCACGCAGCAATTGGTGAAAATGCTGGTTGCTCCATGCATAGGGATGCGTGAGGGATGGATGTGCATCTGTGTATGCCTGCACCCATGCGCCACTTGCGTGGGCGGTGTTCCACCTGCTGCCCATGGACCCAGCCTACCCCTACCCCGCCTGTTTAAAAAGGGTTATACATGCCAATTGGCACTTCCAAATTTTGCAAAAATGGTCAATTTCAAACTTCAACACAAATACTGGCACCAGCTCTTTTGCCTGACTTTAGGCTGTCAATTTTGCTAACGTGGCCCTCTTGCCAGCGTGACTCAATTTTGAGATGTAACTATCATCGTGTGACCCCAGACAGCAAGAAGGTCATGCATACAATCTAAAATATCAGTTGTGGTCTTGACTCCATTCACCGATGGCACGATCCCACTTAGGGGGTGAGGCCACAAGAGCAGCGAGGGCCCGGTCCCTGTGTGACCCCGGGGTGTGCAAGCACGGCTGCCACACTAAAGACCCAGGACAGGGAGCTGGGCATACGAGCAGTCCCCTACCCCAAGGAAGCCAGGTGGCCTGATGCTCTCAGAGCTCCCACCCTGGTTTGGGCAGGCGGTGGCGCTGGCTACGAGTGGGCACCCAGCCCTGCCCTGCCTCCTTCCGCCAGCCGTGACCACATTCAATGGGCGACAGTGCCTGTTGCTCACAACCCTGCAGCGATGCTCCCTGTGTGGTGGGGAAAGCACAGCCCATTCACATGCGTAGCCCCAACATGGGCAGCCTTTTCCCAGCTGGAGTGAGGCTGCTCAATGATGCATCTTTGAATTTTTTCGCGGATGTGTGGTATAGCAGCCAGCTGCTTGCCCTGCCCTGGGCGGAACAGCTGGTGGCCCTTGGCCACACCATGCAGTGCCTCGCCCCCAGGGAGGGGTAAGGCTACCGAAGCCTCCCCTCCCTGTCTCATGTGGCCTCACTTTGGGTGATGCTCTTGGCACCCACCCACAAGGGGACATTTCTCAGTGGGAAGAAATTGCAAGGTGAGCCTCTGGAGGTGTCAGCATCTGAATCCCCCGCTGGGGGGCGCTGGGAGCCGCGTCCGCGGGGGGGACTCGGCTACAGTAGCTGAAGGTGGGTTAGGCGGCCCCGCCCCGCTCGCCCGCCCGGACACTCCCTGCAGCGAGGTCGCAGCCCCTCCTCTTGCCTGAGCGAGGGGCGTGGCCGGTGCAGCCTGCGCTCCTGAGCCCTTCCCCATTCCCTGCGCCCTCCCCAGCGCGACAGCCTTCTCTCTCTCGGGTTGCGGGAGTGAGTACCAGGGGTGCTAGGAGCAGCTGCCTCCCCTCGGAGCGGCCGGGAGACGCCTGAGGAGCGGCCGCGGGACTTTGGCTGGCACGGAGAGGTACATGCTGCTGACCCGGGCTGACCCGCGAGCTTCTTTTGTTGCTTTTGGGGGGAGATGCTGCAGAGCGCCAGGTGCCCGTGGGGAGGGGCGGCTAGGGCAGAGAGGTAGATTGGGGGTGGGTGGGTGAGGATTTGGGAGCTGGGGAGGGATGAAGGGATGGTTTGGGGGTGTTGGAGAGGGCCTGGGGGAAAGGAATTGGGAAGCTGGGCGCCAGTGTGCACTGCAGGGGGATTGGGGGAATGATCTGGGCAGGAAGATTTTAGGGGTCTGAGAGGCTGGGGGAAGCACGATGATGGGAATGGGGCAGAGGAATAAGGGGCCATGGAAGCGGAAACTCGGAGAGATTCAGGGTGGGGGCGGGTTTCATGTACCTTTTGTCCTGCCCAAGTTTCCCATACGCTCAGTCAGGGATTTCCCCCCCTTTTCCAGGAGCGCTAGTGAAATGAGCCCTTGGAAACGAAAGTGCTGGGACTCCGCACAAATCTCGGGGGGTTGGGAGGCTGGACTGGAGCGATTCTTCCAGGTGAAGCTGTGCTTGGGCGGCGGCGGGGGGTTCCTTTTGTTTAGTCTCTGGGCTTGTGCGTGTCCCGGGACTTGTCCCGCCAGCCCGACGCGGCGAGGGGATTGAAAGCAGATTTGGGGCAGGGGGCGATGTGCATCGCGGTACTCCAACCACTGGGGCGCGCGCGTCGCTTGTAAGCAGGCGTCTCTTCGCGTTTTGCGCCTTCGTTAAAATAAAATCATAAAAAAACGCAGCTGAGTAATTTACTGTTGCAACAAGTTCCCCAAGTGCTGCCGCTTTGTTACTGTGCCACACAGGGAGGATGGCTGTAGCCTGAGATCAGCTCCTGCCTAATCCCTCCACCCGTTTGGATTTCTTAGGCTCTGTGGTGTTCAAAGCAAAGATAGAGGAACTGGATGGGGAGAGAATGCATCTGCCCCAGAACTGATTCCAAAGGGTTAATTTCACTCGATACCAGAGAGCAGAAAACCCACTGCAAACAATGCGTTCAGGATAAAGCACTAAAAAACACAAGGGTGCTGTAGACACATCTCAACAGAAACCGTTGTTTTGGAAACCCCTTCCCAGGGCTCCTTTCTCCAAAGAAAAGCATTTTGTTGAAATGATTTGCAGTTGTGATGGCTTTCACTAGCAGTTCCTACAAGTTATAGTACAAGTTCACAGTCCGTACAAGTTATAGTATCACTATACTGGGACTGGGCAGACTTCTCTTAAGAGTTCTGCATTCAATTTGGGGCTCCTCATTTCAAGAAGAATGTTAACAAGTTTGAAATGATTTAGAAGAGAGCAAGGAAGATGATCAAGGGTCTGGAATACTGCCCATACATAAGAGGGAAGACCGATGGCACTGTGCATGTTACAGCCTATATTGAGGGGAGACATGTTGACAACTTTCTGAAGGACAAACACAAATTACCACTGAAGATAGGGACAAGAAGCAATAGTTTTAAACTGCAGAAAGGTAGGTTTAGGTTAAGTATTAGGAAAAGCTTCCAAACTGCTAGAACCAATTCATAAGTGTAACAAGTTGCCTAGAGAACTTGTGGAATCTCTGTCCCTGGAGATTTTCAAGAAAAAATGGAGCAAGCATCTCTTTGGGATGCTTTAGTTTCAGGGGTAGATGACTCATGAGATACCGTCCAACTCTACAGTCCTATGATTTAGAGGAAGAGACTATTACTTGGAAAGAATGCTCAAGAGTTGAAAAATGGTGAAAGACTATCTCAGATTTACTTAGCGACATCACATACTCCATGAGCAGTTTAGCTGCTCTGGTCTTCATAATAGTGTGTATGTGTGTGTGTATGCACATACTCTTTTTTAGGTCTGGGGTAAAGGAAAGCACCGTTCTACATCTGTGCTTCTGGTGTTTTGAAGGAGGACATGGCTGTCCTTCATAAATGAAAGCAAGTTGATGTGATGGGGTCAGCATTGCCTTAATGACTGACTAACAAACATTGAAAAGGCACAGATATAACGTGGGAGATTCTGTCTTCGAACAATGATTATTGTGTGTGCGTGGGTATCTTTTTGTATAGATATGTTCTACCTGCTAGAAAACTTATATTAACTAGGGATGGGAGGCTTGGTATTGCAGAGAACAGAGACTAGCCGATAATGGCTATGTTGGATCAATCCGATATTTATTTACTTATTTATTTATTTAGGGTTTCTTCTATCCCGCTCCCTCCAGCTCACAGAGCAGCTCGGGGCCGATATCTCAGTTCTTTCTTGTTTCTCGGTGGTATTGGATCTTTTACGTTGGGTTTTTATCAGTTTTTTGACATTGCAGTTTCCCCCTATTGAAGTCACTGGGGAAAACTGTAGTGTTAAAAATTTGACACCAAGAGAACTGGTAGAAAACGAATAGAGAACCGGGAACCAGGATTTCGCAAATAGTCCCACTCCTAATAATAACAATGCCCAGTAGGAGACAACAGATGTTTCTGTACATACACAGCTTGGTCTTTGACTCACAGAGCTTGCGTAAGCTTCGGCCCTTTTTTAAACGGGCGAGGGGTGGGGGGTCGAGATTGGTGTGCGGTGGGTGAAGCACCGCTGCAGGGCGATGGGTGGAGGGAGGGTGCAGATGGGTGCACGCCCATCTACCCGCATGGAGCAACCTGCCTTTCTACTGTTGCTCCGTGAGTGGGAGATGGTGGGTTGTGGGATCACGCCCGCACATCCACTGCGGTGGTCACATGGGCGGCACCCATGCGTGCACATGCAGTGGATCTGTGTGTGCATGTGTGGGTCCATCTTATGTAAAAAGGGCCATAGTAATATGCATTTTAAGAACAGCTACCCTTTATATGGAAAAACTAGCCATTTAAAATATGGAACAGAATAGAAATTACCAATATGCAGTTTTATAGTTCCAATAAAATGGTTGATTTTGCATTTCTATTGAATCATGATTTTTCTTGTATCTAGCAATCCTATTGTTTAATTGTGAATTAAGGCTGTCCATCCTTCCCAGTATAAATCACCACTTTTCAAGCCATGTATCCAAGACAAGACTCCCCAAATACAAGTTTCTCTTAAGGTGTTTTGAAATGAGATGCTACCACGCATGGCCACCCAGGAGCTACTCATCCAACTGACTGTCTGAAGGTGGTGCGGGGAAATGCACACTCCCATGAGCCACAGTGCCGTGCTGAGAAATCTGGTGTGCGCTGTGCTGGCCAAGCAAAGAAAAGTGCGCGACAACGGGGGCCCGCACATCCCCTGCCCGTATGAACTGGGGTGGCCACCCATGCCAGCAGTCAGGTCTGCCACTCCTAGGCACGGTCAGGTGGGGACATGGTTTGCAAGTCACAGGAACTGACTGCAAGCACTGGGGAGCCTGGCTTCCCCAGCACTCACGCCAGGACATTTCAGTTTCAAAGGCCAGCCTGGCACGCTTCCCCCCCTCCCATGGTCCGTGGCAAGGGGAGTGCGAGGCAGCTGCCGTGGTAGCCATGCTGGGAACCTCCTGTTAGGATCCCTGCCGATGCACTTCACCTGAATGGCTGCTCTACAGTTGTGCTACAGAACAGCTATGGACCCCTGCCTTGCTTATTTAAAAACACCCTTAATCTGACACATCTGTTAAACTGAACTTTGACACAGGGCCAATTCTAAGTGCATTATAGCATAATGTAATTTTTTTGGCCACGTGTTTTATCACTATTCTGTCACTGCTCCCACTTCTCTTCTGCTGTGTGTGGCTTGATCCTGTTATATAGGATATTCCTCTGTAGCATCAGTTATTGCCATAGCAATATATATTTGTTATAATTAATTTGGCTTTTGCCAACAATTAACCACACTATATCTTCCCATTTCATCATTTCCCCATCACACTTAGAATGGGAGCTGGTGCTGGAAACTATGTGGTAATGATTGGTATAGGCTGAACATTTTAGTGGCTTCTGCTCTGTATGAATGTGACAGGCAGGGTTATAAATTTTCTACAGGACCAAGTAAAAGTGTCTGTCTTGGATGTTTTCAGTAGAGGTTCTCTGATGTCAAAGTCCCTCTCCATGTTTGTGTAAGGGTGAGTCCTCTCTCCCACCCCAGTTCTCTCTGATGGCACTAAAACCCACGTGACACCACTCTCCCAGAATGGAAGCTGCTTCCCCAGCTGTTAGGAACAGAGGCAGCAAGACTGCACACCTTCAGACAGTGGAGGCTAAGCGGATACGTTGTATGCTTTTTCATGAGGGTATCATTCTCCATCCATTTAAGTCTATGGGGTGATGAGCCATTGGCTTTAATGGACCGAGGATTGCACCCTTAATGTGGTTGCTACTATGGTCTCATATGAGAGAGAAAGTAGTTAGGATGATACCTTTTGTTGGATCAACTTGTGCTGATGACAGTATGCAAGCGTTCGTGTTTCACAGAACTCAGGATAAACAGTGGGTTAGAGACTGTTGTAATGAGCCGATATCTCTTAATAGCCCTGTCATGTAAGAAAATTGCTCCCAGATATTTATGCAAAAGGAGTTCTCCCTCTCTTCCCAACCATAAAATGAATATAGCATTTGCGAGACCTCGCGTTACACTTGTGTGTGTGTGTGTGTGTGTACACATGCATGTGCTATCCCTTTCCCCCTACCCTGTGGCTTTTTAGTTCGTAAACTCATAGGGGGACTGTGTGTTTACTTTGTCTGTACAGTGCCTAGCACAAAGGACTGCATTCTGATATAGCCATTCTTGGATGCTGCCACAATAAATGTAGATATTGTTAATTCAGCTTGTGCCACTGTGGAATTCTGGGGGGTTTGGAATGAGGTGAGAGATCCTACGGGATGTAGTTAAGGAGTCACATAAGCACTTCATTTCCAATGACAAAGAAGAAAGCAAAATCCTTTTGGGACAGCAAGCATACATTTCCAAGCAGACAGGAAGAGAGAAGGCAGACAATTGAAAAGAGGAGGTGGGGGAGAGAAATTGGAAACATCAGTCAAGTCATTAATTTTTCCCACTGTACATTTGTGTAAGCCTGCTGATGGTGTACAGAATACATTCTGCTTTGCAAAAGTGTCAGGGGTCTTCCTTTGCAAGATCCTCTGAGATTGTTGTGTTTCTAAGCTCTGTGGGAACAGAAATTCCCCATGCTGGATTCTGATCTCATCTTTCACCAGCAGCAGTAATAGCAGAAATGGAGTGGCTTGGAATTGGAGTGAGTGAAGAAGGAGAGAGGCCAAATGGAATTTAGTCTGAAGGGTAACTTAGTGTAATTGAAGAACAGTCTCCTGGATATTCCTTATTTAAATCAATCTCTTTCATGGTGAGAAATGGGACAAATCCTAACTTTACAACACAAAGCTAAGCAGACTATCACACAAGACACTCTCCACCCACCCACTATACATGTTATAGGGCACTGCTGCAGCCCTGCAACATGTATAGTGGGTGGGTGGAGAGTGTCTTGTGTGAAAATGCCCTCTCAGCAGATATACAAGTCTTTATGTACTAGTCTGAGTGGAAATGGGAAGAGCCCCCTGCCACCAGTCCCAATCCTTTTCTCACTCTTGCTCTATCTTCACAAAAAAAGTTCAATGTATAGGATAAAGAGAAGTAGTTATATTATTACATGAGCTGATCTCTTTGCAAGGACCTGTAGGGGTGGGCTCCATGATGGGTGGGACTATGTTGGACAAGTGGCAGGGTTAAGGTGTTCCCTTTATGGCCCTTTCCTATGTGCCGATGCCCCAAGGAGTGCTGTTACGTCACGGTGTTCTATAGGGGTGCGGTCACCTACAGATACATCAGGGGTAGGCTTGGAAGAGCTCAGTGTGACCTTTTTGGGCTGAGTAGTGCTCTCGTGTGCAGGTTGAAGTGGAAGTGGCTGTAAGGCTGTCTAGTGCAGGCTTGGGGAACCTCAGCCCAGGGACCAAATGCAGCCTATGACTAACTTTTATGTAGCCCCTTTCTAGTTCCTGGATCTGGCCCCTGGATCCTGTTCCTATGCCCAAGCACTGAAAGACTGAGCTCAGGGCAAGGGAGCAGAGATGTGGGTGTGCGCACAAGGATAAAGATCCATGGCGTAGATCTGGACTCTCCTTTTCCTGAGCCACACCCTTAAGGACCTCTGCCCCCAATTACTGTGCAGCTCTTGGAGCTTGTACTGATTTTCAAAGTTGCCCTTGGGAGAGAAAAGGTTGTCCACCCTGACCAAATGCAAGAAGGGTTTGTGAATGGTGACCAGGTCTCCTTCCACCACATTCACTAGTACATTTCTTGTCTTGTTGGTATTTTAAATTGGAAAAAGAGGGAGCGGAAGCAACCCTAAATTCATGATAATCCTAGTTTTGTGTATGTGAGAATTTCCATAGTTTATGTCCTTCAGACCTTCTAGCCATACAGACGCAGGGCCCAAGAGCTTACACTGCAGTGACCTGTTGCTCGGGGGCTGCACACGAACTTTGGATCTAGGGTCTCATGGAGTATTTTGCAGAGGGGTTGGTAGGACAAGTGGTGGTAGGGACTTGGTAAGAGGGAGAGCAGCGCTTCTCTTGAGCAGAAAGGGAAGGCAGGAGTATGCCAGGCTGGGATGTCATAAGAGCAGGAATGGGAGGGAAAAAAGAGCAATGGTGAATGACCTTGCCTTGCTCGGAAGGGAGAGAAGGAACTGAGCCTAGGGCCATATTGTACAGGTGAGAGGAGACAAGAAGGATGTACGTTGTGGCTTTGTGGGAAAGTACTGAAGGGAGCAGGTGAATGCTGTGAGTGTAGAGAAAGGAAAAGCAGGTGAAAGAGAGAAATAGGGTGGTTGCTGGAGCTGTTGCCTAAAGAAATTAGCATAGAAACCAGGCAGCTCAAATGCAAAGATAGTGTTTCAAACGGTAAGCCAGTCAGGAGTGGCACTGGCATGGAGGATATTCTCATAGTTTTGAGGTATAAATCCTGGAGAAACTGATAAATTAGGGTTCCTGTCATTTGAAAAGGTTTTCAGCTTGTGGATTTTTTTGTCTAATTCATGCAAGCTAGCAACAAAATAATTGTTTCTTCTCAATGGACTGTCAAACGAGCGGTGCATAGGAGTATTCTCACACAGAATTTACAAAAAGTGTTGTTTTTTAATTCCCCCCCCCCCCCCCCCAACCAACACTTGAAATACGCCAGGGTTTCAATAACCCTGGCCAAGCCGACATGGCAGGGTAAAGGGCAAAAGTGGCTTTCTCCAGAGAGATGCTTATGAGGAAGTGAATGCTGCACCTTTGGAATTATAGGCTTTAAATCAGAGGCCCTCAGACTTCCTTCTGCAGATTTTAATTTGCATGTCTTGGTTGCTGTATGGAACCATAGGATTGTTTGTCTCAAAATGGGGTCATGCAGGCAAAAGTTTAAAAACCCAGTGCTTTAAACTTCAGCAAATCAGACTGAAAATTCAGTAAACAATGTTGTGACTCCTAAACATCCCAAATTACCAATAGGGAAGACAAGAAACGATTTATTTGATTGATATTAGCACTAGCAATGTACCTGGCACGGAACAATCATGAATTATAGATGTCAATGCAAGAGATGACTAGAACATGGACTAGGCAGCGGAAACAGTAAGGAAGGGCTGGATTTTTAGCAGTGTTTTGCAGGAAGAGGAAGAGACTTAGCAACAGATTGGCTCTGAGGAGTAAAGGAGAGGGAGGAGGCAAAGATGAACCCCAGGTATGTGCCTGAGGGACAGTCTGGATGATCAATGGAAATAGAGAGGGGAAGATGGAGAAGGATTTTTTGAAGGGGGAGATGAGGTGAGTTCAGTTTTACATGTATTAAGTTTGAGATGGCCGTGAGGCATCCAAGCAGAGATGTCAGAGAGACAGTGATGGGCGCTGGATGGAGTGGGAATGGAGAGGTAAAGTGGAGTGTCATTGGCATACAAGTGATTTTCGAAGGCTTCATATTCATAAATCTGCCCAAGGACAGTGTAAAGGGAGAAGAGGGCTAAGGACAGAGCTTTTGAGAACTCTGGCTGAGAGGGGAAGTAATGTGTAGGATGCACCAGAAAGAGAGACGTTGAAGGAGCAGTTAGAGAGATAGGAAGAGAACCTTGGTTTCCAGGGCTCAGTCCTCGACTGGAAGCAAAGCGAGTCGAAGAGGAGGGTGTGGTCAACAGTGTCAAAAGCAGCAGAAAGATCAAGGAGGACAAGGATAAAATAGAGGCTGTTGGATTTGTCTAAAAGAATGTTGTTGGTAATTTTAGTGAGAGAGTCTCAGTTTAGTTGAAGAGGGCAGCAGCAGATTGAGGGGAGTCAGGAGAGGAAATCAAGACAACGCATGTAGACAGCTTGTTCTAGTAGCTTGGAAGTGAAGTGAAGGGGAGGAGAGGTGCGCAGTAGTTGGAGGGGCTACAGGGGTCAAGAGTGGGTGTCTTGAGGATAGGGGAGACAGTGGGTGTCTATGAATGAGACAATAGCCTGCTGGAGTCATTGCTCTGTCTTGTGCCACCCCCACTCGCATATTGTAGTGCGTTGAACTAATAAGTGAGCAGCCCTCTGCCCACATTTCATGTGCTGGTGGTAGCCTCCAGTGGTGGCACCGCTCAGCACTTTCCCTCTTCCCAGCCCTGGTTCCGATGGAAAAGGGGGTGGGGTGGGGGTGAGTCACAGCCAGAGAAGGCTTATTCCCTGGCTGTGACCCCTCCCCTTTTCCATTAGAAGCAGCTCTCCTGTGCATGAACGACTGCAAGAGGAGTCTCCTTCCTGCACGTCCACTCTCTCCTCTAGCAGCTGCTTCACAGCTGATTGCTGTGAAGCAGCTCTAAGAGGAGAGTGCTGCTTCTGATGGAAAGGGGGGTCCACGGGAAGAAGCCTTCCCTGGCTGTAACCCCCTTTCCATCAGTGCACTCTTGCTCCGTCTCTCTTTGCACAGCCTCCTGTTAGCTGAGAGAGCATCTCTCCTCTGGCAGCCGCGCTAGGCATGACTCTCTAGTGCTGGTGGACCTGGATGTGGGTGAAACAAGATGTGGCAGCAAGGGTTCACGTGGTGGGGTGTGTGCCAGTATCTGGTGAACACCTAATAAATTAGCAGGCGAACACCCCCCGTGTCGTGGGGGACTAGTGCAGGGTGCTATCTCATTTTTTTTACCTAGTGACATGTTTGAAAGCAGAGGGAAAGGAGCCAGTACAGAGGGTGCAATGGTGGAGGCAATAGCAGTCAGGAGGCACGAAGAGATAAGGCAAAGGGGGCAGATAGAGGAGTTGAAGTCAAAAGAAGATGATCTCATCAAAGGGAGTGTTTGAGAAGAAGGATGAGTAGTTCTATTAGTAGCAGTCCTACACTGTTGAGAATCAGGCAAAGGATACTGCTGGAATGCATGGCAAAGGGTGGTTATGACAATCATTCAGGGCAATTTGTAATATTTTCAGATTGAAACTAATAGCAACTAATATGCTAGCTTTCATCACCCTCTGCAGAAAGCTGCCATTCAAGTGCTTGTGAAAAGTGCTGGATTGATAGCATTGGGCTACAGTGATGTAGCTGTCCAAAGCAACCCATAGCAGCATTGCCAGATTCTGCCCTGCTAGTATGTTGTTATGCTTTCAGCTTGACCTGTTCCTGAGCTTCAGCTCTTTGTAGCTCTACCCCTTCATTCTTCTGCCTTATCCTTCCACTTTCTACATAGGTAATGTGAACTAAGAAAGAAGAATTAAACAAGAGGGAATGTAAGAAAAAGAAATGTTTATATCAAAGGCAATTGAGCTTTGAAATTATACAACTACTATGGTGGCCAAACTTTAATTTTTTTTTCTTTAGCACTGCTCTGATTCTCTGTGATTCCTCTTAATGTTCACACACGAGCATTTATATTAAAAGTAATCGCTGTATTAGGACAAGTGGGGGAAAGTGGGGAAGGGAGCTAGAGGAGTGTCTTGAGGAGATGGTTATGCTGACACGCTATTTCACTGGTTCCCAAGTGATCTACAAATCCACGGCAAGTGGTTCACAGAACCGGCGGTGATTACAACAATGTAGGCTTTGGTTTCTGCCAGCCAGGTTCCAGATTGTTGGCCTTCCACTGTTGTGACCATTTTGCAAGGCACAGGTGTCAACCACCCATTTCTGGCATGGGTGTGGCAGTTTGTGTGAGATCTAAGGATTAAAAGCCTGCTGTTGACCCAAAAATCTTGAAAAAGTTGGTGCGGTGTGTGTGTGTGTGTGTGTGTGTGTGTGTGTGTGTATACACATACACACACACCTACATATTAATAACATCACTTTTAAAAATAAAGTATACCTATGGGATGTGGGAGCCTCACTGTAATGTATGTGAAAAACCTATAAGCAAAATATTTTTTTCATTTATTTATTAATATTTTTACCCTGCCCTTCCCCAAAGGCTCAGGATGCCTTACAAAAAAACAAAACAAGGGGAGTCATCCCTTGCAATGTTAGCCCTGGCTTTTTTGAAACCAGTTTCCAGGGTGAATGTTTACTAGTGACATACACTAACCTCAAACAAGTGGCTTTTGGCTGTCGTCATTAGTTTTCCGTGCTACTGTTAGAAAGGCTATGGACATGAGTGAAATGGAGAGTAATAATGTCAGTTTCACTATGATGTTGCTTTGCAGGACTATGAGCAGTAGTAGAGTGGAGCTCTTCCTAGGGATGAGGAAAGTGGTAGGGGCCCACTATTTCCTTAATTCCTGCTGCCAGGAGGGATGGCAGGGGTAGAGTTGCAGATCCTACTGGCCAGGAAAGCTACTTGTGGTTGAGGGAGGCAAAGAGGATGGATGAATCCAAGCACAGGTAGCAAGAGTTTGGGTTTGAGGCTTGGATATTGGGTTTTTAAAAAAGTTGGACTGCCAGAGGATGGTCTCGTTCAGGCCACATTTGACTCTTGGCCTTCAGGTTCCCCGTATCTCTTCTAGTTAGTATATTGGTAATTACAGCACCTTCCTCTTTCTGGTGCAAAATTTATGGGGAAGCTGCCTTTCAGTAGCTGAGTAAAGGAAGGAGGCCCCTCTCAATGTAATTGTCGTCGACCAATGGATTTAATCATTTGATTATTAGGCCTCTGGTGAAATTTCCTGGCCTTTTTGTGAATGTGTGTTTGAGGGGGTGAGTGGATGTGTGAGATAGCACAGGAGAGATTGATGGAGAAGTAGATGGTGGGGAAGGAAGAGAGGAATGGGAGGGAGTTTGGAGGAGAAGCAATACAGAACATGGGGTAAAAACAGACCTGACAGACAGTAGCCTGCTTTAGCTTGCGACTCCCTTGCATGTCTGGTTGGTTGCCGCCAGATGTTTACCTGCTGCAGCCCCAGGGCGGGCTGCCAACCACTATGGGATTTATGGAGTGGTGGTGGTCTGAGATGCAGCCCAGGCAAAGACCTGGCCAATGGGTTAACAGTCTCCCTTTCATATGTTATGGGTCTGCCCCGCCCTGCCGTGAGGTGAGGTTGGAGGATCAGGCCCGGAGGAGTGTGATCACCCCGACCCCACTGAACAGGTGATTGAGTGTCCCTTGAGAAGTGCACGCACCTCACCAATCAGCTGTTCCATGGGACTGGGGTGAGTGCGCTCCTCAGCACTCCCCCCTGATCAGCGGTTTTGCAGGGCTGGGTGTGTGCACTCCCCCCATCCCCCCCTGCCCCCAATCAGCTGGTCATCGGTCTGGGTGCATCCACCAATCAGCTGATGGGGGGGCCCCAGAGACGTACCCTCACTGAGCCCAAGTGCGCACACCAAACAGTTGTTGGAAGGACCCCATGGAACATCCCCATCAGCTGTTTGGTGGCAGTTTTTCCCAGGGGGCTGATCCTGCTGAGCAGCAGTGGTCTGGGAGTTCTGTCTGGTGTTGGACAGCTCTTTGGGCCGACCCGGGGAATCAAAGGACCTGTAATGCAGCCCCCATGCCTGGGTTATGGGGGGGGGGGGGGGGGAGGGGAGGGCAGCTCATGTGAACAGCCCTCCCCACCAACCTGAGGAGCGGTGGCTGAAGTGGCCTGGGGAGGTGCCTTGCTGCCATCACATCTGTTTTGACCCATTGTTATCAGGCTACAAACTGTTACAGGACCTATTGGGGACACTGTCTCTGAAGCTTACCGTTGGCAATCAACAAGAAGCAAAATGTGTAAGTTTAAAATAACCCTGCAAATATTCTGCAGGAAACTTGAGGTCATCAGAGATCATGTGGGAATACAAAAAAAACCTGAGAACACAAAAATTCCATGCACAAGAATTCCTGGTAACTTGTAACAAGAGTTCTGAGATAAGGGGCTGCCTACAGACATTCACTGTGAATAACCCATAGTTCCTTGAAAAGCATCAACTGAATGCTTTTTTGTGTTTTCAGCAGCAATGTAACTAGAAGTTGTGTGTCTGTATAGTTATGAATTTGATTGCTGTGAGGCTATTATTTTCCCTTTGAGAGAGTTACAGCTTCTTTGGGTGTTTTAGGAATGTAACCCACATTAAAACTGTGAAACTTTAAATTTAGTTTTAATATGTATCTTCCTGTTTGTTTTTCTTAGGTTTGTAGTAACATTTAGCACAGACGTCTGGCCACATGTGCTTTTGTCTGCAGTGATCATTGTGGGTTCGAAGTTTGTTTTAGAATCATCCCCATTTTCTGAGCAATAAGCATAAATATATTTGGGAATGTTTTGATGAAAAACTGGATCTATTTTATAATGTTTTTAAAGCACTAGAAAAAATATGTACAAACTGCCATTCAACTTTTGAGTTTCATTGAGTCTCTTAATCTGTTTGAGGTGGGGTTGTGATTTCCCTTTCTTCAAAGGGTGTTTAAAGTCTGAGCTTTAATATTCTTTTTGCAGAATCTTCCCCACTCCCCTCTCTACAGGTGGCTCATTCTTGCACAGCACTCAAATCCTAATATTTTCACTCTTTCCTTCACATTTTTAAAATTGAAGATTATCAACATTCCATAAAAATAGAAGTTGGTATTCAGTGTGAACTATGGAGGAAAGCTTTGGATAAACTGATCTAAAAATAAATTGCATTTTAATAGTTTATATTGAAGGTCTGAACTTTTACATTATTTCAGCAATCCTTTATAGGAATGGTTTATATCAGAAGGGACAGTCTGAAAAGATAGGTGGAGGAGGGGTAAATCCTTTGGTTTGCATGCTTAGTTCTAGCACGTAAATTTCCTTTACAAGGGCAGGAGCTGCTCTAAACATAAGCTGTGACCACTCGTGTTATAATTGCAAAAGTTCTATTAGTTATAAATTCAGAACTCTCTAATTGACTATATAGACTGCACAGGAACACACTGTACTTGAACTATGAAGAGTGCGTAGGAGTCTTAACCGACACTAGAATACAACTGGGTATGGCACTAACCCTGATCCAAAATAGATGAGCTAAACTGCAAAAATTATGTGGCTAAGGAAAAAATATTGTGTGACTGCTTCAAATATTAAACTGTTTAATATTAAATGCCAATATTAAACTGTGGCAAAGGAGTTAATTTGAACTAAAACTTAAACAAAGTCTTAAGTGGATCATATATGTATCCTTCCTTTCCACTCCATGGATTTGCATGTCTGAATAAACATAAACATCAATGCTGCAGTAGCATTCCTCTTTTCACCAACCTTGGCTGCAATCCAGAAACCACTTTCCCCGGAGTAGTCCCATTGAAGACCATAGGAAGTAAGTTGTTTGTGGGTGCTTCCATGTTCCTTATGTTTCCGTGCTTCATGTCTGTCTTTGACACTTGTCGTTCAGCACTTAACCAATTAGTAAATATTCATAACATATGTAGACTCAACAGCACAGTTGCTGCTGACCTCAGTACAAGCGTCTATTTAATAAAGAGGCATATTTAAGATGCATCTTGCATGATGACGTGCAGCAAATAGAAATGTACAATTTCAGCTGCCCATGCTGCTTGCTCACTTGTGTGAGGTTACCACATTGAAAGGATAAGGTAATAGCTTTGTGTGTGTAAGGAAGTAAAAGCATTATTTTTATTATTTTAGGAGTGTAAATGAAGCACACACCTTGGTGTTGAATGTTATATCTCTCCCACAGGAGGGAGGCCTCACTTGGAAGGAAATGCTTTCCCTTAGTGTGGCGAAGATTGGTTATATCTAGTTTGTTCTGGTGGGTATTTGAATATGAACTCTGGTCTGTTGGCAGGCCAGTGTTATGACACTGAAAATAAAAATAAAAAAAATCCCTAGCTTGGTGTACATGCTGCTGTTCTTCAACAACTATGCAAACACAACCCTTGCGTCAAGCATGAAACCAAAATTTGGCATTTAAATAGAAGCAGCAATTTAAAAGTGGAAGGTAACTAGTTTAAAGGTCATCTTGTCTAGGCTGGATGTCCTTCCAACAGTAATACAAACTATATTTGTGTTTTCTTGGGTCTTTGCCTGCCTGCCTTGTTCTTATTCTACAACAAATGCGTGTCTTGTCTGAAAATGCATGAAGCAAAGGTCAGCTTGAAATCTAGTCAGTTTAAAATACTTTAAGGTAATACCAGATATCAAACCTGTCCGTGAATCCTCCTGTCCATTTTCGTGGCTTAAGTTGTATGTTCCCTGCCTCTTACCATTTCTGTGTGACACATGTCTACGCAAATGGAATATTGACTGCCCAAAGGGGATAAAGTGCCTTTGTTTTTGTTTTTTAGAAAGGGAAAGAAATGTGCAAAGTAAAGCAATAGGGAGGAGAAAAGAAATTTTTAAGGTGTGTCTAACAATAGATGGAAATGGTTGACATTGATAAGCTTCTAAAGTTAGTGAAACTTAAATTGTGTAGCAGATGCAGTTCAGAGCATCTATAAAACGGCAATCATTTAACTAATTTATTTACATTTTATCCTGCCCTTCATTAAAATACAATTAAAAACAAAATAAAAGCCCTACCCACTCCAGCCCCAACAGCTTCCAGCCTAATCCCTATCTTCACCTGCTAAATGCTTTACTAAAAAGAAAGGTCTTACACCGCCTCAGAAAGATGCTCAGGTCCGGACTCATATGAACCTCCAGGGGGAGGGAGCTCTACAATATTGGGACAGCACCTGAGAATTAAACTAAATAAAATCCAGGACTGCTCTTTTTGCATGACTCCTGTCCCAGTTAAATTTAAAAAGTAATTACGATGTAGTCAGTGAGCGCATGCTAGGCCCATCATTGGAGAACTTTTCCCAGCTATACAGAATGTGGAATGTACTGTTCCCCAAATGGCTATAGTAGCTTTGAAAAGAGAATAGCGCTTTAGTAAACTTAACTAAGCCAACTAGGTTCAAGTGTATTGGATATAGAAAATGAAGCTTCATAAAAAGTTTAATCGCAGCACATCTGTGATCTTTGTACAATCCAAATTATTCTATAAGGGAGGATGTGAAATCTCCTTCATTGCATGTTTTCAAGAACTGGCTGGACACATAACTGTCTGTGATGCTGTAGAGCAGGAGTGGGAAATCTCTTTTCTTCCAGGGACCACTTTGAAAATGAGTACAAGCTCCAAGAGCTAGATGGAAGCTCAGGAAGAGGAGGATCCAGATCATGGATTTGTCCCCTATCCTTGTGTGCATGCTCTCATCTCTGCTCAGTTTTTCAGTGCTTGGGGTTAGGAACTGGATCCAGGGGCCAAATCCAGGAACTAGAAAGGGGTGCGTAATCCTGCCTTGGAGCTGGGGATTGGACCTGATGGCCCTTCATGGTCCCTTTTAGTCATACTATTCTATGTCATGTAAAAGAATTCCATCCAGAATGTAGCATGTTGTTGATATTTTAATTTAAGACATGCTCCTAACTGGTGCTGAAAAGGCTTGATGGACCAAATTCTTCTCAGAATCTAGCAGATGGCTTGAGCAACCAATGTGGCTGGGGGTTAAAGCAAAGCTATAAACTACTGAATCCGGAAATGGACCCACAGTCTAATACAGTAATAATTAGCACAGGATATGTTAGGAATATACCTTGAGCCCTATATGAGTGATGCTTGTAATTACCATCAGGGAAAATCAGAGGGGAGCATAGGACAAATGTATGTGAATTACTTTTTTGTAAGAGAGGAATGCATCATTCAGTATGTTACTCATAGCTTTAGCCCTCTGTGGTTATGTATATAGTCCAACATTATGAGATTTGTTTTACTCAACATATTTATATCCTATCAGGAAAAATACATTAATTGATACAAGGGGATAAACACTCATTCACATAAATTATATTTTCACGAATTATTTTTCTATTTTCACAAAGAATTATAAATCATAGCATCATGAATAATCTCTGAAATTAATGTGAACCCTTATTCATGCCAGTGACTGACATAGGTTTAAAATAGCATTGAACAACATCTATATCTACCTTTTTCTAAACTTCAGAAATGTATTCAATCTTAAACTGAAACACTAAAAGGATTATACATCATAGCAATTGGAATATGTGAAGGTAATATCACATAATTCTTAACTGCAGATCTGTACTCGGTTACACCTATTTTAAGGGGTGTCTCCTGTAAGTGATAAACTACAAATGAATAAGAATGCAAATTACTTAGTTGGTGCAATAGTTTAGATATCTTTGATATTAGATGTCATCTAAAGATGTCCCATTCAGATAATGTAAGAATATAAGTAGTGTCATACCGGGTTATCGAGCTCAGCACTTGTCTCTAACAGTGGCCAATCTCGGTCACCCCATCTCATAAAAGAAGTTGGGTGGTACTTGGAAGAACCACCCAACAGGTCACAATGGGGCAATCACTTCCCTGTTGTTCACTCCCAGTTCCTGATAGTAAGAAGTTACGTTCCCCAAACCCTACCTGGCTAATAGCTGTGAATGGACCTATCCTCCAGAAACTTGCCCAATCCTTTTTTAAACACTGCTCTTCTACTGGCCTTGACCACAACTTACTTGTGCGTTGAGTGAAAAAATACTTTTGTGTGAAATCTAATTCTAGTACTATTCGATGGGGTTCTCTATTATTAATTCCGCACCACTGGTTCCACAGCACACTTCTATAATCTCCCCTCTGTTCTCTTCCCCAAGCTGAAGAGCCCTAGCCTCTCTGAAGAGCTGAAGAGCCCTAGCTGTTCCATACCCTTGATCATTTTTGTTGCCCTTCTCTGTTCCTTTTCTGTTAGTAGTAGTAATTTATTTGATCAGCAGCTTTGCTATTGTCAAGTTACTAGAATACAGATGAACAAATAGTAAATACAAACGATAAAATCAATTAAAATCGACCACCAAGGGTCATAAATTCTCTCTCCTGGAAAATCCAGGGTGTGTTCCTTTTCTATTTCTGCTATATCTTTTTTGAGATGGAACAACCAGAACTCCACACAATATTCAAGGTGCAGTTGCACCATAGATTTATAGAGGCATTATGATATTTTCAGTCTTATTCTCCATCCCTTTGTGAATAATTTTTAACATTTTGTTTGCATTTTTGACCACTGCTGCACACTAAGCTGAGGATTTCAGTGTATTGTCCACAATGGCTCCAAGGTCCTTTTCCTTAGTGGTAACTCCTAATCTAGAAGTGTAATCTGTGTACATATAGTTTGGTTTATTTTTCCCTTTGTGCATCACTTTGCCCTTGTCCACGTTATATTTCATCTGCCGTTTAGATGCCCAGTCTCACAAGATCCTTCTGCAATTCTTTAGTCTGCTTGTGTTTTAGCTACTTTGATTAATTTGGTGTCACCTGCAAATTTGATCACCTTGCTCCCCTTCCCAGGTCATTAATGCATATGTTAAACCACCGGTCCCATTACAGATCCCTGAGGCACTCCTCTATTTGCTCCTCTCCATTGTGAAAACTGACCATTTAGTCCTACTCTTTGCTTCCTATCCTTCAGCCAGTTACCAGTCCACAATAGGACACTGCCTCCTATTCCATTACTTTTTAATTTCCTCAAGAGTCTCTCATGAAGGACCAAATCAAACACTTTCTGAAAAAATAAATCCAGATACACCATATCTACTGGCTCACTCGTATCCCCATACTTATGTACACCCTCAAAAATTCAAATAGGTTAGTGAGGCATGACTTCCAATTGATCCATGTTAACTCTTCCCCATTAAGCCAATATTTATCAGAAATACCAGTAATTATGTTCTTAGTAATTGTTTCCACCATTTTGCCTGGCACTGACGTCGGACTCACTGGTCTGTAGTTTCCAGGATCGCCTCTGGAGCCCTTTTAAAATATCAGTGTTACATTTGCTACCCTCCGGTCCTTGGGTACAGTGGGAGATTTCAGTGGTAGGTTACAAATGACCAGTAGTAAGTCTGAAATTTCATATTTGAGTTTCTTCAGAACTCTGAGCTGAATACCATTTGATATCATTTAGCTTGTCAGTTTGCTTTAGAACCTCTTCCAGGGTCACGTTGATTTGTAACAGCTCTTCTGATTCATCAGTTACAAAGAACAGTGGTGTGAGTAGCTCCTCAACATCCTCTGTAATGAAGTCTGAAGCAAATCATTTATTTAGCTTCTCTGTAATGGCCTTATCCTCCCTGAGAACTAGGGATGGGCAAACGCGGTTTGGAAGTTCGGAGTTCGGCCTGAACTCGGCCTGTTCGGACGACCGAACGCGAACCCGAATGCGAACATACCGAATGGCGAAATGGCCGAACAGTTCGGTCAGTTCGGATCGCATTCGGGTGGCAAAAAAAGGTTCACTGTAAGGTGACAGGGAGGGGTAGTACTAGTCACTGAGGAGCAGACTTCCAGGCACCAGGGGTGGAGAGGCTTGCAAGAAATGAAACTATCTGCCTCCCCCCTTCCCAACACCTTCTGAGTTAGTCGCTGTTCCTGAACAGCAGGCGTTGAGTAGGATTATTAGATTGCTTTAAGTTTCATTTCTGTTTTGTACTGAAAGGAAACTTAAACCTTAAACTGAAACCTTGTGTTTGTGATTCCCCCGCCATCCTATATATATATATATATATATATATATATATATATATATATATATATATATATATATATATATATATATATAGGGAGAGGGAGGGATAGTAGTTGTAGGAGCTAGCTTAGTGATAGAGATAGCGTTAGTGATTTAGTTTTAGTGTTTGTAGGAGTAGGCCTGTGTACTTATTAGAGCCATTTAGTTCATAGCATTTAGAATAGTTAATAGCAGTTAGATTTAGTGTAGATAGATAGATATAATATTAGATTAAAAAAAATAAATAAAAAACCCCAAATTAAAAAAAAGAAAAGAAAACCATATAAAACCCAATAAAAAACAAAAAACTCACCCATAACATTTCCCGAACCCGAACGCGGGCGAACCCGAACGCGGGCGAACCCGAACGCGGGCGAACCCGAACGCGGGCGAACCCGAACCGCGATCTGTTGGCCCATTCCTACTGAGAACCCCTTTTTAACCTGTAGTCATCTAATGGCCCAGCTGACTCTCTAGTAGGCTTCTTGCTTCTGATGTACTTTAAAAAGTTTTATTAGTTGCCTCTTTAGCAAGTCTCCCTCCAAATTCTCTCTTGGCTTGCCTTATTAACGTTTTACATATAATTTGCTAGTACTTGTGCTCATTCCTATTTTCTTCATTAGGACTAGCTGTCTATTTTTAAAGGATGCCCTTTTGGCTCTAATAACTTTCTTCACCTCACCATTTAGCTACACTGCCAGATGTTTGGTCCTCTTGCTACTTTTTTTAAAATTGTGGAATACATTTAATCTGGGTTTCCAAGGTGATGTGGTGTTCTCCACATGTCTTACAGACATTTAATCCTTGCAACTGCTCCCTTTAGTTTTCTTCTAACTAGTTTCCTCATTTTAGCATCGTCTGCCTTTTTAAAGTTAAATGTTACTGTGGTAGTTTTGTTTATCTTTCTCCCTTCAGCAATTATGGCAAATTTGATTATATTATGATCAGTATTGCCAAGTGACTCCACCACTGTTACACCTTGCACCAGGCCCTGTGCTCCAGTTAGGACTAGATCTAAAGTAGTTGCTCCTCGTTGATTCCAGAACCAGCTGCTTCAAGAAGCAGTCAATTTATGGCATCTAGAAACTTTACCTCCATATCATGCCCCGAGAAGACATTCACCCAGTCAATATTAGGGTAATTGAAATTGCTGATTAATATTATGTTTCTGACTTTAGTAGCCTGCCTAATCTCTGTTGGCATTTCAAAGGCTGTTTTGAAATGGGTATGGCTGGTGGGCAGCTCTGTATATGCAGCATGGAATGCCCACGCATGTTCAGTGACCTGGGTTGGTGGGGGGGGGGATCAAACAGGTTGGGATGGGTGTGCACCCCTACCCACGCCCTGCCCACTTCCACCCCCTGCACGGAGCATCCATATCTTTCCCAGATCCTCCGTGCATGGACATTAGTGGGTGTGCATGGGTTATGGAGTGTGCACCCACCCACGCTGCTTTCAGATGGGCACTTTCCAGTTAAAAGGATGCAAATCAACTAATCATCTGTAGTGCAGTTTGAACTTCTACAGTGTATATATATATATATATATGATGCTGTAGAAGTTCAAACTGCACTACAGATGATCGATATATATATGCGTATAAATCACTTTTACTCATGAATTGTTCATGGTGTCAGGACCCTAAACTAAAATTATCCACGTGTAGGAAGAGAAGTATTTACTCCTGAAAAATGAGCACATACTCTTCTTCGCTTTTTCCTTTTTGAAATAACTTTAACATGAACCCTTTAAGTGCTTACCATGACCATTAGGGAGAGAGTGTGATGTAGCTGTTTGTAGCTGCAGTGATTTAATGAAATCCAAGTAGTTACTTTGGTTTAACATTGATATAATCCAAGTTTATTATCTAGTATTTATAATTTCAGTTTAACATTGTTCATGGGACTGTGCCCTGTAAGTGGTAGATTAGGTACTGGTGTGTCTTCTAGTAATATGTGCGCAGGAGGACACCTCTTCTCAAGTTAGCAGAGTAATCTTGCACGTTTGAGATACTTGTAGTAGGGAGCTCAGCTCCCAACATTCAGAAAAGAGGGCCTGTGCAGAATTCCTAAAGTTTGTGGGATAGGGATTTCTACTGGTAGATTGCTAAATATTCCCAGTGTAATATAATTTATGTGAGCTAGTGCCAATTTTGGGTACGGTAGTAGAACCTAAATACTTTGGGAAATGGAGCCCTCTGTTTCTGTGCTTAAGAACAAGCCCATCCTATTTTATTGAATTTTAATACTGGTGTTGCAATATTACAAATACTGCATAACCTCCCACATATGGAAACAAAGGTAATGTAGTGTTTCTGCTACCTTGGATCATTTTAAATGGAATGTCTAACCTGCGAGAATTACATTACAGCTGTTTCCCTTGCATGTATATGGTATTTGTTTTACTATTGTACATTTGCCTCAACATTCATGGGAGTGGCATGAAGTTATATTATTCTTCTCTTCCCTTTTTCCCTGAAGAGGAGCTCCAGGCAGCAGAAGAAATGGCACACAACTCCTTGTGCATCCCTGTGTTCTGTTATGCAGCAGGAAGACTGGAATCGGTGCTAGTGTTCACTGTGATCAGCCCAAGCATCTTGTTAGGCATCAAGTACTTTGGCAGAGGGGAAAATAGAGTATCATGCTGTAGGAATATCTGTTGTATGTCACCTTGTTCAACTAGGACTGTCCTGACTGAAACAGTATAACTTCCTGTGTATACCTATCCTTTGTACATCATTCTGAGGACCGTTGCGTATGTAGTGATGGTATGAGCCCTGTCTAAAGCACTGACAGTAAAAGAACCATGCAAATGAATCGATATAGAATGTGAAAAATGAATTGAAAGTTTGAAGGATGGATTCTCTTATCAACGGTGCCCTTGTCATGGATGGATCATTATCTCCTCCGGGTGGATATCCTGGCACATGTCGGCCCTCGGGAGGGTGTGGAACCAGTTAGGTTGGGTCGCCCTCAAAGGCTTATGGAACCTGAAAGGTTCCAGATAGCTCTAGGGGATGTTTCCTCTGACCTTGATGGCTGCTCACTTGATGACCTCGTGTCTAGGTGGAATGTCAGGCTGACGGAGGCTGAGTGGCTCCCAGGCGTCCGTTCCGAAATGCTGACATCACAGCTCCCCATGGTATAAGGGTGAGGTGTGGTGGATGAAGCAGGAAGGATGTCGGTTAGAGTGACGGTGGCATCACTCATGTATTGAAGTGGACGGGTTGTGGTATAGAGTCTGGTTACGTACCTATCCCGTAGCGGTGCGGACAGCAAAGAAGTTTTTTTTTTCTGCCCACATTGTGTCCGTTAAATCCCGCCCAGCTGAGTTGTTCCGGGTGGTGAGGGGGCTGGTCAGTCCGGCCTCCCTCCGCCTGGACGAAGAACTGTCGAATGCTCGCTGTGATTCGTTTGCGGACTTTTTAGCGGATAAAATCGCTCAAATTCACCACGGTTTTGATGTGACTTTTTAAGAAGAGAATGGGTCCGAGGCAGTGAAAGCCCTGTCTAGTCCTGTTTTGTGGGGTGAGTTTCTGATGGTGTCGCCCTCAGATGCGGGGGATGCTATTGGGACTGTTCGAGCCACCAATTCTGAATTAGATCCATGCATGTCCTGACTGGTTAAGGCTAGCCGGGAGACATTGGGGCCGTTGCTGGTGGGGATAGTCAACGCCTCACTTGGAGACGACAGGTTACTGGACTGTCTCCAGGAGGTGGTGGTGCAGCTCCTGCTCACGAAGCCATCTTTGGACGTTCATGTCCTTCCCAGTTATGGGCAAGTCTCTAACCTTCCCTTTTTAGGGAAGGTTATTGAATGGGTGGTGGCTCAGCAGCTTCAGGGGCATTAGGACTGGATTAATTTTCTCGATCCCTCGCAGTTGGGATTTCGTCCGGGTTATGGCACGGAGACTGCGTTTGCGGCCTTCGCCTACGACTTCTCCCATGAGTTAGACCGGGGTCGTTCGACCCTGCTGATCCTGTTAGATCTCTCAGCTGCATTTGATACCGTTGATCATGAGTTGTTGGTGACTCGGCTGCGGGACCAGGCAGGGATTGGCGGAACTGTTTTTGAATGGTTCTGCTCTTTCCTGGCTGGGAGAACCCAGCGTGTGGTGCTGTGGGAGTTTTCATCCCCCCCCTCCCCCAAAGGGCCTCGTGTGGAGTACTGCAGGGTTCCATCGTATCCCCTCTTGTTCAATGTATATCTGCAGCCTCTGGGAGAAGTTGTTAGGGAGTATGGAGTGAGATGTCATCAATATGCTGATGGCACCCAGCAGTATCTCTCATTTTCCTCCGACTCAGGCCCGGCAGTCTCAGTGCTTATCTGGCGTTTGTCCGCTGTGGGGGATTGGATGAGGGTGAGCTGCCTGAGGCTTAATCCTGACAAGACGGAGGTGATGGTTGTGGGGAGGGCCGAGGGAGTGGTGGCCCCCATCATTGATGGGGTCTGCCCTCCCCTGGTTTCTCAGGTCTGGAGTCTGGGGGTGCTCCTGGACCCTCAGCTCTGCCTGGATGCCCAGGTGGTGGCTCTGGCGAAGGGAGGCTTTTGCCAGTTAGAACTGGTGTGTCGGCTTAGGCCGTATGTCTCCGACTCGGATCTGGCCACAGTCATCCATGCTTTTATTATCTCGAGACATGATTACTGCAACGCGTTCTACGTGGGGCTACCCTTGGTGTTGGTTTGGAAGCTGCAACTGGTGCAGAATGCAGCGGCCTGTCTCTTGATGGGGAGGGACCGATGCGAGCATATCACACCGGTGCTTCGCTTTCTGTACTGCCTGCCGGTAGGCTCCTGGGCCCAATTCAAGGTGTTGGTGCTGACCTTTAAAGCCCTAAACGGTTTGGGCCCTGTCTGTCTGCAGGACCGCCTCACCCTCTGGGTCTTGGAGCGGCCCCTGCGTTCGGCTGGGGCCTCCTTGAGGTCCCCCAGGTTTCTCGGGTGTCCACTATGAGGAGGGCATTCTCCATGGCTGTCCCGCGGCTGTGGGACTCCCTCCCATCAGAGATCCACTTGGCTGCCGGCCTCCCCTCTTTCCGCAGACCATGCAAGCAAGACCTGGCTGTTCCACCAGGCCTTTCCCGAGGGAGTTGGGATGGGGTGGGGGATGGAGTTTTATATCTTTAAATGGCATTACTACTGTTTGTTTTAATGTTTTAAAATGTTTTTAATATGTTGTGAGCTGCCCCGAGATGCCTGAGGCAAGAGGAGGCAGCATAAAAATTTATAAATAAATAAGTCTTGCCTTAGCCAGAAACTCACTGGGCGACTTTGGGTCAAACCTATCTCACAGTTGTTGTGAGGATTAAAAGTTGTGTTGTGTATATATATAAAGCGCTCTGAGTGCCATGGCAGGGGGGCGCTAAATATAACTCCATCTGATGAGAAGGCTCTGGCCTTCTCTTTCTGATTTGGATCTGGCAGCCATCATCCATTCCTTCATTACCTTGAGGCTAGGCTACTGCAATGTGCTCTCTGGTGGACTGCCCTTGAAGACTGTTTAAAAGCTGCAGATGGTGCAGAACGTGGCGGCTTGGCTCCTTATGGGAGCGAGATATTGGGTCATTGTAAATGCCCCGTTTGGTGGCTCTTACAACGACCCGAGATCTTGCATCATAGAAGGGGAATAGTGCATTCACACATTAAAAATTGCAGAATTATAATACCTGGTATTATCTCAAGTTATTATAATAGCCTGTTTTGAAATGCGTGAACTCAGCCTGATTCACAAGGGCATTTGGCATTGTGGTCTAGGGTAGGTGGGGAGTTGTGGGGGATAAGGGTGAGTAGGGAGGTTGGGGGGCTGGGGTGGGGGATGGGGTGGGGAGGGTTGTGGGGTGTTACGTTTTTATATTTATGGTTTGTGTGTGATGTGTATTTTTAATACTGTAAGCCCTCCTGAGCCACATTTGGTGGGAAGGGCGGAGTAAGAAATTTAAATAAATAATTTAATGTGGAGGGACTACTTATTAAACTCATTTGATTCTTTCCTGCCTTCTGTACAGAAATATGTCAGCCCTAAAGCTACTGTACTACAGGCTTTGATAGATTACAGAGGTTGGATTCTTGGCTCTTGACATCTGCCGGCCAAATGAAATGTCTATTTTAGGTAGCTGCATGACTCCTCCAGCTGTAATATCTAAGCATCACCCAAGCATAATATCTAAGCATCACCCAAGCATATGTAGATCTATCTTCTCAACATCCCTATGAACTACTGAAAGGGCATTCTTGCTTAGGGTTGCCATATATGCAGATTGCACCTTAGGTGCCAATGCAGGGCCTGCAACATGTATGTCTCATAATTGTCCTGGAAAATTTGCATATATGGCAACCCTTTTCTTGCTGCATCACCATTCATTGTAGTGGACCCTAAGTTATAGTGAATGTGATAGCTCCCTCCCTGGTGTTTTGATTGTCACTGATTATTCTTTTGCTATTTTTTTGAACCCTTCACTATATTGAACTAGAGGCTTAGATTCCAAGAGGGCTGTTATAGCAAGGGTATGCTGTATTACACCCCCACTTTGCAAATTAGAAGCGGAAGCATAAAATGTAAATTGTAATGTAAATTGTTTAATGTTCTTCAAAAATCTATGTGGAACTGAGAATTGAACCCAGATTTTGAGTCCCCAAGTCTCACGGTGACTTTTCCCTGCCCTGATGCATGGATTTTTTCTTGAAAACTCTTAGAAGAAAGAATAGGAAAGGCTTCTCCTCACAATAGATTGTAATGGATTCTCTGTTCTTAAGGCATTTCTTGGTGATCCTGACCATTGTTTGTCCTTTGTGTTGTCTGGATTACACCATCTCTGCAAGAGTTAATGAATGAATATACCTTTTAGAAAGCTGAAAATGAGGGAGAGGTGTCTCCAGAAGTATACTATAACAAAAAAGGGTCCCAATAAACATCATGACAGAAGTGTATAATTTGTATAAAGAAAAATCAGATTACAATTATGAGAGTAATAAGAAATAGAAAATATTTTTCAACTTCTCCTGTGTGTGTGTGTGTGTGTGTGTGTGTGTGTATATATATATATAAAAAATGCCTTAAATATCAATTCATTTTCCATTTGTTTCCCCTGCATAGTCTGTCAGCTTCTCTTCTTAGGTTGGGCATTGAATTAGTGGTGTAGTTAGGTTGGAATGGTCCTTATGCGGCAAATGGAATGGGACCTCCCTTCCTGGTCCCAGTGATGGGATGCAGCTGGACCAGGGAGTTTGCTGCCCCTTGCCAGGCTTGTAGGCTCTGGTTCAGCTGCACCATCTCACCCTATTATAGCTATGCCCCATTGCCTTTCATGGAAGGGAAGAGAGAAACATTCAAACAGGAAAATATGATTGTAAAAACAAAATAAAAATTGGCGAGTTGAGGTTTGGAGGCAGTCCCTAAAATGTGTGTTTTTTTGGTAAATTAATTTTTGTGTTAATTGTTGATCTTATCAAATATTGGCAAATCAAGGGCAAGGTTTTCTACACATGCTGGACTGATAAGATGAAATGGGCTAGTACTAGTGTCATTCTGAAACTGCAAGAGCCTCATATTGCCTCCACAGAGACAGCGAAAGCCTGATTTTATTATTAGCAAGCATTTACATAGAGCCAGTAGTGTACCTGGCACTTTACAAAGTAATTGAATAGACAATGTCCGTGCCCTAGGGCTTGCAATCTGAGAGATTGGGGGTGGTGGAAGAAGAGACAAAGGAGGGGGAACAGAGGGAGAGACAAGGAGTGTAACATTTATGAAGCTGCGAGGTCCCAGATGCACGTGCTTGGCTTCGTTACATTGAGAATGATGGCTGGTTGGTCCACGTGGTGAGGATATGAAGACAGACCTTAGGTAACAGATTGTACTGGATGGAGGGTATCAGCAGGAGTTAGGTGAGGGGAGTGAGGAGTCAAGGAGGGCAGCACGGAAGAGGTGGGTCTTTAGGAGGGATTTGAAGGTACGGGGCGAGGTGGATGTGGGCAGGGGAGGGCATTCCAGGCGTTGGGGGCAGCTAGGGAGAAGGGACGAAGGTGGTTATGGGGGCCATGGGAGGGCAAGAGAGGGGACAGAGGAGGAGTGCGGAGTTCACGGACTGGAGTATGGAGGGAAATTAGCGCAGAGAGGTAGGGGTGAGCAAGCTTGTGAAGAGCTTTATAGGTGAAGGGTTAGGGGGAGCCAGTAAAGAGAGGAGAGGAGGAGCTGCACGTGGTCGAAGCGACGGGCGAGGTGGATGACTGACAGCAGAGTTTTGGAAGGAGATAAGGGGAGAAAGGTGAGAGCGGGAGAGGCCAGTGAGAAGGCGGTTACAGTAATCGAGGCAAGAGATGACCAGGGCATGAACAAGGGTTTTGGCAGGGGAGACAGAGAGAGAGAAAAGGGCGAATCTTAGCAATGTTATGGAGGGAGAAGCAACAGGATTTGACAAGAGTCGATTTAGTGTTTAAAAGAAAGGGGTGAGTCAAAGATGAAGTCTACAAATTTGCATAAATACATAAGTTTACATAAATTTGCATAGATTCATCTGATTTGTGTGCATTGTGTAAACTTGCCTTCCGCTGGAACGTGTCCCCTTGAGCCACGGACTCAGAACTAGGGACTGTTGGAAGGTCCTGGCAGCTAGCCGACTAAACGAAGGACAAATTTTAATTGGTCTCAGACAGAATAATTGATCGGTTTGATTAATTGATGAATAATTGCAGCCCTAATAAAAATACAAAACCTAGAAATAATACTAGATTATAAAAACCTTAGCTGCGCATAAAAAAATCTTCGCCCGCTCGTACACCCCCCCCCCCCCCCCTCCCTCCACCCCAGTTGTGCCCCCCCCCCCCGAACCAGTTAACCCATCCCACCCTCTCCCTCCCACCCCCATCAAATGCCTGGTGGAAGAGCCAGGTCTTACAATTCCATCAGAAGGTGAAAAGATCCAGGCTGAGGCAAACCTCCACCGGAAGGGAATTCCAGAGTGAGGGTCAGCCGCTGAGAACTTCCTCCTGTCCGTCGGCACCCACCAATAGTGCGGGACTTCCAGGAGGGTGCCCCCAGACGACCTCAGGGGCCCAGGGAATGAGGTGATCATTTAGATAAGCAGGGCCTAGGCCGTGAAGGGCTTTAAAGGTCAACACCAGCACCTTGAATCAGGCCAGGAAGACAATAGGCAGCCAGTGCGGTGTTCAGAGCACAGGTGTCAGGTGCTCCCTGCGACCTGTCTCCATGAGGCGGGTTGCCGCATTCTGCATTAGCTGCAGTGTCCGAACCGTCATCATGGGCAGCCCCACGTAGAGAAATAATAACTTGTAGTGACCAAGGACATGGCGTTATTGTCGTACAACAGGGATGGGAACCTCGGGGCCAGAGAACAATGTGGCCCACAGCTAGTTTTTAAGTGGCTCCTTTCCAGTTCCTCAATCAGGCAGCTGGATCCAATGCCAACCCCCACGCACTGAAAGGGTGAGATCAGGGTAAGGGAGCCGAGATGAGGGTGTGCATGCAGGGATAGCAAACAGATCCATTGCACACATCCATGATCTGGTCCCTCCTCCTTCCTATCCACTTTTATGTCGGCGAGGTGGGGGGCACGAAGTTCAGCTGGGCTAAGCTTAAGTATAATTTTGTCCTGGGCATTGTTAACAAACCATGGATTTAAAATACTTTGCATAACAGTGCAAAGATGTAAAGCCTTGTAAAGACATGGCAAGGCCAAGCTGTTGGCAGCACCAATATTTGTAAAACAGACACAGGTGGCTAAAGAAGCTTAACTAATGGGTTTCTAGAATGTAAAATGTATAGAAGGGAAGTTGGGCCAGAGCCAGGAGGAAAAGTACGAAAGGAAGATGGATGGTTTTGGAACGCAGATGAAGCATGCTCTGGGGATGCAGAATAAGGAAGGGAGCAGGCAAGTGGGTGTGGGAGAGACCAGAAAATACTCAGGGAAAATCTGATTAGCAGATAATAAATTGCTGGAACAAAGGCTTTTGTTTTTATCAAATCAGCTTGTCCCTCTATTAAAAAAAAATTAATAACTTACAGCTGTACACTTTAGGCAACTCCCAGGTTTTTAATATTCCTAATTTGGCTTGCTTGAGCCAAATTGATATGTAATGAGTAAAGCTGGGGAGTGGTGGCTATAATTGTAGGTTATTTTAAGGGGTTCCATTGTCTTACGACACAATTGCCAATTTGGTCCTCATTGGTTTTTTTTCAGGGGAAAATTTTTGATATTTCTATATTAAAACTAAAAGTGCAAAATGAATTGTAGTTCATACATTTAACTTTTAACCATCTTTATAGGAGCCAGTCACTTCCATAGATAGCAATTTTTAATTTTGGTCAACAAAACTGTGTAGCTTTGTCTAACCTTCCTCTTTAAAAGTCCAGAATCTTTAAATTCAGGCATCCAAATGGCTTGATTTCCACTGTCAAGCTACTGGGCAACAAATACATTAAATACATCTTAGTGGGAGTTAAGTAGCATGTCTGAAAATAAGGCAACTCACTTAGTAGCTTAAACTTTGGCTTGAGCTCTTAAGTGTAGAGATTTTTGAAATGTTACTTGGAACTTATTCCCATTCCATAATTAAAAAACCTCCGGTTTACAAGAAGAGTTAAGGCTCTTGCAAATTCAATAATGTGCTAAAAAGCATGGAAATTGCAAGTTAAGGCTCCTGCCTTAACTTCCATGCCATGTTACCAGTAAAGACATTGTACAGTCTTGCACATTGTGCTCACTTACAACTTAGGCTCCGTGCACCTACACTTTGCCTTTGTCTTTCAGCCCCAATCCTCTTCCTCTTTGCAGGTTGGGGACAATACTGAAGCTGGGGACAGGAGGGCATGAGCTGACTCCTCACCCCCTCAGTTTCCTCTTTAAGAAAGCAAGAACGTAGAAGTTCTGACTCCCCACCCCTTCTCCCCCTCTAATCTACTTGGTCCCAGCCCTGTAACAGAGAACTCAGGACTCCTGGCTTCCAGCCTCTCCACTCTACTGTAATCCAGTAGGCTGCACTCCTTTCACAGGCAACTCAATAGCCCTTGTTCTGAGCCTGTTCTCCTCTTCCCTGCTCTCAACCTTGTAACAGACAACCCAGGAGTCCTGGGTCCAAGTCGCCCCTCTAACCCTGTAGCCCCCACTCCCCTCACAGAGAACTAAAAAAATCCTGGGAAATACAACATTTGTATGTGTGATATGGAACAGAAGTGTGTGTGTAATGACAAAAAACAAACAAACAATAAAAAAGAGAGGAAATGGAATAACAGCAAGGGAGGCTATTGGGAATCAAAGGATAGGGAGTCAGCTATGGTAAGTGGATAAAACAATAGGACTGCTCCCCCTGGTATCCCATCAGTCTTCTGAATCAGTTATTACAGTCAGAACCTTGTTATAACTATTTCTAATTCCTCCTGTCATTCTACCCATTTACTTAATCCTGCACACTCTTTGTATTTTTCCCTGACATTCCAACCATTCCACTTACTGCATCTGGTGCCTTCCTCATCATTTCACACCCTCTTGCCTTCCCTATGTACTCCCAAAGATGCAACTGTGTTGTATAATTTCACAGTCACTTAATTGGATGTTGGAATGACAATCATATTTTTTTACAAATTAGCACAGCTGTTGCCTCCATTCCTTTCAATGGTCATTCCATTTTATTAATTTCAGTGCATACCCAACTTAGTTTTAATTAAACATGTGTATATGACTCTACTCAGCTTCACTGTGCTCTTGGAGGGCAGTGGAGACTAGTGGGTAAGAAGGACGGTTGTGAGCCATTGGTCAGCTGTCCCATTCTCCCCAACTGAAATGAAAGGATCGAGGGAAAGGAGGGGGTGAGGGGCCAGCTCACGCCCTCCTGTCCCCAGCTTTAGTGTTGCCCCCAACCTGCAAAGAGGAAGAGGATTGGGGCAGAAAGATGAAGACAAAAGTGTGGGTGGATGGAGCCTCACTTGTAAGTGAGCACAATATGCGAGACTGTACAATGTCTTTACTGCTAACGTGGCACAGAAGCTAGGGCGGGAGCCTTAACTTTCAATTTCCATGCTTCTTACTGTATGATTGAATTTGCAAGAGCCTTAACTCTTCTTGTAAACGGAGGTTTTTTGATTATGGAATATCCAAGTTTTTTGTTAAACGCAATGGAGAAAATTTGTCCTGTTGGCACAGTAGAATACTAAGCAGCATAACCACTATGGGAGCAGGGCTCAGGGGAGGCCAAGGTGGAAAAGCTGCTCCCTTCAGTTTTGAAGGTTATTTCCTTCAAATAGCAAGCAAGGCGAAGCTGGATTTTTACTGGTAGCTTCCTGCTTTACTAAGAATACAACAACTTTGGTTCAGTTTAAGCATTGCAAACTTCCAAAAACTGCTCTCTATGATCTCTCTAGCTCATGGCTTGTACAGGAGTCTTCCACTCTACTCCCCACTGTCAGAGCTCTTTTCCTTGTGCAACACTGGCCATTCTGCTTTCTTTAAGGACCTCCCCCTGTACAAGACCCCCTGACTAGTTCACTCCTTGTACAGGACTCCCTGCATCTGCTGTGGCCATGTACAGGTCTCTCCACCTGGCATAATGCTGCCCATCCTGCAGCTCTCCCCCTGTACAAAGCTCCTTCGCTCAGTTCTCCTCTGTCCAGGGCTCTCCCCCGGCACAATTATGGCCATTATTCTGCAGCTCTCTGTCTCTACAAGACTCTCTCACTTTACTCCCCCTTGGACGGGGCTCCTTTTCTTGCACAAACCTGCTCACTATGGAGACTTCCCCCTGTACTGGGTTCCATATTCTGTATCCCTAATAAAGCTGCTCCCTGTAAAGTGTTCCCCCTGTGCATGGCTTCCACTGGGGAAGCTATTTACAGAGACTCTGTCCCTACTCTCTTCCCTTAATGTCCCCCTCCCCAGGCTGAGGTTCAATCCTAGAGTTCTCCCAAAAGGCTACACTTGACACTCTGCCCCACAGAGCTGTTTTGCACAGGGCCCCATCATCACCCTGCCCCTCTCTTGCAGAACACCCACTGTATCAGCCCAGAGCACCCACTTACCCTCTCACTCCTTAGTGGGGTTGGGAAAGTCAGAGGGAGAAGTGCTGAAAGAAGATCGATTCCATCCCGCCTGTAGCCTCCTGTACCTGTCTCCAGGATAAACCTCTGCCCTCTTCCTGCACCTGGGACCATCCCAGGCAAACTCTAGTGCTCTGGTCCTAGCCATGCTCTTCCAATGTGGCGGGTGTCCCATTGGAGCTACAGCCCAGACACCCCACATTTTTGGAGGGGGAAGGGCTGTCACTAAAATCCATGCACTCTGTGGTTCTGGGTGGGTTTAGGGGGCAAGATCAGCCACTCCAAACATCACTACAGGATTAGCTAGCTCTGTTGTTTAGCCATCTCGGTATCCCTGACCCCCAAGCCGAGGTGCCCGCTGTGTGGGATCAGCTTTAAACATGGCTGACCAGTCACTCTCACTGCCCCCTCGGAGGTGCAGTTCCCTCTCTTTCCCCAGCACCCCACCCCTACCCCTCGCCAAAAGCCTGACGGAACAGCCAGGTCTTACATATACGCCGAAACAGCAGGAGAGTGGGAGCCAGCCAAGCCTCCTCCAGGAGCGAATTCCACAGCACAGGGGTGGCCACCGAAAAAGATCTAACATCGGTGGCCACCC
>QEPC01013547.1:3742746-3756229 GCA_003113815.1 Sphenodon punctatus
TGGCGGATGCGAGCGATCTTATCTACAAAGTACTTGATAAACTGGTCACAATGGTCACTGGATTGGTCCAGGTCCAAGTGGAGGCACGCAGGACTGACCAAGCCTTTCACCACCCGGAAAAGCTCCGCTGGACGTGACTTTGCCGATGCAATGAGGGCAGCAAAGAACTGCTTCTTTGCTGCCTGCACCACCACAGCATAGGCCTTTAAACTGCTCTTATGCTGCGATCGATCATACTCGTTGCGGGTCTGGCGCCACTGGCGCTCTAACCACCTACTTTCCCGCTTCAAACACCGCAGGCCCTCAGTAAACCAACGAGACCTGCTGGAGACTCGGGAGGGCAGCGGAAGCCTGGGAGCCACTCTGTCAATGGTCTCAGCCAACAAGGTGTTCCAGAAGGCTACGAGATCATCGACCGAGCGGGTGTGAAGGTCTAGGGGAAACTCCCCCCAGAGCATTCCGGAACCGATGCGGTTCCATAAGTCTAAGGGGGCAAACCGATCTATTAAGTCCTACACCCTGCCGGGGGCTAACATGCACCAGGATGCACGCCTTAAGGAGGGAATGGCCAGACCATGACAAAGGCTCTACCCCCTTAACTCCTACTAACTGACCCCCGCCTCAAGACCGGTGCAGAAAACCAAATCCAGTGTATGTCCCTCCTCGTGTGGGGCCACAGATGGTTTGGGACAGGCCCATGGTTGTCATGGAGGCCATGAACTCATGCCTCGCTCCTCCAAGATTGGTGTCAGTGTGGATATTAAAGTCCCCCAGGACCACCAATCTATGGGTCCGGAGGATCACATCTGACACCAGATCAGCAAGAGTATGTAGGGATGCCGCCGGGCAGTTTTGTGCACGGTACACCAACAGCACCCCTAATCTGTCCCCGGCCAAATCCAACACAAGATGGAGACACTCAACACCTGGTGGAGCCTGCACCGGATATCTCCTAAAAGACAATGCATCCTTGATAACAATGACTACACTGCCCCCCCGTCCCTCCAGCCGAGGCTGATGCTGCACAGAGAATGCAGCCGGAACAAGATCGGCCAGAATACGGCCCGATTTCATTGTCCAGCCAGGTCTCTGTAATACACACGAGGTCAGCATCCCACTCCAGGTTTTTTAGGTCAATGACCCCTTCCCTCCCTCTTTAAGGTTAGTGAAAATTATGAATTATTGTTGGACTAACTACTGTGAAAATCTTGTCAATTAAATTGTTCAGTTTTTTAAAGACGGCATCTGTTGTCATTTGACAATAGTGTTGCAATAGCCATAGTTTGATGCATGTGCCATTTGTTGGTTCATCTGAGAATTGGGATGATGATTTTATGTCATTCTTTTGTAAGCGACTCTTAGTACAGCAAGAGATGAATATGTTGGCTAATGGTTTGACTACATTTTCTCTTGAAATTCTATAACTGTGATGCATTTAGTATGGTAAGTGGCTTGTAATTTCAGATTAACTAGTATGGTTATTTTCACACACGACACTACCCACTATGCATGTTACGGGGCTGCAGTGTTGCCCTATGAGTCCCCTGTAACGTGTATAGTGGATAGGAGGTTGGTGGAGAGTGTCTTGTCTGAAAACGCCCTAAGTCATTTATTAGTTTACAAAAAAAAAAAAAGTTTACAATTGCCAATTTTAGGATTTTGTCGTGACTGAAAAATATTTTTGGATACATAACCAATATTTAATTAATTCCATATACAAGGATTGTTTTTTTAATTACAGCCAATACAAAATGGGGAAATGCTGAGTAAATCTATAAAGTTAACCAATGGAGATGGAGCTGAACTGTGAAAAGCGGAAATTGATCCATCTAAGCCAGGTGTATGAGGGGTTTCTTGTCTACCGATTTAGGAAAGATGTATTTTAAATAGTGCAAGTCAAGCATCTATAGCGTTGGGTCTTACCAATAAGTGAGGAAATCATCCCGTGTTTACATCATCCCAGACTAGCCTAACATTGATTATTATAGTGCAGTTTGATTGTGAAGCTTGTCACATTTATTTTCATGTGAATTTTTATTAATTCCCAGACTTGATTTAAATTTGGAAACTTGTAAATAGCACTTCCATGTCAGGCTGCAAGTTTTGTTGGATAAACCTTGAAGATCCAAAAAGTATTGATCCTTGGTAGGCAATCTGAACGATATTTGAACCACAGCTGAAAAAAAATTCAAATAGGCAGCATTTGTTCAGTGTAGAGCATTCTTAACGAGCAGTAAAAGGAAAACCGGAGTAATTTTAATAGAGTGATAAGAGGCTCTGAAAATATGGTAATAGTAAGCATGTGAACATTTAGTATAATATAGATTGTGCAAAATAATAATCTCCTAAATAGTCTCCCTTTAGCAAGCAAGAAAAACTAATTCTGCAATAGTCTATTGTGGTGTGATGGACAGATAATCCTTCTTACTGAGAGGTAATTGCTGATTGACGCTAATTAGCATTCTACTGTTACAAATTTGTGGCTGCACAGTAACTTTTTTGAGCTTCAGTTGTCAGCAAGGCTATTAAATCTACTGATTCACTAGTCAGCATTTACTGTGCTGCCTTTGCTTAATCTTGTTATAAATGCTGTAAATAGTAAATATGTCACACAGAATCCTTGGGAGAATTTAGTTTATCTTATAAAAAAAATAAAAAATAATTTAAGGCATGGATCAGACTAGCTCAGCAAGGTTGAGATGTGGAACTTAACTGAAGCTTTTAGACCTGGATTTATGTTTTATATGAATTCAGGTTTGTAGGGGATCCATTCTCATACCTGCAGAACCTCTAAAGGATAAGGAATTACCTATGGTTTGAACCAATGAAATTAGGAATAGATCTCTTAATGGAGCATTCCCAGCTGAAAGGGAACCAACCATTACTACTTTGTCAGGACAGTAATGTGTAGTCCAGGTTACTGTGTTGTGGTGGTCTGTGATGGCTAAAAGAAATTAAATTAAATCAGAAGGTCTTTTAGGATAACTTCCTAAGCTTACATAATTAGCTTTATATTAAGAATCCAATGCAAACCGATGTTGGTAAAGGTACAGGAGGGAAGAACAAAGTGTGACAGCAAATAGAAGTGAATTGAAATGAGAGTAGAAATTTGCTAAGAACAGTTATTTTATAAATGTTTCATCTTCTTAAAACTTGTTTTTTGTATACTATTTTAAAGTCAGCAAAAAATCTCGATACTGAGTACATACAGTATCAAGACCTGTAGACGGAAGTTGCAACTTAATTTCTGACCTTGTTTTAAAAATAAATGGAACCTCTTTCATTGGGGCCTCTTAATCAGGTCAATGGGGAGATCTGACTACTGAAGGCCTGGGCCTTTTGCTTGAAATGCATCTACATAAATTATCTACATAAAACCATATTTGCTAGTTTCATGAAGGGAAAATCTTCATGGATTGGCAGAAATTAGAAACGTGAATCAGAAATTTTTTTCTTCATGTATTTGGAATTATTACAAAAGGCTTTTGATAGAGACCACTAGATGCATGTTGTAACACAAGTTAAGACAATGAATGATAGTCTTTAGAGAAGAGGAGACTTGGGTTCTGACGTTTTGGAATCTTCTACTTTCCTGAGCTGCTTCTCTAAAACTAATGGATACCAAGCTGTGGTTTGTGACTATATCCTTCAGTGTTGCACATAGTCTTTTGGGTTGGGTGCCTGTGGCCGTTGTCCATGTTCCGTTGATTGAACTGCTATGAATAAGGATATTCTTTTTCAAATGGTCTATTTAAAATAGTATTCTAGAAATGTCATTTGATGTATGTTAATTCAGAGGCAGAATATTTTACAGCTTCCTTCCTCAATTTATATTTTTCCTCCCAGCAGAACAAAATGGCAAAAATGGAAACGAAGACATCACTTCTAGACAACATGATTGGGGTTGGAGATATGGTGCTTCTAGAGCCTCTCAATGAAGAGTTATTCATCAATAACCTCAAAAGGCGCTTTGACCACAACGAAATATATGTGAGTACGCTGCAAATATATCACCCTTATAGAAACTAGATTATGCTGCTCTTAAAAACAAAATGTTTAAGTTAAGTTGGGCAGAGATAAATGTCAGCTCGATGTTGCAGCATATATTACGTTAACTGCAGATGACCTCGGATATCATGCACATTGCCCCTTGCATCTGGTTCTTCCCTGATGTTTCAGGATCCTTTGCACAGGTTTATGCAATGCTTCAGATGGAGTATTAGGCTGTAGAAGGGGGACCTCCATCTCACGAGCCAGTTCTGTCCCCTTTATATTTTATTTATTTATTTATTTATTTTAGAAATTTTTACCCTGCTCATCCTGCCAGAGGCAGCTTTGGGCAATCAACAATATTTGTTTGGGCAATTATTGTTTGGGCAATCAACAATAAAAACACTTAAAATTCTCAAAATAAGGAGGAATTAAAACATCCCTAACCCATTCCCCCCCACCCTACCCATCTTCCCCATCAAAAGCCAGGCGGAACAGCCACAATTTACAACAGCGTTGAAAAGAGGGGAGGTCCGGGGCCAAACGGGCCTCCACCGGCAGGGAGTTCCACAGTCGTGGAGCAGCCACTGAGAAGACCCTCCCCATCGTGACCCCCCGGCAGACTTGGGGGACCTCGAGGAGAGCACCCTCTGATGACTGCAGGGGCCAATTCAGGACCCGGGGGGTGAGGCGGTCCCGAAAATAGGTCGGGCCAAGACTGTTTAGGGCTTTACAGGCAAGCACCAGCACCTTGAATTGGGCCCAGAAGACTATAGGCAGCCAGTGCAGAGACCGAAGAACTGGTGTAATATGTTCCCGGCGACCTGATCCCACCAGGAGATGGGCTGCCGGGTTCTGCACCAGCTGCAGTCTCTGAACCGTCACCATGGGTAGCCCCACATAGAGCACGTTACAATATTCTGTATATCTGGGCCACTGCATCTTGCCCATGACTGCTATTGATGTGGCCTTTTCTCAGGGGTGTGCTGGCTTGGGGTGCAGAAGCAGTAGGGGGTGGGCTGCCTGCTGGTATGCAGCCTCTAGCCCCAGTGTCTCACCAGTCAGCAGCTGAGCTTGGAGTGTCCATTTTAGGCAGACAGGGAGGGATTGGCAGTTTCCTGCCAAACAGCTGCTTGTTGGTGAGCTACAGAGATCTCCTTCCCTTCCTCCCCCACCCCCATTTTATTTCTTTTTGCAGCCCACTTGCCAATTTTAAATTACCAGAGTAGCCCCTAGACAAAAAGTTTCCTCACTCCCGTGGTAGTCGCATGATTTTTCAAAGGCGACACTCAAGAAATTAGAATGAGTAGTTTGAGCCTGCTGGTGTTTTTGGATGACCCAATTGCAAAGGTGGTCTGCTTCAGTAGAAGGTAGGGAATAAGACTTGGTGGTTGTATAGCATTGCTGCTGTACACTATTTAAATGGTATAAATCTAGATTTTTGACTGAATGATTATGCAAAGGCTAGCTGAAACGAAGCACTGCCTTTTGGGTGCAAACAAAGTATATGTATATATGTCAGTTCATGAAATTTCAGATCAACCTCTGGGAGCGCCCCCTCTCCCTCCGCCCCCCGCAAATTCAATTGCCAGACTTTATCCTGAAATTAAATTGTTCTTGCCGTGCTACACCCCTGAACCAGTCACCGGCCTCAGTTTCTGGGCGCCAGTGGCTCCCAAGCACCTGCAAATTTCGTGCCATGTAAATGTCTACTGTTCCGTTTTGAAGCAGGAAGCGAGGCAAGCCATGTTACCTGTATCTGAGAAAAAGGGCTTGATTTACTCTTTGAGCAGTGATAGCCAGGGACCCATGTTCACTACATTTTCCTCATTGGTGCTAATTGCTAAATGCAGTGAACACTGGTCCCTCGTGATAGCTAAGGAGAGGTAGTGTTCTCTAATGGCTACAGCAAGGAGTGAGACTGAGGACACCTGACTTTGCCATTGACATACTGTGATTTTTATCTGTACCTTGCTCTTATTGATAAAATGTGTAACTTCATGCTGGGACAATGTAAGGTAAATTTGGAAAGAGTTCTCTAATCCTTGGAAATACTTTAACTACTTTATCTATTGACCAGTAATACATATGTTCTTTTTCCTTACGTTGCGTGCTCTTCTTGCTCTACTGTCTCTCCTCTCTCCATGTTTGGTTGTCTGCCTTTCTATTTCATACATAGAAGCTGAAAAATTTGCTAGATGCTGAATTGCTAAGATTTGCCCTTTTCTCTCTGTCTCGTCTGCCAAAACTCTTGTTCATGCTCTGGTCATCTCTCGCCTCGATTACTGTAACCTCCTTCTCACTGGCCTTCCCCGGTCTCACCTTTCTCCCCTCATCTCTGTCCAAAACTCTGCTGCCAGGGTCATCTACCTCGCCAGTCGCTTCGACCATGTGCAGCCCCTCCTCTCTTCGCTTCACTGGCTTCCCCTTCCTGAACGAATCCTGCACAAGCTCCTAGTCTTCACCTATAAAGCTCTTCACAACCTTGCTCCCCCCTACCTCTCTGCACTTATCGCCCTCCATACTCCAGCCCGTGCACTTCGCTCCTCCTCTGTCCCTTCTCTCACCCTTCCACGCCTTCCCTGCTCCCCTAAGCGCCTTCGTCCCTTCTCACTTGCTGCCCCCCATGCCTGGAACTCCCTCCCTGTCCACATCCGCCTTGCCCCCTCCCTTCATACCTTCAAATCTCTCCTTAAAACTCACCTCTTTCGCTCTGCTCTGTCTGACTCTTTATCCTGCTGAGCCACTATTCCTATACCTACGATCGGTTTACCCTTATCCTTGCAACATGGACCTGCCTGCTGTCATTCTCATCGTAACCAAGCCAAGTACGTGCACTTGAGACCTCGCATCTTCATGAATGTTAGACCCCTTGTCTCTCCCTCTGTTCCCCTTCCTAAGTCTCTCCCCCAGCTCCTGTCTCTCAGATTGTAAGCCCTAGGGGCAGGGACCGTGTCTATTTTATTACTTTGTAAAGTGCCAGGTACCACTGCTGGTGCTATATAAATGTTTGTTAATAATAATAATAATAATAATAGTCAGAGAGTGAAAGGGAAAAACTGGTAGCCTATGATAAGTTTTTAGGTGACTCTTAAATAAGAAACTTGATGTGGAACTTGGAAAAAAGTATAGACACACATGTCTGTACAGAAGAGGTTGAGAGGTCTCTGTAAGCCATCATTCTCCCACCCAGTGGCTTTTCTGAGTGAATAGTTCTAGTCCTTAACATGATTTCTGTTGCTTCACAGTTTTTGAAAGCCTGGAAAAAGGCATGAATCTTACCAATTTCATTTTTGCCTAGAGAATTTCTAAAATCACAACATAAATACTACCAAATTGCTAGTAAGCAAAACTATCCCATACGCAAGACCTATTTATTTGGCCAGGTGTTGGTAGGTTTGTGGTGTTGTTTTTAAATGGGGATTTTAAAAATATTTTTGGTTTTTAAATTAGTTTTATTTTATGTATGTTTTTATGTATGCTTTATCTGCCCCGAGCTTTCAGGAAAGTGTGGGCTGTAAATTGAAATAAATAAAACCATTTTCCAACACGCATTCTTTGAGACAAGTTGCTGAGAGATTGTCCAAATACTTTGTAGTTTGTCAAAGATCTAACTTTGTTAATTATAGTGATGGAATATTACTGTAGCACAACTAGTTATATTGTTTACTTTGACAATTTATAGCTAGTGTAACTTTTTTTTAGTAATACAAGAATGTGTTCCTCCCAGGTGAGAGCGCCCGATACCTAAGTACATTTTATTGAAAAGTTTGATCTGTTGCCAAGCAAAAAAACCCTCTTAAAAACAGGTGTTACATTGTACATCTTTGTAAGCTGGAAAGGATGAAACATAATATTACAACCAATTTCACTGACCTCTTGATCTTAAAAAAAGCACAGTTTAGGAATGCAGCTCTTGAGGGCGGAAGCTATTACATTAAATTTATTTTCTCATTTTTACCCTGCCCTTCCCAATCAGGCACAGGGTGGCTTAGAAAATATAAAACCACATAAAACTAAACATAAAAAATCCTGTACCCCCACTCCACCTACCAACCTTTTCCCTAACCCCTCCATCCAACCTTATCTCTACCTATCAAATACTTGGCCAAACAAAAAGGCCTTGCATCTCTTTCAGAAGACGAGCAGGCTTAGGTGGATCTCCAAAGGCAGGGAGTTCCATAATTGTGGGGCAGCCACTGAGAACATCCCTCTGCATGCTCTTGTTGTGAAAACTTCATGGGCAGATGGTACCTCCAAGAGGGCACTCCTGGTTGACCTCTGAATCTGTGATGGAACATAAGGGAAGAGGTGGTCTTTCAAATACCTGGGGCCCAAGCTGTTTAGGGTTCAGCAGCGTGACTCATGCCAGAAGGCTACTGGAAGCCAGTGCAGGCTCTGGAGCACTGGTGTAATGTGCTCCCGATGACCTGCCTCTGATAAAAGGTGAGTTGCCGCATTCTGCACCAGCTGCAGCTTCTGAACAGTCATTAAGGGTAGCCCCGCACAGAGCACATTGTGGTAGTGTAGCCTCAAGGTTATGAAGGCATTGATGACGGTGGCCAAATCCAAATTGGATAAAAAAGGCTGTAGCTTTCTCACCAGATGAAGTTGTTGAAAAGTGCTCCTGGCCACTGTTGCAACCTGGCAATCAAAGCACAGCAGTGGATCCTAGAGCACCCCAAGGCTACGAACCTGAGTGACCAAAGGAGGCCAAACCCCATCAGTAACAGTGGTTACACAAGGTTACAAAGTCAACCATCATTACCTCGGTCTTGTCTGGATTCAGCTTCAATCGGCTCACCCACATCCAGTCCCCAATGACAGTCGGGCACTGGGTAAGCACTGAGACTGCAGGTTCTGGGTCAGATGAAAAAGAGCGAGTGAGAGTTGAGTGTCATCAACATACTGCTGACACCTCACTTCAAATCTTTGAACAACCTTATCCATTAGCATCAGATACGCACTGAACAGGAGTGGGGACAAGATGGAGCCCTGCAGGGCCCCACAGATGAGCTTTCGAGGGGACGTAGAGCCACCATCCGCCAACACCACCCTCTGGCTTCTCCCGGCCAGGAATGAGCAGAACCGCTCAAGCATTCCCATGAACCCTGGTCACGCAGCCATGTCAGCAACACCCCATGATCAACTGTATCAGAGGCCACCGAAAGATCTACTACAGTAGGGTACAACTACCCTTGTTGATTTCTAAGCAGAGACCATCAACCAAGGCCACAAGCACAATCTGTGCCATGTCCAGGATGAAATCCTGACTAACATGGGTCTAGGAATCCAATTGCACCAAGATGCGCCTGATGCTGCAGGGTAACCACTCATTCAATAACCTTCCCTAGAAAGGGAAGATTAGAGAAGGGGCAATAGCTGGCAGGGGTGTCAGCATCAGGAGATGGTTTCTTGAACAGGGGTTGGATGATCACAGGTTTGAGGCTGTGGGGTACCCTGCCCTCCCGAAAGAAGGCATTGACAACCTGTGCCACCAACGGCCCCAGTGTCTCCCTGTTAGCTTTCACCAGCCAGGAAGAGTATGGATCTAGTTCACAACTGGTCACCCACGCTATTCCAAGCACAGTCTCTGCATCAGTGGGTGAGACTAACTGAAGCCAATCCAAGAAAACCAGAGAAGACTGAACCTCCCCAGCCCTGAACTCTGGCAATGCACCCAAACTGGCAATTCCCAAGTCTCTCCAGATATGAATGATTTTATCTGCAAAGTAGGTGGCAAACTACAGCAGGCAGCTAATGACCAGGGTTTCTTGTTTTCTCTGCCCCAAAATTGGAAATACTCTGGGGGAAAAAACAACCCTAAATTCTCTGTTTTTAAAAAACCCAAGATCTGCATTTTTTGACCATTAAAATTAGAAAGTGTTTGTTGAAATTATTCATTTTTTGGTGACAATTTGCACTGGTTGCCACTGCTGCTCAAATAACAAAATAAAACAATATCCCACACCAGCCAGACCTGGCATGAAGCCCAAGTATCTTCCTCTGGTGGGAGAGTGGTGCTGCTCCATCTCGCTCCTCTCTACCAGCCCCAGCACAGACGCCAGCATACCTCTGCCTTGCCAAAAGCCAGACACAGCTGTGTTTTTCTCTTGCTAAATCTCTTCTCACAGGCATGCACCAGAATTAAATTTCCACTGCTGCCACTGCCACCAGTGAGTTTTTGAAGACAGAAAAACTTGGAATTCCATGTTTTTCTCTGAATTTCTATACTAAATGGAAAACCAGGAACCCTGCTAATGACTCTAACTCCAGGTGGAGAAAGCTAGGGTTTAATAAGCTATTCACCACTTGGAAGAGTTCCGCTGGATGGCACTTTGCAAACGCTATGGCAGCAGTGAAGAAGGCTTTCTTCGCAGTTGCCACAGCATAGTTGTTAAAAGAACAATCTATGCTGCGGGTGGTTGGCTTTGGTGTGAGTCGAGTGCCACCTGCACTCTAACCACCTACCCTCTTGCTTTAGCAGCCTCACATCCTCCATAAACCAGGAAGACCTGTGCTGCCACAGCGGAGGAAGCAGATGCCTGGGTACCACTGTGTTAATGGCCTGGGTCAGCCTTGGATACCATAAATCAATCAGGCCATTGAGAGGCCATCAAGATTAGTGAGTTCTGGAATCCTAATGGATCCATTAGTCTCTGTGAGGCAGACTATCCTAACTGGTCCAGGGATCTGGGTCCTCGGAAGGTAATGGTGCAACCATGACAACGGTGTCATGACACCACAGTGGCGCCCCCCCGGGGATGCTGGGGGCAGTGCTCCCCTTGAGCCGAGGGCCCCCCCCCCCAAAAAAAAACCCTTTACCCTGTCCTGGAAAGTGCTGCCGCCAGTGCTCCGCCATGTCCGAGATCAATCAGTTCAGCGCAGCTGCAGACTCTCAGTTCCCTTGCAGGCTTGCAAGCAGTGTCTGTGAAACCCCGCCCCCTGCCTATGTCAGATGGAGACTCTCAGGAGCTACTGGCCCGGGCTGCGCAGATGCAGAAGAATGGTGGGTCATTGTTCAGAGTGACCCACCAAAGTGTCACAGCCCGGGGGCGTGGCCAGCACCAAGACTATATGTTCCATAGGAACCCTAGCTAGGCTAATTTGCTCGGCTGGGAGGGCGCTTTTCAAAGCGACCGCCTGCTACTGAGGAAAGGAGTGGGTAGAGCCAGGGAGGAGCCCAAGACTACTGCACATGTGTTGGCACCTGACATCACTCAGCATCCTAGAGACCTTCTCCATGCTGCCTACTGCTCTGTAGGTTTACAGAGGACCCTTGAGGCTCCCTATGGGGGAGGCTGAGGGATGCGGACGGGGTTCGGGGGGGCTCTGTGGCAGAGGGGGAGGAATGGGGAGCAGTAGGGAGGGGGTTTGGGGGACTGTGTGGGGGAATGGGAGGGATGGAAACGGGGCTTGTTTGGGCTCTTGTGGTGGAGGGGGAGGGAGGGGGTTTTGGGGTGGTGATGGCCTGCAAGAGTTCCTATGGAACCCTTTGCCTGCTTGTTTGAATGGCCTGGGAGGGCGGTCTTCAACGCCTCCCAGTCCCAGCCAGACCCAGAAGCAATGGCGGCACCCTGAGAGAGGAGGGGAAGAGTGACACATCATGGAAGAGGAGGAGGAGCCAGCTGACTCAGGGACCCAGCGTCCTCCGTCTGTGTGTGCATGCGCTGTCCACATGGCTGGCTGGGAAAGCTTGAGAGAGTCTGCTGTGGCTTTTCTTTGGATTCTGCCAGTTATCGGCCGGTCTCTAACCTTCCCTTTTTTAGGGAAGGTTATTGAACGGACTGTGGCACGGCAGCTCCAGGAACATCTGGACCGCAATGGTTTCCTTGATCCCTCCCAGTCTGGGTTTCGGCCTGGATACAGTACGGAGACGGCATTTGTGCCCTTGGTGGGATGATCTCCATCTGGCGTTGGACCAGGGTTGTCAGACCTTACTGGTCCTGCTAGACCTTCTGGCTGCGTTCGACACAGTTGATCATGAGGCGTTGGTGACTCTCCTGCAGGACCGTGCTGGAATTGGTGGAACGGTCTTGGACTGGTTTCGTTTGTTCCTGGCCGGGAGAACTCACCGGGTGGTCTTGGGGGAGTGTACGTCTTCCCCCCCAGGACCTCACGTGTGGAGTCCCGCAGGGTGCCATTCTGTCCCCCCTCTTGTTTAACATCTATATGTAGCCGTTAGGGGAAATCGTGAGGGGGTTTCAGGGCATGGTGTCATCAGTATGCTGATGACACTCGGCTCTACCTCTCCTTTTCCATCGACTCAGGCCATGCAGTCTCCTTATTTTCCCAGTGCCTGTCAGCTGTGGGCACTTGCATGAGGTCGAGGCATCTGCAATTGAATCCTGACAAGATGGAGGTGGTGATGGTGGGTGAGGGCTTGGGCAAAAGCAGCTGATAGGTCTAACAAAATCAGAAGAGTGGACCGACCTCAATCCAGCTCATGGCGTAGATCATCAATCAAGGCAGGGACCGCATCTACTTCTGTGTTCTGTACAGCACCAGGTTATACAACTGGCACTATATAAATGTCTAATAATAATAATAATAATGATAAAGGCCACAAGCACAGTCTCAATGCCATAACCCAGTCGAAAGCCAGACTGCGAGGGGTCGAGGAAACAGATGCAGTCCAGATGCCCCTTAAACTGCTGGGCCACCAGCCATTCAATAAACTTTCCTAAAAAGGGAAGGTTAGAGACTGGCCGATAACTGGCAAGGGAGTCCATGTCAAGAGATGGCTTCCTGAGTAAAGACTGCACCCCAGCATCCTTAAGGCACTCAACGACCTTGCCCTCCCAAAGGAGGCATTGACAACCCCCACCAGCAACAGTCCAAGCATATCCTGGCTGGCCTTAACCAGCCAGGATGGGCACGGGTCAAGTTCACAAGTTGTGGCCCTCACAGCCCCCAGCAGCCCTACCGCATCAGTGGATGATACCTACTGAAACTGATCCCATGAAACCAAACAAGGCAGGGCATCTGTAACCTCAGGCACACCCACTGCATCAAATGCATTGTCAAAATGGATGTACAGCCTTTTTCACTTTAGATGTACAACTTGACATACAGTACCTTGTAACATCTGGAAATAATGTTTATTTTACCATACAGGATCTCTGGTTTGCATGCTATCTTGGGGCAGCAGAAAGAGAATACTGAAAAGTTAGAACTGGGCAAAGCCTGATGATTTGATATCCCCTGTGGGTTATATATGAACCAGATCCTTCAAAGCCCTTTCAAGGGAATGGCAATGGATTTCCAATCTTGAGTCACTTGTAGGTGTAATTCTCCCCTCACCCCCTTTTCTGTGCTGAACTAAAATATCCATGTTGCCCTGGGTCCTATCGGCCCGATTGTCCAAGAACTGCCATACTAGATTCCTGTTTATTTTCTTCCTACCATTCATGATTTTATAACCCCCCATAATAGCCACCCTTAGTTATGGGCGGATTCACAGGGGGGGCTCGGGAGGCTTCAGCCCCCCCCC
>QEPC01013547.1:3766749-3813630 GCA_003113815.1 Sphenodon punctatus
CCCCCCTGCAGTCCCCCAGAAGTGCCCCCGAAGTGCCGCGCCCTTTGGCCGCGGCCTTTCGGCCGCGAGCCCGCGGCCGCAGCCTGCGGCTCCAGCCGCTGCCTGTGGGCTTTTAGCCCCTGCTACTTCCGGGTGGGGGGGGAGGAGTGAATATTGTGGGAGTGAATATTGCTGTGCTTCAGCAGCGTAGCCCCCAGGACAGTGAATTTAATAGGGATGGCATGTTGGAGTCAGTGTCTTTGTCTGGTGGTAGAGCTAGGCCTCAGAGCCTCCTTTTAAAGACTACATTAAACATCTGCATGGGAGTAGATTTTTAGAAGCTCTGAACAGTCCTGTTTCTATGCACATGCCTGCCTGCTGCCTCTTCAGTTACTGTTCCACCACCACTAGTCAATAATGTAATGGAAGGACGCGTATTTGAGTTCTGTCCCAGAGTACTGCAACAGTGACCATGTTGATACATCAGATGGGAAGTGCAGCTGATCCAAAGCGAAGCCGAGAAATTCATTATGCATGGAATACTGTCAGAGGTTCAGCATAAACTGGATGATAAAAGAGAAAAGTCTTGAAAGTTTTATTTAGTCCTAGTAATTTTAGGGATTGTAACCGCAGGTATAAGTTTTTCCAGATGGAGATCTCATTTTTAAGTTGGCAGTTACTGTTCAATATATGCGTTCAAAGCATGGGCTACTATTAAAAAGGTGAGGCATGTGCTGAGATACTACAATGAAGTCAAGATGTGCCTGAATCTTGCTTGAAACAAACATCTCAGTTAACCCTGTTAATCTACAGCAGTAATTAAGGCCCTGTCAATATTGCTACTTGCCGACAGCCTCCAGATAACAGATATGTGTTGTGCTAGTATGCATGTCAATGTTACAGCTATACTAAAGAAGTATGACTATTAAGATTGCCAATAGCTGATTTGGGGGTAGAATTATCAATATTTATTTATTTATTTAATTAATTCCATTGATAGGCTGCCCCCTATGCCTACGGCATCTCGGGGCGGCTTCCAACATAAAATAAACAATATAAAAATCCACACATTTAAAACAATTTAAAAATACCCCCATACAAAAATTTAACCTCCCCTCCCCTCGCTGCCTCCGAAGGCCTGGGAGAACAGCCATGTCTTGCAGGCCCAACGGAAGGCCAGCAGACTCGGGGCCAGTCCTGCTTCCTCTCGGAAGGAGTTTCATAGCCGGGACCCAGCCACCGAGAATGCCCTCTCCATTGTAGCACCCCGCTTTACACGGGGGACCTCCAAGAAGGCGGCCCCGGTGGACCGGAGAGTCCGTCTTGAGTCACGGAGAGTGAGGTGGTCCCTGAGGTATCCAGGTCCAAGACTGTACCGGGCCTTTATAGATCAATGTCAACACCTTGAACCTGGCTTGGCACATTACAGGCAGCCAGTGAAGCGCAAGGAGCACCTGTTATGTGATCTCGGCGGCCCGTCCCTGTTAGGAGACGGGCCGCCACATTCTGCACTAGCTGCAACCTCCGGGCCAGCGTCAAGGGAAGCCCCACGTTGAGCACGTTACAGTAGTCCAGCCTCGAGGTGATGAAGGCATGGATCAAAGTGGCCAGGTCGGGTCTGGAGATATACGGGCGCAGCCTCCACACCAGATATATCTGGCGGAAAGCCGCCTTCTCCTCCACATCCACCTGCTGATCTAGACAGAGACCCACGTCCAATAATATCCCCAGACTCCGAACGTGCTGAGCCATGGAGGGGCGCACCCCCTCCACAAGAGGGGGCAACCCCTCCCCCCTCCCGGCCCACCACCATCACCTCCGTCTTATCGGGATTGAGCTTCAGTCTGCTCTGCCATAACCAGCTTGCCATGGCCTCCAAACACCGAGATAGCATGGAGACGGCAGGGCCTGGGTCAGCTGAAAAAGAGAGGTAAAGCTGGGTATTATCAGTGTATTGGTGGCAACGCACACCAAACCCTCTCACGATCTCTCCTAAGGGCTGCATATATATACATTAAATAATAAAGGAGACAAGATTGAACCTTCCAGAACGCCACAGTCATGGGCCCGGGGGCTAGATGTTTCTGCTCCCAAGACACCCCGCTGGGTCCTCCCTGAGAGGAATGACTGGAACCAACCAAGGGTGGTCCCATCCAGACCCCCCAGGTCACGCAACTGTCTCAACAGTAGCCCATGGTCCACTGTATCAAACGCGGCCAAGAGATCTGGCAGGACTAGTAATGTTAAACGTCCTGTGTCCATCTCCCGGCGGAGATCATCTACCAAGGCCACCAACGCCGTCTCCGTACCATGGCCGGGCCGAAACCCTGATTGAAAGGGGTCGAGAAAGCTGATGCTGTCCAGGTGAGCCTGGAGCTGCAGGGCCACTGCCCGTTCAGTAACCTTCCCTAAAAAGGGAAGGTTAGAGACAGGTCGGTAACTGGCGAGTGCGTCCACATCCAAAGATGGCTTCTTCAATATGGGTTTAGTTTAAAATATCTTTCACAAGCCTTTCTCAAACGTATTTGAACCACTGTTCTGACAGAGTGGTATAAACCACCCATCTAACCATGCTGTAGCTATCCTGCTGTGAGAACAGTAGGGTGGTTAATCTAAATTGGGTGGTGGTTCCAAAAATGCTGACCATGGGAACATACCCGTAACGGCATAGTTGGCAGAGCTTGCTGAATAAGTGTAATAAATGCATGCTGGCAACAAGCTAAGGGCCAGATCTTCTCACCTTGACTCATCTAGGGGTGTGCACAAGGGGCTCATGTCGGTTTTCCTTTTCGTGTTTAAAATTCCAATTTTTTTTTGTTTTCGTTATTTATTTTTGTTTTTGGTTTGAAGTTTCATTTTTGTTTTCCATTGGTTTCAATGGGAAATGGATTTCTGGCTGTAACTTCATTTGTCATCCAACTTGGATGAATTTTGGACAGATTGCACATCCTTATCAAAGTCAGAATAAATTGACTTTGTACAGGGACCTTTCTTGGGGAAAAGTGGGCAGAATCCTCTCTTGTTCCTTCCTCAGGCTTGTTTGTTGAATATTCCCTCTTTACCCATTCACGATACCCAGCTGGGAGCCATACTTTATTGCTGATGCAGTGGCTCTCCTTGTGTTCTCTTATGATGCTAACTCCTTTTTGTTGAGGTGGCACAGCCAGTAGCACTGACTAGTCCTTCTATGTAACTTCCGTTTCTTTCCATACCTGAATTTTTTTACTCAAACCTCAACGCCTCAGAAATGAGGTTTCACTTTTGCGAGTCTCGGCCAAATTCCGTTATCTGCTTGGCTGAGCTGCTAATGGAACATGCTGTTTGCAAGACGTTATGATAGAATACAATAGGGAGAAGGGAATTCCTTTCCAGGTCCCAGCAAATACTTGATTTGATAAAAATCTTCGTCCGATGGTGGATCTATTTTCTCACTGTTTGGATGCAGTGTGAGCTAGCTTTAATCTCTCCAGGATTCCCTCAAATGATACCTTTTGCGCTTGATTGTATGAATCTGCAATTCTAGCTACATCCCTGGCTATGTAAATAGATACGTTATGTTATGTTTCTCTCCTCTGATTGGGTAATCTAACCTTTTAACTACTTCTAGCTAAAACAAACTTGATTTCATCTTGAAATGAGGTAAGGGAATCTCAGTCATAGGTGCAGTTTGCAGTCCACAAACATCTGTACAAGCAGAACTTTGCTCACATGAATATTTGCAAAAGTGTAGAAGTTGTTTGCAAACCTAATTGAAGTCCAGTTTATTTAAAAGAAGCCAAAATGTAAACAAAACTTTTTAGTGAGGGGGAAAAAAAAGCTCAGGGTCATACTTGTAGCAGCCATTTCCAGACACCACTGAAAGCACAAATCCATTTTCAGTTAACACATGCACATTACCCACGGAGGCCCCAATACCACTCAACACAAGATTTCTGAGAAGTCCTATGGTCTTCAGAAGAACATTTGGCCTATTGCCAATTAAGCCAGCATTTATGCTTATTTTTATAGAAGTCTTGAGCTCTGCTTTCGGGAATGCAACATAACACCTGATTCCATTAAACTTTCTCTCAAAATGTATGAAAACCTACAGCTTGTAACCAATTCAGGAGCCCTTAGAAGCATTCCTTTTTTAAAAGGACATATTGTTTTTGATATTCAGAACTGTCTCCAGTAGCTTTCCCTGAAAACTGTTTAGAGTGACATTAACCTGTCATCACATATTAATGTGTTAACTTGTCAGCTAGAAAAAAGTGTGTTAAAAGAACAAACTTTGTCTTGCTCATCCTTGAACGTTTGTTGAATTGAATTTTTATTACAGCACAAGCTTTCACCATGGCCGGAAGAATAAACACACAGACAATATATACATACGAAAACAAATTCAAATATACACAAATTCCTAATTAAAATTTCCGACCTCCAGTACTTAGCAGTAAGGACTAAAGGGAACAGAATCGCCTTACTTAGATCCCAAATGAGGCAAACAAGAGAAAATTCAGATCTTCCCCTCAATCAAGGCCTTAGGTGATAAAATCCTGGGGTATTCTCGCTGCCAGTAGAGCATAAGAGGATACCACATTCATAATATTCGCGTCCTGTGTAGCTAACAGAGATTTAATCTTGGAGGCCACGGAGAAGTGATTCTTTAATTGACTCAATGGATCCAACCATTAAGCCCTAATGATCTTGTATAGCGGGCACTGAAAAAGGATATGTTGCAAATCCTCTACCGATGACTTCGAGCAGGGACACATCTCAGACAAATATGGCTTGTTCACATAATGGGCCTGCGTAACAGCGGAATCAAACAATTGGAACTACAGAAGTGTATAGGACCTACGCAGCCTCTTATCCTGCAGTCTATCCAAATACGTCTCAAAGTTATGGAAAACCTTGAACCCATAACAACAAGGAGCGACTTTCCATTCAGATAGAGTGGCCAAGTCCTCCTGCTTGGCCACGTTTGATGATCTCTGATTGACCAAGCCTCTCAGGCCCCATGCATGGGAGAACGATAGGCCAAGGTTCCTTAAATGGTCCTTGACCAATAACAGCCAAGAATATAAGGATACACTTTCGTGCTCCAGTTTTTCCCTGAGAGAGAGCATAACAAGGTGGAAACTCCCTCCAGTACAGATCTTAGACCAGTATCGAAGGCAAGATTGTTTCCCAATGCAGGCCATTGATAATATCCCAGTCTCTGCTCTAACGACAGGGGCGGGGATGCTTTGGGCAACCTGCAGTAAACTGCGTAGGAATTTGTTCTGAACAATTTCCAAATCCGTCAGAGCTTCTGGTGGTAAAATCTCAGCTCCATAGGCCATAAGTTATTGGATCTTGGCCCTATAGACCTTAAGAACTGTGGATACTTGGACACCCGGAGTTCTAGTGGCCAGTCTAGCTGAGTATGGCTTTAGCGGCAATGCTGGCCTTTAAGGCTAACCGCTTTCCATGCCTTTCCCATTTACAAGAACTAGCAAAAGCCATTCCCAAGTAGACATAAGAGTCCACTTGTCTAAATTCTACCCCTTGAATTAGCCAGTAGTATTTCTGAGTCCTCCTTCCCGCAACCATTATTTGGGATTTTTCAGTGTTCACTGTTAATTTATTTTCCCTGCAATAATCGAGGAGGTTTCCCAGTTCTTTTTGAAGACCTCTCCTGGTTTGGGAGATCATAACAATATCATCTGCATAGAGGAGTAAAGAAACCATCCTATCCTTAACTTTAGGAGGGTCACAACTACCCTTCAGTAATGCTTTTGGGAGGTCACTTATGAAAATGCTAAATAGGAGTGGGGTGAGGACACATCCCTGCCTCACCCCTCGAAGAATCGGGAATGGTGCTGTATAATCGGAGTCCATCCTAACCCAAGCCCTATTATTCGAATGGAGCTGAATGGCTAAAGTCAACAAGTCCTCATTTATGCCCCTAGAGGCCATTTCCCCCCATAACTTTCTCTTCGGGACGGAGTCAGATGTTTTAGTCAGATCTATAAAAGCCAGATACAAATGACCTCGCCTTATTTGCATGTATTTCTCTATTATGTGTAGGAGAATGAAACGATGGTTGAATAACCTTTACGAAAGCCCAACTGCTCTTCTGTGATTAAATTATTGCCATAGGCCCAGTTCTCAAGATGTCTTAAGACCTTGGCGTAAATCTTCCCTATAACCGGGAGCGGACTGATTGGGTGGTAGCAACTTGGGTCAAGAGAGTCTCCCTTTTTGAAAATGGGGATGATAATACTCACTCCCCATTACAGGGGGACCTGCTTTGTAATATTGACCAAAGTAAACAGGCTTGCCAGCAGTGGGGACCACCAGTCCAAACTGACTTTGAGTCTCTGCAGTAATCCAGTCACCTGACGGAGCCTTGTTAGATCTAAGTGCCTTAACTATCGCCGTTACTTTGTCTGTCTCAATCGCAGGATTCAATTTCTCGGTGCTTGGTGGTGAGGTGTTAAGAGCCCGTAATAGCATTCCTGGCTCACCCTCATCAAGGTTATATACGTTACCATAGAACAAGAGCCACTGAGACTCTTCAACTTGAGATATAGGGCGGTTTGAGTGATAGCCCAGGGAAGAATTAATCAAAAGCCAAAATTGTTTAGAATCTTTCATAAGGGCTGCCACTGAGTTTAGCCCAGATTACATTGGCAGCATGCAATTTCTTGCCCTTGATTAAGCTTTTATATTTAATTCTCTCCTTCAAATATACTTTCCTTGTTCCCTCTGAACAAGATTTTACCCAAGCTGCCTTATAACGGGCTAAAGCACTTTTAGCGATCTTACATTCATTGTCAAACCAATTGTTTGAATGACCAGGTGCCTGGATTCTTTTTCGGAAGAGAACGGAGTTCCCCAGAATCTCAACAATTGGTAAAAAATGTCGTAAGTGCCGGGGCAATTTCCCCCTCATCAGCTTCCATAATGCCTTCTCTCAGTATGCAGAGTTCCTGACCCCACAATATCTCAAAGGTCCTAACTACTTGTGGGGTATTCCAACTAACTTGTTCCTTGATGGTAACTCCCTGCCTCACCGTCCTTGGGTTAGGAAGAGTCTTTTCCAACTCTCCCACTCCAATCTCCACACACAATGGCATATGATCGCTCTCTGGTCTTATTATTATTCTAAAATCTTGAAACCTCCTCCACTGGTCTGCTAGAGTAACCATATAATCCACAGTACTTCTTCCGTTTGAATTGATAAAGGTGCTTCCTGATGAAGCATTAGATCCACCACCGTTAAGGGGCAAAAGGTTGCAAGTATGCAGCAGTCTAAGCATACAGGAGCCTGATTCATTCCTCATGGAATCTAGAGATCGCCATGCCAGATTTGTATGGTACAAATCCAGTTCCCCTTCCTGGATTGCACCCATCCTAGCATTCCAATCTCCAGCTAAAATAGGGAGGGCACTGTGGAATTGGTTTGTTAGATCATCCACCAATTGTTCTAATATTTCCCAGATATCTGGGTTATAGTATGGGGAACAAAAAGGTGGGATATACAGGTTTAGGAGCAGAAAGTAAATATCACTTCTCTGCTCCCAAAGTCCCACTTGGAGCTCTTGCCTGCCCACTACCTGTGGTTGGAAAAGTTCCCTGTGCTCCTCTGTTATCAGGATAGTTAGGCCCCCGGAAACCCTTCCCCTCAATGAAACGCTAGTCCCAGGGAGGGAGTAAGTCTTAAACCCCAGGATTTTCACTATCTCTCCCTTTCGTATCCAAGTCTCCTGGAGAACAAGCAAATCAAACTGCGTCAAAAAGGCGCACCAATCGTAATCTTCAATTTTAGTTTTAAGTCCTGTTGAATGTTTATACCATTTATATAACTCTCTCTCCCAACATGCACTGCAGTAATGGAAGGAACCATTCTGCATGCTCTTTTCTAAATCCTCACCTACTGACCCCTCCAGAGGCATATAAACAAAGCAATTTCCATGCAAAGAGGAATGTGGGGTTGATGTAGGTAAGTTCATGCCAGGGTCTTGTCAGGAAGGCTTGCCTTAGTTTGGCTAGGTGGTTCTGCAGGAAAAGATTTGGCAATCTGCAGGGATACTTGCTGCTCTTCGAATGGGTGGTCTTGATGGCTCCAAATGCCTCTTTAACAGAACAAGTGGTTAATCAATAACCACCTTTATATCAGACATGCTGCTTTGATCAGTGCTTCTCTATGACCCTCTGCACTTCCTAATCATCTGTAGATACTCCCAAGGGTCAAATCTTGCTTCAGCTGCTTCTGTTTACTAGTTCAATGGCTCTCATGAGTTTTTAGCACAAGTCTTATGATATTGGAAGCTTTCTTTTAAAGCTGCATCTCCTGAAATTTCCTTTAATGGTAATTCTCTAGTGATCCTCCAATTATTGTCAAGAATCGCTTGTTTATTTTTTTTTAAAGGTGATTTTGTAATCGGGATTGGTTCCTCATTGTGCGGCTGACAAATGGAGAGAGGGTCAGGTAGGGAAGTAAATTCCTGGCATATGGGGAGGAAAGGAATCTGATTGCCCAAGAGAAGGTGGGAAAAGGAGATGCCCTGTTTTCTCCAGGGCCAGGGAAGAACCGAGGAGTGAGTAGTTGGCTCTGCTAGGCTTCTGAGGGTAGGGAGCCATTAGTTCTCTGGCTGTGGGTTTAGAGGTGATCAGGGTGCTATGAGTTCTAAGCTGCTGGAGGCAGGTGGCCAAAACAGGCGCCATATGGTAAAAATACAGGGGACCAGACTCACAAGAACAAGGCCCTGCCAGCCAGCTGCAGTGAGGCTACATCATGGACCAAACTAAAACTGCTATCACCTCTTTGGCTCTGTCCCTGTTGCCTTGCCTCTTGCAGCTCTCTTTGCAAAGGACTTACTGGTTGGCTTTACACATTACACCAAGTACGTGCTGAGGATTGCTGACATAGGCCCTCCGTAGCAGATACAGGGTTGTGTACACATAACAGCATGTCGGTAGCCGGTGGTACACTCAGTGGTCACCCACAAGCTGATGGAGGGGGATGCGGGCGCCAGCCTTGTGGCAGAGGCTGTGGGAGCAGCACTGGTAATGGAAGGTCCCAGGAGCATCTGCTCACTACTGCCCTGAATCTGCTACCACTCCCAGCTTGGACCCCTGCGTGGAGGCAGGTCTGAAGGAGCGAGGAGTGGCAGGTCCTGTGAACAGTGGTAGTTTTCTGATCCTTCAATGAGGCCCGCTGCTACTGCTACTGCCACCGCTTGCTGCTCCTTGAGACCCAGGTAAGTGTGTGGGGACAGGACCGGCATGGTAGGGGGGAGCACAACAGCAGCAAGCTCTCCGTTGCCGCAATGGCCTCCTCACTTGTCCCTGCCTCCATTATACAACTAGCTAAGATCATTCAGGCCAACCTTGCAGGAGAAGTGAGTAGCCAGCAAGTAATTGGTGACTTAGCGTTTTTAATACATGTTACACTAGATGAAGTTTTCCCACATGAAACAAGCACCTAGAATGTGTAAAAATGTCCTCGGACTCTTCCTCTGACTTTGGGAGCAGAAGGGGCTCCTCTTTGTGTGTTCTCATCCTTGGTTGCATTACCAGATGCCTAAAGCTAGAGGGGATGGCTGCTTGCAATGTGGCATTGCTTCAGTGAGCTGGAGGGTATGTCAATGGGAGGCAAATGGCTGTTACAACCATGCCACTGGGAATCCATTTGTTTTTCTACCCTGCTAAATGTACCATACGTATTTGTCTGGCTTGCCATGCCCCAATGCTGGCTGTTCTCACGATTACTGAATAACTGGGGTCGGGAGTGCTGCTAGTATTCACTAGTTACAATTAATGCGGATTTGAATTAATCTGGAACGGCCTGAAACTGACCATTATGGATTAATCCACACCAATTTGTGCTCTGTCTGTGCAAGTGTTTCTGGTCCAGAGCTGCAATCACAACCTTCAGGTGCCCTGGCATGTTCTTACTGGCCTCAAAGGACTTGATTGAAGCTCTTCTGCCCTGCTGCTGCTGTTGGGGGGGGGGGCGCCTCCAGGCAGGCCTCCTTCCTGTGCTGCGCTGCCGAGCTCCGTGCTTGGCAGCACACATGCAAAATGGCCCCCAGAGCTGTTTTGCTCATGCGCAAAATTGTCACCATGCTTAACCAAAATGGTGGTGACCAAAATGACATTGCTGCCATTTTGGTTAAGGTTAGCCAGGGCCAATTTGCACATGTGCAAAAGTCAACAGTTCTTAGCCAGAATTAACTTGCTGACTTGCCTTATGACCTTTTGAGGTCTGAAAGCTTGCATACCTCCACCAACTGTAGTTGGTCCATTAAAAGGTATCACTTTACTACTTTGTCTCCATTGCTTGTGAATTACAGAATTCAAACACAGAAATGGCTTTCAAATAAATCATTTCAGCACCATGAAAATGCTTCAACAGTAACTTCTAAATTATAACGCTTGCATGCCAGTTGCGTTGGATATGGGCAGATTACCATGGCCTTGCAATCGGATTACTAGAATTTGTACTGAATAAGATTGCTCGGTCAACCAGGATTCTGTAGTGCTGCACAGTTAATCTGCATGTTTACAATTTCCATAACTTCTTTGTAAAAAAACCCACCATATTACCTTTTTCTAAAGTATTTAGATGCCTGCTTTTATTAGTCAATCAGGTTCTAGATCTAGACATAGCACAATTGTTTTCTAACCTTATTGTGAATGGCCATGTTTGGCTTTTGGACTTGGAATTTCCATGCATCTTACCAGCAATAATTTTTTTTCCCTTATTTAATTTACATCAGTTGTAATAGACTCCACAGTTTATCTGGTAGAGGGGGAAATGAACAAGCTTTGGGTTGTTACATTGCTTAGTGGCATAGAGACATGTTCTTAAAAAAACTCAAAAACAAACATACAACAACATCCACCCACCCCGCTACCTTTTTCCTCTCCTTTTTCTGTTCACTCCTCAGAAGTAAGCTAGGTTCTTTCCACGCCCAGCAATTTAAATATATTTTTTTCCATTACATTGTTTCTATTTATATTGGGATAAACTCATTCTTTGCCAACAAAGTTTTGAAATTCAGCATTGTTCTCCAGAGAAAAGCCATACTGACCTGTAGACATGGATATTGAGGGAAGGTTTAAAAAAATAAATCTTTACAAATGACCTTTTGGGCTCTGGGAAAAGAGTGCTTTTGGTCATCGTGAAAACACATAGCTCTGTAGTCCATGGGACTATCCTTACGTAAGTGTTTGCAGAACTGAAGGTTAGAAGTTTGTCAACCCAGTTTGCTAGGTTTAAATGCTAAACCACGTCAGTGACAAACAACCAGTTCCCTGCAGCAAGCACCCAAACCTTTGAAGTTTAGCTTCTGCAAAATGGGCCATAACTCCGTCACCCAGGTGCACCCATTGTTAGAAATTTTGGTCTCGCCTTTAGGCCCTTGCCCCTTTACCAAATTTGCCTGTAGGATCAAGTTATTAAGGGAACACACAGACACACACAATGGTTATACGAGCCTATGCACAACATAGTGTGAACTTGTGCTTGGTCTTTCAGAATAACAACTTGAGAGTTTTTCCTGTTTGGGTGGTGACTATATTTATATTTATATAATATATACACATATATATTAAAATAATATATACACATATATATTAAAATAATATATACACATATATATTAAAATAATATATACACATATATATTAAAATAATATATACACATATATATTAAAATAATATATACACATATATATTAAAATAATTGTGTGTGTGTGTGTGTGCATATATATCTATGCATATATATAGGGAACTGTCTATAACTATTAATTATAAAGTGCCAGGTTACACTGCTGGTTAATCAATAGTTATAGACCGTTCCCTACCCCCAAGGGGCTTATAATAGCTACCTTATCCCAGCCAGAATGAATTGACAAGCTCCATGGTATTGCTACTGCATAATGTGTGGATAATTCCTATTCATCATTAATTTTCTATGATATAACCTATTTATTTAGTACTGCCTTTATTTTTCTATTTCCAATGTTAGAAAATCCCTCACCAATCAAAATACTTATTGGCCTGGAAAGGAAAGGTTTTCCTTTTCACTTGGAAAGGTTTTGAAAGGGTTTAGGAATTTTCTCATGTTGCCTGTGGAATTTTCCCATGTAGTACAATATGGTTGTCACTAGCACACATTCCTGATGTTTCAGACATTTCCTGTTGGGAAATAGTGATGAAAATGTAAGATTGAATTAAATTTTCTTGATGGATCTGGCTTCTTTTCCTCCCTCAGAGCATTCAAGCCTCTGAACTAGAAGAAAACGGTACATTGCCCCCCCATAAAGAATAGAATTGCCTGATAGCATTCCTATTTTTTCTGTCTGTATAAAACAAACCATTCATTACAATGTGGTACTGTGGTGGCAAGTCCCAAGCTTGGTTCACCAAAGCAAGTGGGATTTGCTTGGCCCCGGGATTTTTTTATATGATGTACATGAAATGGCCATGCTGAGCAAATGGGCCTAGGTTGGCAAAAACCTGAGTTGACCTATATTATATCCCTGAATATAAAGGGAAGAATTACAGTAGTTTGGTAAGCAGATACGCAGAGCTTCCCCCAAACATGTAGCACTATCTGTCAATGCATTATGACCACATCAAAAGTGAATGCAATGGCAATCCCCACACAAAATGTTTAAATTCTATAAGACCTCATCCCATGCCATTTCAGGTGGTTTTGTATTGAATGGATTCAATATTTTGGAATATGCAACCTATTTTTATTTTATTTTACACACCCTTGTGTTTTATTTCTACCCTGCCCTTTCCCCAAAATGGCTCAGGCCAGCTTTCAATAATTTGAAAATAGTATCATGAAATACATATTAAATGCATCCCATACCCAACCATCCCATCACTTCCATTCCTCCAACTCTCACTTCAGTCTAGCCTAGCTCCCCACTGCTCTGAGGGGCCAGGACTAAACTGAGGAGCTGCTTAATTTGCTCCCATCTACTCCCCTGTCTCTCACCTGGGGGAGTCTGCCTAAACTGCACAACACAAGCCACACCCATTCCTCCGAATCTCCCCTCCCAACAACTTATCTCCCATAAAAATACAGTACAAATAGAAAACTTATGGGGAGGCTATAGTTGAAACAGGGACTGTAATATAAGGGGGGCTAGAAGCAGACATCAGTGTGATGGCAGATCCTCCAGGGCAGCACATCTATGTGGTCATAGGGTATGAACAGCCCAAGAAAGGCAAGTGTCCTTTAACACTGCTCGGCTGCCATTTGATGGCTGCTGCCTCCAGGCGGCTTGATCCCCTTATGTAGAGGTACCTGAGGGGAAAGATGATGACACCAGTTGTCAATCTACCAGGTTTCTGGCTTCTGGGAGAGGAAACAGTCAGCCCCTTTCCATCCCATGTATATGACACCATTCATTTAAAAAAGCTTTGGAAATATGTGATGTGATATTGTGATTCATCACATAGAATCAGAGTGTCAAGACAACATCAGCACATTGTGTCATATTTTTGTGGCTTTGCAGGACTTCTTATGGCGATGAGTGATATCTTCTAGTTCTCTCGGTTCAATTGCTATTAATTAAAAAGGACAAATTGCAAACTGGGTTTGGGGGAAATGCCCGTAAGTTAACATTATAGCTGCTAAGGGAGTTCCGCTGTGGGGTTTGCTAGGGATTCAGCCTTTTGCATTGCCTCATGCAAGTATTTGCTAAATTTGAAAGCTGCTTCTCACTGCTGAAAGAGACCACTTTTAGATGAGCGGCTCTACTTACTGGCTTGAAGGAAGCGCTTCCTGAAAAGCCGCGCGGGGTGTGTTTAGACAACCAGAAGTAGTTGGCCGCCATAGGAATTGCGGCCGGCTGGCTACTTCCAAATATGACTTCAAAGAGACCGTGTGAGCCGTGATTCCTATGGTGGCCGGCTACTTCCAGTGTGTCTAAATGCACCCTGTGTAGCTTTTCAGCCAGTAAGTAGAGCCGCTCATCTAAAAGCAGCTCAGAAAAGAGAATGCATATGCTGTTTGTTTATAGATAAACAGAGGAATCTCTTGGACAGAGAAGGGGGGGGGGGGGATGTCACGTGATTAGGACTGGTTGCATTTGTTTTCCTTTGGTATTTTTTTTTTTGGGGGGGGGGGGGAGATTAAATGTATGTGTAGAGGTACTTGGCAGGCTATCTCCCCTCCTTCTCCACATTTGTTTTTCATAAGTATTTGGTGTGGGGAGGACTACTATCCTCTGCCTTTATCTCTTTGTACTAGGTGTAGGTATGTCTTCCATTACTTTGGAACTAAATCAAAATATTCCTTGTTTAAGCTGCTTTGACCTCATAGTGCTTGTTGTGGAAACTGGATCCAGCATAGGTCAGTTTTTCACACAACTGGGCCCAAACTATGCACCTCTTTTGGGTCTTTCACCTGGAAGGGGTGATAATGGGGGTGTGGCAAGTGGCTGTCAACCTGTTGCTGGCAACACCCAGGAGCATCATGACACTCCATATGGGTGGGGCCATGTCAGAAAAGAGGTTGGGGGAAGTCCCTGTGGCCTGTTTCCTTTCTGTTGTGGCTGCCCCCTGGAAGCCCTGATTTCTTTGGTTACTGGAGTCCGGAAATTGTGAATCAAAACACGGAGTCTGTAAACAAAATCTGGAGATGTGGCAACACTGTATGTGGGCTCTGTAAATCTCTCGCCTACAAACTCAGAGGCGGAATCTAGCTGGGCAGTCATGCTGGTGCTGCTGAGAGGTGTAGTCTTGGTGGTACAATGTTGGGTGCATTGAAGGAACACTGTGAGTGGCTTTTATGTTAACACTTTTTTGTGCCTCTCAGAGGCAAGGCCAGATTAACACACAGGCCATCTAGGCATGTTCTCAGGGCCTGAAGTACCCCCTGGAGGTGGGGGGCACAAAACAGTGTTAAAACAAAGCCTCTTGCAGTGCTCCTTCAATTTCAGACTACACCATTAATTCTTTTTCACTTGTATTTGCCTCTGTGTCCTCCACCCCCAGCAACAATATAGTAAAATGATCTATGTTCTGCAGCCTGGCACAAGTGGTAGGTGGAGTGACTAGTGGGCAAAATCTAAGGAACTAAGTGTGATGTATGAACAAGCTCAGTGCCACTTTTCTATTAATATCACAAATTCTTACGGTTCACATGGGTGGTGTAGAAGTCTTCTGAATATTTGGAGTAGTTTGTCTGTAGCCTCTGTGGTAGGGGTTTATTATTTAATACAAAATTCCAACGTTTAAAAATCAAAGGTTTTAAATACATAGTTAAGGTGTACTCACCTTGACACAAACCTCAAAACGTAAGGAAATTCTTTAGTCAGGTGAATCTCTTTCCTAGAAACCCATTAACATCCATCCAAAAACTTTCTCATCTGCCCACAACATTTCACAATCCCTCATACCGTACATCTATAATCAACAATCGATCTTCGTTCACTAAGCCAGCACATTAACAAAAGCAGAATTAATCAATGCATTTTACATCTTCTCATCCTACTCAAACTTGTGAACTTAAAAGTGTCTTAATGAGTTAAAAATGTCATACTTTTGTTTTCCAGTTTACATATCTAAATGATGACTAGATATCTTCCTAGGGAAGAGATTTGTCTCATTAAAGAATTACCGTACGTTTTGAGGTTTGTGTCAAGGTGGATATGCGTTAACTATGTATTTAAAACCTTTGGTTTTTAAATGTTGGAATTCATATGGTTTGTAAACAGGAATGTGTGTGTGTAACTCTCCTCCCCCTCCTCTCCCCCCCCCAATTCCCCTGGCACAAAATTTGCAGGTGCCTAGGAGCCATTGGTATCTAGAAAACTGAGACTGGCAACTGACTCAGGGGTGTGGTGAGACAAGAATGATTTAATATTGGAATAAAGTTTGGCGAATTAATCTTTTTTTTTTTTTGTCTCCTGGAGTTCGATCTCAAATTTAATGCCGTGTGTGTGTGTGTGTGTGTGTGTGTGTGTGTGTGCGCACACGCACACTTCTCTCCCTCACACATACTCAGACACTTGCACTCAGTCACACACAAGACACCGCCCTTCCACTTACCCCCTCCCTCAGACACACACACAAGACTCGCACACTCGCCTCCCTTTCTCTGCGCGCGCACACACGTTTGTCTCTCACCTCTGACACATGCACAAACTCACTCACACTCACCTCTCATACACTGACAGACACATTTCTTTCACTCTTGCGCACACACCTCACGTGCACTTTTCTCTCATGCACAGACACACGTTCTCTCACACCTCTTTCTCTCTCACACACCTAGGGCAGTGGGGAGACTGTCCGGTTGTTCCCCACTCAATTGTGGTTCAAAGGCCCTGCGCCATAGCGGAGTGCATGCATGCTGGGGTCAAGCAGCCATTTTCCTAGTCTAGCAAGCTGGGAAAGTGTGTGCATGCTGAGGTCAGGTGGCCATTTTTGTAGCCTAGCATGCTGGGAAATGTAGTCCCAGCACACGAGACTAGGATAAGAGAGGCAGTGGTAGCCCCAAGCCCAGCTCCCAGCCAAGCTCAAGAGAAGCACAGCCCCCTCAAGCAGGGATCCTGGTATGTTCCATGGATGTAGGAGGAGCCGGCCCAGGAATGCAGCAGCAGCCCTGGGCGGGCAGCAGGGAGAGGAGATCTTGTTCCTGTTGCTGCTGCTGAACACATGGAGCGGAGCACAGAGCCTGGGCAGCTCAAAGAAAGGTGCAGCGGCGGCCCGGGCTGCATGGATCCCCCATCCCGGGGCTCTCTGCAAAGTTAGGGAAGCTCTATAGTTAGTAAAAAGCAGGTGGGAGGGGAGCGGTATCAGTCCTCCTCTCCCCCCCCCCCTGCTGTCACAGCGCCGACCAGATGGGCTGTAGTTAGTAAAAAGTGGGTGGGGGGGGCATATCCGTTCCTCCACCCTCCCTCCCTTTCTTCTATCATGGCGCTGGGCGGGCTAGCTAACGAGTGGTCAGAAGGGGGGCAGTTGGCAGTCCGAGTTGCAACCCAGAAGTGTAGTGGCTAAAAATTGCCACATTAAGTATAAGGGGAGAAGCAACGTGATCTCCGTTTCGCCTTAACTAATAGAGGCACTACCGTGCCCCTCCTATATATATATAAAAAAACCACCACACCAAACAAACCAAAAATCCCTTGTGTGGGTGTGGATACACCCTGCATGGAGTGAAGCCAGTGTCTCTGAAAATGAAAGTCCCCCAACACAGATGTGCTTCTATATCCTTGCACATGTTGCAAATGCAGTCTTCACCTTCAGGGCCCTGGTGGTGGATGGTTGTTTTTTAATGTGAATATTGGTTGTTAATAAGACAAGAGCATCATGTATCTTAACTGAATGCTTGCTTAGAATTTGAATTGAATTAGAATTCCATCTGCTAAATATGAAAGGGTAGTGTGTTGTAATGCATGGGTGGTGAGGATTATGATCTATTATAGAAGCAGGCAGAGTTTTCAACCAGTCGTAGAATTAGGTGCTTTGTGGAATAGGACACTGAGTTTACAGTTCAGCAGCAGGTGCAGCTAATGCATAGAGAACTTGATGACTGGTTTGAGCTTGCAGCTAGTCAAGGATAGAGCCAGGAGTGGAATTCATACCTTGTGCTGTGTCTGTTCCGTGCTTTAATCATGAGACCCGTCCTCTGGGGTTTCATTTTAAAATAGTAGTAGTGTAAGAAAATTAAAGGTATTTTAATCCCTTGGGTGCCACCGTTTTCTTCCCCTACACTAGGAGTTCTGTTTTCATGACTGGAATGTGACTACTTTCATTCCATGCTCAAGGAATTAAGCCATTTATATTTTTGTTTGTTTATATTGGACTCCTGGTGGGAAGGGGACTGTTCTGTGGGAAAGCTGCTTTCTGGATTCCCCCTCCATCTCCCTTATGAGTTAGGAGGAATTCTGGTAGACCACCACTCTCACCTAGAAGGAATTCTGGTAGACCACCACTCTCATGAGATTACAGAGAGGGATCTTCTTGGCAATTGTTTTAAAGCAAGATTTAGGGAACCTCTGCCCTGTGAGTCAAATTAGGCTTGTGACTGTTTTTTATTTGGCCGTTTTCCAATGACTGGTTCTGGTCCATGATCTAGTTAGTCCCTACCCTCAAGCCCTGAAAAAGGAAGTTCAGGGGAAGGGAGTGGAGAAAGATGGCATGCACTCAAGGAATAAGGGATGGGTTCATGGTATAGATATGTGATCTGGACCGTCCCCTTCCTTTCCCAGTCCTCAGCATACCACTTAAGCACCCCTGCCCCCAACTCCTAACTGGCCCATGGGAGCTTCTACTAATTTTCAAAGTGGCCCATGGGAGCAAAAGGTTCCCATGGGAGGGAGGGAAAAGGTTCCATGCTCCTGTTCTAAAGGAAGAGGGCAGTTCTCGGCTCTTTCAAATCCCAAACTGATTTCTTGGAATATTCCAGGTTTAAAATGGAGCATAACTTGTATGCCTTTGTCTGCATTTAGTAGTTTGACCTTTTGGAATATTGGCTATTTTAGTATAATGTAGACTGGATTTGGGCATATTTGCTGGTGAACAGCTGGTTTGTGTTCCCAAAATACATAAATACTTAACTATAAAAAGCTAGTTTTAAATAGTTTTCTTGAAATATCTAGTCTTGAAAACAAAAATAAAATGCTTTGTCCTGTCCACCATTTCTTCATCTTGGCCACATAAGGATTTTCAAGTAGTTCAGCAGTTAAACTGCATAATAATATGGTAGTGAAATTGTTTGAATTACATCTTCCAGTTTCTCAAGGACTTCTGCTGGTGTGTAATATAAAATGCCAGTTCTTCTACTGTCTTTGCTTCTACCAGCTACCTTTTCTCAGCTGAAGCAAAGTTGTTGTCTTGAGTATGCAGACATTTTGAAACAAGGGCGCTTATCCACGTTACCTGGCCTGGTGAAACTTCCAGTGCGGAATCTCACGGCTAGGAATCTTACGCTTAGTCCTGCAGAATTTTCTCTTACAAATGACAGGGTTCCAAATCCAGCCCTGTTGTTCATAAGAGAAAATGTCGCAGGACCTGGCTGATGACGTTTTTACCCCCTACTCCCATGTTTAGAGATAAGTGTAAGATTCCCAGCTGTGAGGTTCTGTGTTGGGAGTTTCACCAGGCCAGGTAAACGTGGACAAGTGTTGAAGAGCTCTGCAGAATTACTGGTTTGTTTTATCTAAATATTGAGAAATAATTGGTTGGTTTTTGTGAGGGGTTGTGGAGGAGGATGGGGGTTTGAGGGGAGGGTGTTTCTATTGTATGTATTTTAATGTGTTTATTTTTTTTGTGTAGATTGTGAGCTGCCTTGAGTCTTGTGGGAAGGGCACCATAAAAATTCAATAATATTGCAGCACAATTTAAGCGTGGCTTGGTGGAGTGCATGCAGACACGACAAAGGCCAGATGATTGGCAACAGTGGCTGATGCCCAGTCTTTAACTGTGCTTAGAACTGAGCAAAATTTGCTATTCTGACTTCCTGAACCAAACCTGGAATTTAATAATTGTTGGTTTAAATTTCAGTTTTGAATTCTGGGTCTTTTGAATGAAAGTTCACAGATAAGTGTCTCCATTTTACGTTTCTTTCGTTTTTGATATCTGTTTGGGGTTTGTATCTGACATTAGTTTGGGATTTGTTTTTTGTTGTGACCTGATAGCATAAAATAAACCCCTTTTCACATTTATTTGTATGTGTGTAAGTAATGTATCTTGAACTGGGAACACTGAGCCCATGAGTTTGAATTCTTTCTGCAGTCAGCAGTTCATATTCAGATGCACTCCTCTTGTTTTTAACCATGGCCTGCTCCCCTGGACTGAAGGATAATGAAGTATGTGAGCTGTTACCATATAATTTACAAATGCTAACAGATTAGATAAAGTCACAGGGAGAAGTAGAAACCGGATTCTGTTCACTCCATAGTATAAGTACTAAGCCACACTGCTGACTATGCTTTCTAGTCAACGGCTGGTAATTCACTGTGCGAGTTTGTCAGCCTTTTTTTTAAGAGACTAAACAAACAAAAAAAGAGAGACAATCAGCTGCTCCTGCAGCTCAAGTGGTCAGGTTTTGACCTGGGCATCTGAAAATCCAGGGACATGATCGTCAGACTCCTGACTTCATTGTTTACACCTTAAAAAACCTTCTCCAAGGCTACCTCATGATATTAGCTGGCTGGAGGTTTCTTCCTGTCTCTTGCAGACATTACAAAGTAGCAGATCAAGTACATGCATTGTTAGTTTCCACTCAGAAACTTCAGAACTTCAGTTTCTGAACTTGAACTTTGAAGATTAACTTTTTTGAGTTGCTAGCTCTGCCTGTTGCAGGCTTTGTTTGCAACTGCATCAATGTGAATGAAAATGAAAACCAGTCACATAGTTCTGACGTGTGAAATTCTGCTAAATTAAATTTCATAACAAAGTTTTGTTCAGCTTTAGTTATGTCGTTTCATCTAGGTGCTACAATTGTGCAATAAATAGAAAGGTGTGAGAGAAGACCATTTGGTCCAAATGCTCTTCTTCTCCTGGCCCTTCTCCCAGTTACCCAACTTCCTCTTTTGCACTCCCCTTGCATGTCCTAACTGCTTCTTCAGCCTCCCACCTTTGGTTACCTCTTCCTGTTGCTAGGGTGGACATGCCTCCCCTTTAAAAAGGGACAGAATGCTTATGAAAAATACATGGTGCAAGGCTGCACTGGAACCAGTACAGCCCTACAACATGCATTTTTTCATAAACATCCTCTCTGAAAGGGGAGGCATGGCCACCCTACCAATTACTCTGGCAGTGCCGATTCCACCGCAGAGAGCTGACCGCAATGCTAGCTGGCGTGCTACCACTGCTTTAAAACAGATGCTGGTGGCTGCACTGGCTAGCGTGCAACACTTCTGGGTCCAGGGGGAGGTGCTGGGTTGCTGGGACTCGTGCAGCGCACACGTATGCGCACACTGAGGGCTCAGCTAGGCAGCGCTGTTGTGCCTGGAGTCGGGTGGAGCCTGCCTGGCCTGGAGGTGGAGTCGGGTGAGGGCACGGTAGGATTCCTTATGTGGGTGAGGCAACCCACATGTAAGGAATCTTTCTTAAGACAAATTCCTGCCGTCCATACCGCAGGCATAGTAGATTGCAGTGCTCCTTTGAGCCCAGTGGGGGGGCACTAGTTGCTGAGCCCCTATGGGCAGAAGAAAGTAAGCCATTTTAAAGATGCCTGGAGCGGCTGAAGTAGATGGTAGAATGTGGGCTTGTGGTGGTCGTGGGATTGGTGGGGTGGGATATTAGAATGGGGGTCTGTGGTGGGTAGAATGGGGGACTCTGGGGAATGGGATTGGGTGTGGGGTGTAGAACAAGTAGTCTTTATTTTTCTTTTTTAAAATCTTGCTATTTTGACTTTTGGTCAGATAAATTAATTGTACTTTATACAGTGGTGGTGTCTCAATTTCCTAACTTAAATAGGAAATGTTACTTGTCTGTAGTTGCTCTGATTTTAGTAGTACTTTGATCAATGTGCCAAATCCAAAATGCTTTTCTAGTAGATCATAATCAAAACTCTTGTGTAGTTTCATTCCTTAATCAAAAGATCAAGATCATTACAACAAAATATGAAATTATACATATCTGTTTTTCTATAAAAATAAATTATAAATTCAGTGAGCTCTAATTTTAGTTTTTGATTAAATTGTACTTTGCACTAGTAGATCTTTTGTCTGTGTATGTATAGAACACTGTACATATGAAAATAGGAGATTAGGTTCTTGTGGTCAGCTGACTGAAATGTCATTTGGAATATTAGGACTTGGAGAAGAATAGAGCTCTGTAATTTAGTAGAGTCTGTGGACTAAAGTCAAACCCAGAGCCATTAGAAGGACTGGAGAGTCCTTGGGTCTTTTGAACAAATACAGTATAGTAGCTGCAGACAGATGTCTAGCTTTCAGTGTGTTTTGCAGTTAATATGTAATGATTGTGCTGTATCATATTGTATTATCATTGAGAAACAATCAAGGTTTTGTCAGTGATGGATATTTGCTAAATGGAGGACCTATTGATGAAGTGCTTCTTTTGAGTTAAGCAGCAAAACGAGAGCTTTGAAAATGGTACTTAGAAAGGAGGTTTTACGTCTTAATATAGAAAGAGAACCTTTTCTACACAAAAGAAAAGTTAAAGCTATACTTGCAGCTCTCCAGCATGAGAAGAATACAAATAAGAAAATACTTGTTTAATAGTTATTGCTATAAAAACACTAGAATACAACTCCCCCCTGCTAGGATTTCTGCTCATATCAGTTGCGCCCCCCCCCCCCAATGTCTCCTGTGCAATTGGCCTACGTTGTACATTTTTTTAACCTATCTACTCTTCAGAAATGTAGTCTGGAAACTGCTTTCCAGTGGAGAAGTAGGTTGCTACCAACTTGGTTTTATGGGGATATCAGAAAAAGATTAGAATTATCCTGGTTCTGCCATATGTGATGTAAGATTGAAAGACAGGTTTGTTTTTGTTTTTTAATTCTGACACACTAAGTTTGATTTTACCTAATTCATTTAAATTTAAACTCTCAAAGATTGAAATAAACTGCTTTAAATCCTATTTGACTATTTTCGAATCAAATTGTTCTCTTGGAATGGAGGTGGAATTTTGAATACTAGTAAAATTAATTACAGAACCTGTCTGAATGGTTCTGGTACACAACTAAAATGTTCTAGACCTAGAATGACAGTTTAGAAAATGCACTTTGCAGCCTAGGCTGCCAATTTTTTTAAACAAAATTTATTTGAATTTTAAAAGTGAGAAGTGGGGAATCCTTTTCCCTCCCAGGGACTTATTGCAGCATTTATGGTGTGCATGTTAGGATTCTGCATAATCCTGTTTTCCTGCCTTTTCCATGCATTTTGGTATATCTTTCTTTGAATGATACATGGTGGGTTATGTACATGTTATGTTTTATTTCATTGATCATGATCATGTAAGTGCAATTTTAGGGTTGGCTCTGCCTACTGTTGGGTTGACCCCCACCCCCACTTCTGGCTTTGCCCACTGCCCCACCAGCCTCAGAACCCACCAGCTGCCACTGACAAAACTGTGGCTTGCAAGGTCAATGATGTGGAGTTCCCTTGATTGTGGGTGGTCCTCTTCCGATGGCCGCCATTTTGAGAACAACATAGCTGCAAAGTAGATATGGGGAGATCAGTCCATTCCCCAAAATTGGGAGGGGGTACCCATAACCTGAAGGTTGCGGGTAGAGGCTGTTCCCTTGTCTGCTTGAAAATTACGACTGTATATAAGGGAGACTGATGCTGCTCCCACCTGCCCCCCAGTGTCACTATGTGTGACTGCAACTAATGCAGTAATGTACAATTTTTTTTAATGTTATGATTTCTTAGGCATTAGGTTTTCTTAAACTAATAGCAGTGTACATCTATAACATACAATGAAGTACTTTAAGAGTCTTCTAGTGAAAATGAAAAGTTTTTTGAAAGATGTTTTCATTTTTCAAATGCATGTTTTTGCTTGACACGTTGACAAAATATCATTGTGTTCTCAAATGCTGAACAGTTCTACAATTCTAAAATTTAGAGAACAAAACTATTGCAATAACTGAATTATTTTTTGTATTTGTGCAAATGTCAGCTTTATTAAACACTGTATTCGCCATTATTTTTATTCTCCTACAGACATACATTGGCAGTGTCGTTATATCAATAAATCCATACAGATCGCTACCCATTTATTCACCGGAGAAGGTTGAAGAATACAGAAACAGAAACTTTTATGAGTTGAGTCCACACATGTAAGTATAGTGCTGAAGCTTTAGGTTTCTATTCTACATTAAAACAATGTAGTGGCAGATGGAACCAGCTGTCTCCTTTAAGGCAAAGAAAAGATTGTTTTTATCTACAGTGCCTTTTATTAGCTCGAAGGCTGCAAAGCTTATTGGTGGATTTTTATTTTAAGGGGGAAAATCAAGATATTTCAGTTGCAATTTCAGTATTTCATGTTTGGATTCTGAAATCCCATTGTGTTCTATGCTGGAAAGTTATTTTTGGTAGCTTGTCAGTGGTAGCAACTAATACAACATTAAATATTTTTCAAAAGTAATTAAAACCTGGTTATATAGTGTGAACACTTTAGAGCTGAGACAGATTATGTATGGGTTGAGTGAATGTGTTCTCTATTTTGTTTGTGAAATGCCAGTCAAACTGGTCTAAAAGTATTTAGTCTAGTTGCTGTGTTCCAAATGTAAGAGATGGAGACAAAGGGGTAGCATCTCTTAAAATGCATTGGATTTAGATGTAGCTGTTCATGTGAGTAACTGAAGTGTGAATGGGTGGGTGTAATCACTGTAGTTACTTGTGTGAATCTTTGCAGGTTTGGGACCATTCTTTGAAAATGTATACACCCTTGTGGAGGAAGGAAGAAATAACTACGGTTTAGGGGGATGTGAAGATTGAAGAATGAAACGTGACTTTAGAGTGGGAGTTAGTGTGCTTAGTAGCTCTGAAAAACAGTCTATTTTAATATCCATATCTGAGGTTTAGGAACTTACATTTGGGTGCTTGCTTTTGGAAAACACATTAGTCTTAGGTATTTTAACACATGCTTTTAAGATATTGCTATATGACAAATGTATCCTAGACTGTTTTGTTGTAAGAGATGACATTTTACAGTAATTAGAATATGTGGTGCATGTTACTAAAATGCAAAATGGTGTAATGGTAAATAAAATAAACCACTAACAGTCTGTAATACTCCTTGGACCTGAACAGCTTGGTTGAAGAAGTTTAAAAATTTTGCTTGTACAGGTACATGCCAGCTGAATTTAAACTCTTCACAAATGTTGGCTAATTTTAGAAAATCTGGTCAGATACAATGGAGTGCTTTAAAGATAAAATCTATGTAGGGTAGCTCTGAAAAATAGCTTGATGCAGCAAAATCTATTTAGAATACAAGCGTGCAACAAACTGTAGGATTCACACTTCAGCAGCCCTTGAGAGGTAGTTTATATTAATAAGCTTTATTAAAGAAATCTGAATCCTCCATTTTGAAAATCTCCTATCTCAGTCAAATCTTGCATTTATAAAGACTTTCTAGTCTGGCTAGTGGTATACTCATATGTCAAATATCAGATGGGGAAAGGAGTGTGTGTGTATTTTGTTCTACTTTATTTTTTGTTAGAAAAATTAAGTTTGACCAGAATGGGTTACAAAGTACAGTGGGAAGTATAGTTGAAGCCTGGAGGCCTGAGGAGAAGGTGCCTTGTAAATGCCATTGTAAATTTCATTCGTTTTGAAAAGACATGATCAAATTGTCTAGTTGCTGACTCAGGGCAATACTTTCTGGAATTTGAACTCTCAAAATCTCTTTTTTGGAGCAGGCTGAAGTGAAATAGCATGAGCATGTGCTAATCCCAGGGAATCTTGATTGCATAATGGTGAGATTATTTTTATTGCAAGCTTGAAGATGTGTCAAATGACTTGACAGCTATAAAAGCATAACTTGTCTTGATGGATAATTTCTGTCCAGATATTTGGCTTATTTACTTCCCTTCACATACAAAACATACATTTTTATTATTTTAATAGACAAAAATATTTGAGCTGAGTTTTATGAAGAAATATGCTGAATATTTTCTTTATTGCAGATCAAATGATTTTCAACTGAGGAAACAGCAAATATATTCCTAGAGTAGAAAGAGATTAGGCAGAAGTCATTATCTGTTGATGCTGTGTAATGGAATTGTGCTTGCCATGAGAATTTGAATAAGCTTCCCTTTTAACTTAGGCTTTGTGTTGACAATGAGGATGTTTTGGGGTAGGGATTTTTTTTTCTAAAGGAGTGCTGAGCACCCATCAGCACCAGCTGATGTGAAATTTGTTTGTGGGCACTCAACATTTCTGAAAATGAGGCCACTTACTTTGAAACCCAACTTCGAAAAGTTTAGAACCTGATTGTCTTTTACATTTGAATGCATCAGAAACCAAATATCTAGTTTTAGGTACATGCTCATTAGTAATTTCTATGGCAAACTTGTATTGGTGTAGCAGCTGCACTAAAGATACAACACTTGTGTTTTCTCCCCTTTCAGGTCATAAAGTCTGTGAGCTAGTGTAAGCAGGGGATATAAATATTTTGCTGCTTTATCTTTTCTTCTGTTGGTATTCCAGGACTGCATATGCTCAGAAACTCAAAGGCTACAGTAGCTTTTTCTTCCTCCTTGATTCAAAGCAATATGTTTACTCAAAGGGTATGATATGGACCCAGCTGTGAAGGGGAAAAATGTTGCTTGCACATGTAAAGCTAATATTCAGGCATGACAAATCTATCACTGATATACTACCAGGACATACAAATCTATCATTCTGGCTGATATACTTTCAGGACTGGTCTACCACCTGCCTATTTTTCCTGCTAGTCTACTGACTTGGCCATGGCAGACAGGGCTTGGGTTTCCCCCATTGTCCCTCAGTTATGTGAGTGGCTGCAGCCAAGTGCACACAAAGCTGCACGGATGTGCAGTGGAGAGGGAACCTGGAGTTCACGCCAGAGTTTCTGCTACTGCTGCCTCTGCCTGCCCCGTACTGCTGCTGGTTCCTCATATTAGTTACACTGGGCATGGTGAGGGGCTAGCAGCAGTACAAAGCAGACAGCAACAGTAGTAGTAGATGTTGAGGAGTGTACGTTGGAGCTCCTGATCTCACTGATTCCCACGTGTCTTCTTTTTAAAGGACAGAAAAGTGGGAGAGGCCCAAAATTAGGGGATGGTAGACAAAAATAAAGAGAGAAAAGGGGGAAAGACTAAGAGTTGGAAAAAGGCAAAAGAATGAGAAAGTAAGAGAAATTCCAGAGAGACTGATTAAGAAAAAGGGAGAAAGAGGGGAATAAGAGAGAAGAGAGATGCTTTAAAACGAGCAAGGCAACTGGGTGTGTGGGGCTGCTGAGTGGCACTGCAGTGCTACCCTGTCCACGGAGGCAAGCCACCACGCACGTCTTCTGCCCATGGATCCACGCTGGGCTGGCTTTTGCAATTGACAGGCAGGGTCGGCCCCAGACATGTGCCACATGTGCAGCCACACATGGCCCCACGGCTAGCTGGGGGCCAACACTTGCCTGGCTGGGCAGCAGGCTGTAGCCAGCTTCTCCCCCAATAAGTTCTTCTGCCTTCCCTCTCCCTGGCTCCGGTTCCCATCCCTCACCTGCCTCTGCCTCCTAGTAGTGCTTCAGCAGCAGCAGGGGACACCAGATTGGACTGGAAGATAAACCTGTTTGTTTACAAACAACTCGTGCTGATCAGAAGGTTATTACCTTGTAAAGAAGGTTCTTCAAGATGGAGTCTTAACATTCTCACAACTGGGTTCTGCATGCTCACCCTATTCAAATAATAGCCACATGATGGTCTCGAGCTCCTCTAGTATAAAAAGCGCTCTCCCCCTCAGAATGACAGTTCCTTTCAGCTCTTTCTAGAAATATAAGAACAATATTCCATGCAGGGCTAGAAGGGTGGGTGTTGTGAGAATGTTCAGAGCTATCTCAAACAACCTTGTTTACAAGGTAGCAACCTTCTGTTCTTCTTTGAGTGGCTTCTCACAGGCCATTTTTATATGACTCTGGCAGGTGGCTGCACATGCATCCCCACTCACCCACCACTCATCCACACCCACGGAGTAACCGCCATTTCCCCCGGTTGCTCCGTGCATGGAGACGAGTGGGGTGTGAATGGGGATGCGTGTTAGGCGAGCGCACCCCCCCCTGCTCACCATGGGCACGTGCACGGCATCGTTCACACGGGGCTCCCCCACCCATGAATCAACAGAAATCTGCGTGTTCATGAGTGGGAGAGGCCCGTGTAAAAAGGGCCACATTCTCACAACTGTCTGTCTTATACTATCTTAGGTAGGAATTTAGGCTGTAAAGCAATATTTATTCTATCTTGGAAAATAANCCACAAAATAAAATTATGGAGGCCAGCAGGAGGGCCTGTCAGACACTCTTTTTGGCAGCACAAAGTATTATCGCCAGGTATTGGAAATCTGTTGATGAACTTCCCTATGAAGAATGGCTAAATAAGATCTGGCATTTATACACAATGGAAAAATTACACTCAGAGCTTCAGGGAAAAGGGAATCTCTTTAGAGAAACCTGGGCCCCAATTGTAAGGGAGTTGGGAGGAAAGAAACTCGGCAAAGAGTTATCACTAAGCCTAACAGACTCGTAGTGAAAAATTGAGGGTTTCCCTTTCTCTCTCTCGTTTCTTTTGAACTTTAATGTAAGGCTGCTTCATCCAACGGCCTGTCAACACTACCATGCGGGGAGAAACAAGATATACTGGAGAGCCTCTATCCTGCCCCTGAATGTAATGTGAATGTAACTTGAATGCAATGAGATGTATTGTAAGGAAGTTAATACCCATGTACTATTTTGATATAGACATCGACTGAAATGTACTTATATAATCAATGACGTAGCTGTACAACTGTTTTGAACTGCGAATAAAGTTATAATTAAAAATAAAATAAAAAAAATAAAAAATAAAAAAATAAGCTAGCTGCATTTTGGGTGTCTGGTGTGTTTGATAGCAGCACCTCTGGACTGGTCGCACCGCACGCGTGTACAAGGCACAGGCAGCACTGGTAGCAAGAAGCAACAGACCCTGGAGGCAAGACTGGCTAAGCTCACCCCCTCCCTGAGTAAGGCAGTGGACGCAGTCAGTCTCTCTGTGCCTGCCTCACTGCCTGCCTGGCTGCCCCTGAGGTGGAACCACTCCTGGGGAGTGGTGGTAGATGCTGGGGTGGTGGTGGTGGGGGGCGGAAAAGCATTGGGAGGCCATACTTGTCTATGGCCACTTGGCTGAGTGCCAGGTAAGGCAGCCGAGGGGTGCCAAACCAGGGGAGGGGGGGGAGAAGCACGGTGAGGTCATGCTTCTCCATGGTTGCTTGGAATAGTGAAGAATGGGAATCCTTTCTGTCCAGAGGGAGTAAATTTTATGTAAATTTACACATTTGCATAATTAGGTGGGACCTAGTTATGCAAATTAGGCCCTGCACCAAGACTTTGCACATGGCCTCACAAACCCTGGGGCCGGCATGTTGCGCTCCATGTCCCCAGCCCACAGTACCTATGAGCAGCGGAGTGGTCTGGTGGCATGGCTGACGGCCCCAGTTCATACAGGCAGAGGCTCCATGACCACCCATTGCCATGGAGCTATTTGGCTTGCCCTGCACAAAGCACTCTGGATTTCCTGGCAGTGCTCCATACATGGCTATGAGTGTGTGCTCTGTGGCTCATGGGAGGTGGGAGCACATGTCCCTCGGCTCCACCTTAAGATGGATGCTGGGCTCTGTAGCTCCTGGGTGACGGTGCAGAGTAGTATCTAGTCTAAAAACAGCCGAGGAAGAAAAGGAAATTTAGTCTCTATCCAAAGTGTACAGGAGGGACCACTGGCCCACAGGTGCCTCCGGTTCATGGAGGCATCCTCACCCTGTTTAAAGTGGCCTGCGAGATAGATGGCCATGGAGTGTTTCAGAGCTGGCAGCCACACCCTCTACAAAAGTGGGGCATCCCCTGCAGGGGTCTCAGCCCTGCAGGAAAAAGGATCTGGTTCCCAGAATTATGAAGGTTCCCCATTCCTGGTGTACATATTTGTATTGTATGGATTAAATCTTTCTATGCACTGTACATTGAATGAATTACTGTGCTTCTTTCATTTTCCAATGTTGGCATGTATGCCGATATTCTCCCTACACAGTTTATGAAGTGGCTTTTAGTAGGCTAGGGATGTCTTGAACTTTTTTCTAGTTCTCTGGCTCACCAGAATGCTAGCTAATCTCTTGTGTGCATTGGCAGAGAGCCATGCCACAAGAGAAGATTAGTACAGCGGGCCTCTGCTGGAGGCTGCAGTCATTGTATATTAGCTACTTCCAGGGTGTGCTGCTTTGTTGGCTGTTGATTAGTAAGGACAGTCAGAGGTTAAAAGCTTCTCCTCTTTGTGCCAATCACTTCAGATCCCTACTTTCTGGTGTCCCTTTATGCCCTCTCTCCCAAAGAAGTGGGGCTAAGTCACTGATTGCTAAGCTTTTAGCGTTTGTGACTCCACTTTGGGAACCATGATGCTACAGTTTTGTAAAACAGCATATTTCTATTAATAGCCTTCCCAAAGAAGAAATTCTAAAGCTAAAGTGATCTGTTCATTCATTGAGGAAGTTAAGAAAAGAGACAAGGACGATTGATGAGGCAGCTCAAGCTCTAGAGAATTGGGTGGATGATCTAGGGCTGAAGCATTGCAGTCCTGCTTGCCTTATCTTTACTCCAGCCTTATGTGGAGGAAGGGGGTCCAGGGATACTCTGCTAAAGCCCAGAGAGCATGAAGTCTGTCTGAGAGGTGTGAGGGCTGGGAGAAGCCCTGAGCTGCAGGAAGAAAGTGGTCTTTTTAACTTTCAGACTTGGATTTCTTGGAGATGGGTACACTAAAAAAACAGAAATAAAAAAATAACAAAAATAGTATTTTTATTTTCTGTTTGCTTACTCTCCTGTATGTATGATGCAACTTTAAAAATTAAGTTATGACTTGCCATAAATCTTGGGACTTTGTAAGTGGCTCTTAATCACAAAAAGGTGGTGGTGAGGGGGCTGATTTATAGTATAAAAATGGTCTGCGGTACCAGCTGATGATACTTCACCTGTATTCAATGCAGATAATGTTATCTAAGATATCTGCAGTAGTATGCTGCAGATTTCTTAAAACCCTCATTAGGAGACAAAGGATAAAGCAACGTGACCTGGGAAGACCCAATCCCCATGTGCCCCAGGATGGGCAGTCACAGCAAGCCATTCTTTGAGGCCAGCATGGAGTGCAGGGCAGGTGGTTGGGGTCGCCTGTGGGGAAACCAGGTGGGTGGACTGTTGTCGGCCATCTGGCCATGCCCTGGGGCAGGCCTAAGTGCTAACCACATGCATAGGTGCCCAGCCTTTCTTCGGTCCACCCACTATGCTGCCCTGGCCATGACAGGGCTGTGCAGGAAATGATGCCAGCACCCCTACCCCTGCTCAAACCCCTGCCACAGGCCTTGCTGTGGAGTGGGTCAGACGGACCAGGCCCACGAGCAGCAGTGTGCTACCTCGCATTGGGCAGCCTTACACCACTTTGGGTAGGGCTGCTACTCCTGCGTCTTTGGTCTTTTTCCGAGGATGCAGAGTGTAGCAGCCAGCTGCCCACCCCGGGGTGGGGTGACTGCCTGGTGGCCATTGGGCACAGGAGTCACAGTGTTGCGTGACAATGGTTCCCAAACTGGGCTAAGGCTGCCCAGCTCAAGATAACCTCTTGTGTGGTTGTACCCAGTGTCAAGCTCTTAACAGAAAACGAGCGGCTATGAGAGCATGGCTCATACGAGAATAGTGACTTCTCAGGATTTGAAATGTCTGCAGCGGTAGACCTCTTATAACCCTAAAGACCAATCTTCAATATGAAAAGAACATATTTTACAAAATAGGCATATGGTAAGGCTGAGGGACAGAGCTAATGTTCGGAAGACTTGACTTAGAGTTTCTTGTATGACCATTATTGGGGTGGGGTGGGGGGGAGGAATGGGAATAGAGTCCTGTGCTCTTTCAAGCTGTGATTTGACATGTAAACCCGCATTTCTTCTGTACGTAATGTTGCCAGCTTTTTTGAAAAATTTGGTCAAATGTAAATAAAATCTTGGACAGTATATTTTGCAACCTTCATAACACTATCCATCCTAATATCTAAGTGATTGTTGACAGCAAATACTGTCCTAGGCCAAGTTCTGGCAAACAGTTACTTTACTGTAGTTTGGCCTTCTGTTTTATTCCTAAAGCATGGGTAAAAACAAATGTGTCAAAACACAGAAAAGGTATATAAAAGCAGAGTACATAAACCAGAATCAACAACAGTCTGCTTCAAAAAATATTTATAATGTTCCTTTACAGACTCAGGAATATATTAGGAGAATGAGTACATACAGTATACAATCAACTAATAAAAGTAATAGTGCTGCAAAAGTACATAAGCCCAACGTTTCGCCAATACAATTGGCTTCTTCAGGGGTGTTCAAAAGCTTCTTTCTCTCTGTTGTAAACAGTAGCAGTTAGAATCAATAAATCACAGTCACTATGTAACATACAAACAGTAATAAATAAGCAATACTTAATTTTCCCAGAGACAATTTCAAATAGGTTTCAATAAACAAATTGTTTTAGCATAGTAATGCTATTTAATATATGCAAAAATAACAGCAGTTCTGTAGTTTTCTATATAAAAGACAGAATTCTTACCCCTAAGGGCTATTTGCCAATATATGAGGACAGATTCGTCAACCCCCCTTTTCACCAGTTCAATGTAGTTAAAAAAAACCTTACTAGGCAACCTCAATGATATAGTACAGACCAGTCACCTTACAAAAGGAACTCTTTAGTTCCCACAAAACAACAGAGTTCTTACCCTAGGGTGCTGTTCACCAGTGTGTGATGGCAGACCTGCCAATCTCCCTTTGCAACCAGTTTGGTGTAGCTTAAATCTTTGTAGAATACGTAAGAGTTTTGTGGTAAAAACTAACCTTGCTGGACGCTATAGGTCTTTCCCTTTTCTTAATAATTTCTTTTTCTTTTCTTTTTTCAAGGCCTCCAGGTGCTGTATTTTCTAATTTTTAAACCTTAATAGAGAGTACACCTCTAAGAAACTCATAGTACTTTTAAGTCCCACTTAGAGCTCTGTAAAATCATAACTCAATCCCTTACCTGCCTCAGCTGAGGAGATCATAATTGTTGTCAACCGACTGTCTGGTATTCTAACTTTATATTGATAGGGAGACTAACCTTTTCGATTCCCCAAAAATCATTTTGGTCCTTGTGATATGCTAAAACAATTTGTTTATGGAAACCTATTTGAAATTGTCTCTGGGGAAAATTAAGTATTGCTTATTTATTACTGTTTGTATGTTACATTGTGTCTGTGTTCTTTTGATTCTATCTGCTACTGCTTACAATTGAGAGAGAGAAGCTTTTGAACACCCCTGAAGAAGCCAATTGTATTGGCGAAACCTTGGGCTTATGTACTTTTGCAGCACTATTACTTTTATTAGTTGATTGCATACTGTATGTACTCATTCTCCTAATATATTCCTGAGTCTGTAAGGAACATTATATATATTTTTTGAAGCCAACTGTTGTTGATTCTAAAAACAAATGTGACCAGTCCACTGTGACATGCTTGTGCACGGACCACGCTTGCATGTATGTGCAGGCACTACCAGATGTTTGAACCAGGGTACCCCGGGTTGTGGTGGTGACTAGCCCAGTCTGTCATCCTGGAGACATCTGGGATCACAGCCTGGGCTAGCGTCTGCCCAGATTGGGATAAAGGAGGCTGCCCAGGAGCTGCATGTTTGCTTTTGGGAATTGGCCTCCATGTCTGCCTGTCGTGGAGGATGGTGGGGCACAGCGTGAGGTTGGCTGACTCGCACGTTCCCTGTTGTCCCCATTCCCTAGCCTGTGTAGCGGTCTGTTTTGCACTCCGGCCCGGCCCATGCCTGTGCTGCCAGCCCTGGGTCAACCCGGGATGTGGCAGCCTGGCGTCACGTGTGTTTTTTACCCACTGATCATCTGAATCCTACCTAATAAGAGTAGCTACTTTGATTGAATTAAATCAGAGAAGTTCTTCAGTTGACCTCTGTTCATCAGAACATTACCTCCGTGTATTGCAAAGTAGGTGCTGGTTTGCTGTCAACATTGGAATCCTTATACGGTAGGGTGTGTGACTGACCCTTAGAGCAACTGATACAGCTATCTCAAAACGATGCATGCAGAGCACCATTCAGTGTACACTTACCTTTAAGATATGGTTCAATATCTAAACCCTTAAGGTTCTGACGTATATCTAAAATCATCTTCAAAATCAAAATTGTATTTTAATTTAAAACGTAGCGTTTTAGGCCCCTATCAAAACAAAACTTCACTCTTCTAAAGTATTTTAAGATGTTTACTCCTATAGCTACTGTACATAGTGTGCTGGTTCGCTTAACTTCCTTATCCTATCTCAATTATAAATCAAAAATATTTTAAACAGTTTAACTGTGACAACAATTTCTTTGTGTTCCCTGTTGTGCATGGAGTCTCGTATGAGGCTCGGTATATGCAGCGTGAGCATGTGCAATCCTGATACTAGGGCAGAAGCTCTTTGTAGAGTGCCAATATTTGTCTAAAAATAATGTAATATTTTGTGACTATTTGAAAATGTGTTTTAATGCTTCAGTAGTTAAAAGTAATGGAAGCACCCGTTGCCAGATCCCATTTCTTTGATTTTTTCCTGGAACTGGAACATCTGGCTTGCTTGCAAAACAGCTCTGAGAAACTTTAGGTAATAGGAAGTGGAGCTATTCTCTGCTGATTCACACATCCATGTACTGTAGAACTTCACAAATTTACACTGAAGGCTTGGAAACCCAATAACTGAGTTTTCTGACTGAAATGAACAATTGATCTTGAGGAGATAACTATTTTAGTAAAGTACTACAATGTGCTTTAACGTTTGGCAATTTTATAATGTAGCTTTCATAATGCACTAGTAAATGTAGCATGGGATGTTTTGGACAACAAAGTTATAATAGACCTCATGACCACTCTCTGCTATAAAAATGGCAAGTAAAGTAAGTGAAACTTTTTTGGTCTTGCTGCTGAAGAAAGGGCAGATTAATTAAAGTCCTCCTGTACAGAGAATCGGTTGGCAAGGCTATTTTTCATCAACCTTGAAATTTCAAGCATTCAACTTAAAAATCAGTTTTCCAATTTTAGAAATGAAATTAAAGCCCAGTAACTTCTGTAAGATCCTTTGTTGAAAATTTCTAGCGTTACATACAGTGAACCTTTAGAAAATCACAAAGTATAATAAGAAATTACAAGTAAGTGAAAAGAGAAGTAGTTTTAAATATAAATAATTAAAATAAAAACAACAAAAATAATAATGCTTGGAAAGTAAGCTGAGGGCAGAGACTTCAGCTTTTGGGCAGAATATTTAGGGATATATATATTTTTTTACAATTAACTTTTTCTAAATTGGCAGTGGGGACATATTAAGGGACAAGATCTCCAACTGCAATTAAAAACAGCTGCCATTCCTATTTCAATGAAAATGTCTCATGTTTAATGGTTTCACTTTCCCCCCCCCTCCCCTGCAATTTATAACAAAAACACCATCCATCTGCTGTTCTGGGTGCCTTTGACATTATTTAAAATAACAATACAACAAGTAATCCCTAGGAAGAAGAAAAAAAAAAAATCTACCCTCTACACATCCTAGTAAGTGGGACTTTCTCATTCAAACATCTATCCTTAATGAGCAATTACCCCCTTCAAGCCCCTTCTAATTTCTTACCATCTGTCTGACCAAGATAGCTATTGGGAAATATGCAATCCTTGTGTGATCTCTGTAAGGTGATGAACAGTGTTGTAATTTACTGTCTTGGCAAGCCAATCATGTTTGTCACATATGCATTGGGTAGATAAGATCCAAATGTAGGAAACAGGTAAATACTTCATTTAAGCTGTGACAAGCATCTGAATTGTAGTCTTTTAAGTAAGTTGTTGTAATTCTCGGTGTATCCTGTGCATTCACCATGCTGGAGTGAGTTTTAGTTGCTAAACTATACAGGCTGTTGTGTTGTGTGTTACACTCATACAGAGCAAAGGTGCAACTGTTTTGTTGAGAAAAGACTCCTCTTGAGCAAAGCAAGGCCCTATACTCAGTTTGATGGCATTTGTCTACAACACAATAACTCCATCTAATCAATTAAAAAACAAAATTCAGGAAATATTCTATGTATAACTTGGCAGAAATGCTTTGATTTTTTTGGTGAAATCTGGAAATGCATAAATAATTTCTCTTGGGGAATCCGATTATTTGAGTGTAATGGAGTCACAGGACTGGAAGAAACCTCAAGGATTACCATTCTGACCCCCTGTGCCAAAGCAGGCAGGGTTAAGCTGATTTAAACCATCACCCACAAGTATTTATCCAGCCCCCTCTTGAAAACCTCCAGTAAAAGTGATCTTGCAAGCTCCTAGGCAATGTGTTACCTTGTCCAGCTGTTCTTATTAGGGAGTTCTTCCTGTTTAACCTAAATCTGTTTTTTCCTGACTTATTCCTCCTTATAACGCAGATCATTTAGAAGAAACCTGCTTTTGTAGACACTGGGGCTGATCCCATGCCCCGCACACAAATCACACGCATGTCCGTTGAGAGCACGTTGTGCCATGTGGGACTCACACGGATCCCACTTGGGACTGTGGCCAGTACCACTGTGTCACAGAGGTGTAGCTTCTCTTGAGAGGGTATGATGGCAGGGTGGCCAACTTGCCTTTTGATCTAAAGATTACCTAGCTGCAGTGCTGTGCATATCTAGTCAACAGCCACTGTAAAGCTTATATAAAACAAGGAGTATTACAATTCATTTTGAAATGGAAACGTAACATTTTTACAATGTTATAATTATGTGCATTTTATAAATCCATTCAGTTCTTCAAGTTATCCTATACTGGTTAAGGAGAAGTGCCTCTGGGACTTGTAAACTTTACTTCTCTATATCAAAACATGCTGCTTTTCAGTGAATCTTCTTATTCTTGTTTGAGGATGGAGTAAAGCAAGGCCACTTTCACACGTTAATGGAGAGGCAGGGAAACTTCCTTTGCAGCAGTCAGTCACAGCTCTCTTCTCACGGCAATTGGTGCATGTGGGAACGTGCTATTCCGCTTTATCCCATAAGAACACTTGCTCATGACTGTGTCCCCAAATGTAATGTTTACAAGGATGGGTGTTTCCACGGGATAGCATGTTTCCACGTGTGCTAATTGCTGCGAGAACAGAGCCCTGCTTGCTCTGATGGACGTTTCCCTGACTCCCTGGTAACGTGTGAAAGTGGCCGATGTCTGAATATGGCATATTAAAATTAGCATGTACAGATAATTTGGATTTCATGAGTCTTATTCTGTTCCTCTCATCCATGCAAGTGCTTGATACCAAAGAGAAAATGTGTGTGTCCATTGCTAGTAGACGCAAAACTCTGCCTGCTTATTTCTTGAAGAATCTTCTAGTCGGTGTTCTGAAAGAAATGTACACACCTCCCCCCCCGCCCCCCGAAACTTATCCAGAGACTTCAAGCTAGGTATGGCCTTGTTAAGCAGATGTGTGCAGTGTATGATATCAGTCAACCTGACTAGATCTACAGTTTGCTGAATTTTCTACTTTCTAAGTTTCCAAGACCAGGATAGGAAAATGATTCATGGGGGAATAACCCAAATATTTGGGAAGATGCTCAAGTGACACCGGGCTGCCACATCCCGGGTTGACCCAGGGCTGGCAGCACAGGCATGGGCCGGGCCGGAGTGCAAAACAGACCGCTACACAGGCTAGGGAATGGGGACAACAGGGAACGTGCGAGTCAGCCAACCCCACGTTGTGCCCCGCCATCCTCCTGACGTACACAAATGGTAACATCTTTCATGAAATTTTTCCTGAGATTCCCCTGGTCTGATCCTGTCAGCTCTAGGGATGAAACGAGTAGGGCAGTAATTATTCACGAATATTTCCAAGTAGTCAAGGATTGGGATCAAGTTTCCATGAACTACTCTGTAATACTGACAAATACTCAGTAATACTTCAGGTATTTTACCATAAGTCCCCTTATATGACAAAAAGGTGGGGCGTGTGTGTTTGTGGGGTTATGGCAGGCAGGAATGGGGGGTAGCAAGAAAACTTTGGTATGGCGGGCAGGAAGGGGGGGGCAGAGGCAGTAAACTCACCATGAGGAGGGATGCAGCCCATAGAGTCCAAGTAGAGGGAGCTGGTGCACTGCTGTGGAGTGGAGCCGTCACTTTCAGTTCTCTGGTAGCATGCTGGACTACATTTCCCAGCATGCTCCTAGAGCAAAGATGGTGGCCCGATCTCCTCCCAGCATTAGAACAGCCACGGCTGCTTGTGAGCCGTGAACTGCCACTTGCTGTGGGAACTTGCAATGCTGGGGCGGGGGGGGGGACCTCACGGGAAGATAGGCTATAGTTACCTAGCAGTGCAGGATCAGGTATGCATTGCTAGATTGAGGAGTTACCGAGTACTATGACCATTACTTGGTTTCTTGGTACTCGGTAATACTGAGTTGAATATGGTGATCCTTGGTAAATACCGAGTAAAACCAAGTACCGAGTTTCAGCCCTCGTCTGCTCACTTCACAGCCATCCCTTAACTTGCACATTCACATGTGGTTGCTGCCACACCTCCCTAAGATGCAGCTGATGATAAGCAAGTATCAAGACTCCAGTTCATGCCCTCTTGGGGATCCCAGTAGGTATCCCTGAATCATACTCATTATCCTCCCCCAACCCTTCAATGTACTTGCCGTTGTAGATTAACTGACACAGGGAGGGGAGAGATGTACACCAAAAGGAGCGTACACTTAAACTGAGTCCCCTTGTGTGGCCCCCCCCCCCCATCCTTATGTGACCAAAGTGTGTGTGTGTGTGGGGGGGGAGAGACATGGCAAGTAGGAAGGGGGAGCAACAGGAGAATTTCTGGGGTGTGTTTGCGGCAGGCAGGAAGGGGTGGAGAGCAAGAAATGTGTCGAGGAGGGCATGGCAGGCAGGAAGGGGGGATGGGCCAGCTATTAAAAATGGGAAGAGAAAATTGAGCAGTGAAGTTATTTAGTAATAAGGAGTTATCAACAGAGGAAGGAAATGCTCAGTTGAGATTGGCAGCTGAAGCTGTGGAACTGTGTTTAGCTTTAGATTGGCAGCAACTGATCTTGGTAACTATTCTCGAAAGATTTTTGTGAGAAACACACTGATTCTCATTTCAGCCATAATCAGGAGTGTCCGAAATGATGGGGAACTGGGTGGAATGATACATGAGTGGCCACCACAAGGAGTGGTTGGAATCAAGGTGGGGGCTGGGGTGGAATGACGGGTATGAATCCAGCTGGAATGATGGGGAGCGGAGCTGTTACTGCATGTGTTTTTTGTTTGTCCTTGGAATATAAAGGCTAGTCCCTATTATGGGAAATCATCCAGGAAGAACTATGATGCAATATTTGCAATTATTATTAGCTGACAAGGATGCTGTTACTACTCTTTTGGTAGCCAGGTTCCTTTCTGCCGCACATAAAAGAAGAGACATTTGTATTAAGGATGTATCTGTGGTCTGATTACTATAAGATTTATGTGTACTCAATTCTGTTTGATATTTTTATTTATTTTAATTTTGGTTATATCTGTTTTAATTTGTATATTTTGTGTAATTGCCAATGTCTACGTAATAAAAATACGACAATGATGGGGAGCTGGGTTGAATCAGGGGTGTAGTGGAAAATTCAGAAGTGCCAGGGCTGTTCATGAGTAGGACTACGAATTTGTTGTGGATATTTTCTTTAAAAGTCATGAGTGAGTCAGGAATAAGGAAAAGTCATGGAACCTCATGGGCAATTTAAATTTTTTTAAAATTTAATATTGTATTTTGTAAACCCCCCCCCCCCCCCCAAAAAAATCTTAGATTGTAAACCCAGGGATTAGATTGTAACCCCCCCAGCACAGAAAGGAGGAAATGCCCCACCCCTTAGATTTGTAAACACAGGGATTGTAAAGCACTTTGAAAGCCCCAGGCTTAGATTGTAAGCCCAAGCAGGGGATAAAGGCAGAGGAAATGCTGCCATCTCCTCCTGGGGCCTCTTGAAGCTCTGACAACGGTAACATTCTCTGCCTCTGATCCTGCTGTCATGCCATGCCACCACTTGACCACATCCAAAGCTCTGCCCTTTGCAAGAAACAACACTGAGGAGGGGTTTGGAGCTCCAGGGAGGGGCCGTGACTTTACCCGGTGGCACACATCGTGCTATTCTTGCCGGCTTCTTGCCGTGCCGCCACATCTCCACAGCCAGGGAGGGGTTTGGCACTCTAGGGAGACACCGTGAATCATCTTAGCACCACTGAGTGTTCTCTTCTCACCAGCTTCTTGCCGGCTCTGCTCTTCAGTTTGGGGGAAATCTCGAAAAACTTGGAAAAATCACGGAAGTCATGGGAAGATCTCAAATCATGGAGGGAGGCAAAAGTCACTAAAAACATGACTTTTGTCATGAACGTGACAAATCCTTAGCCCTATTTATGAGTTGCCCTCAAAGCCACACTCCCAAATTCATAACCCCAGTCATTGATAATTCCATATCCACTTCCTTTTACACTTTGTACTTACACCTTTTTTTACCTCTTTTATCCCTCAAAAAATCCACCAAGTACCTCTCAGACCCACTTGTTTTGATTTCATCCAAATAAATTCCATCCAGAAACCAATTACAGATCACAGCCTTCTGTTTTAATTTTACAAAAAAAATCTGTAATTCAGCACCCAAACCACTGTGTGTGTGTGGGGGGGGAATCCTGTACGTGGATCCTACCAGATCCTGTGAAAGAGAGAAAAAACTTCCACCCAAAGTTTCATGTGCTTGTTATATATGTGGCAGGAAAGGCCATTCCAAAATAAACAGCTGAATTGAATCCACAGTGATTTTTGTGAGTATTCAGCAAGGATGACTACGGAATGAAATGGAGTTAATGCAGAAGCAGGAGAATCTTGACTGGAAGCAGCAGTACCACTGTCGGGTCTCCCACACCCACAATAACTTATAGTATTCCAATGCATGGCATACTAGGACAAATATTTGCCTGCCCTTAATAACCTGTGCAGTGAGCAGATGAACATGAGCTGCTGCCTTAGAAAGGAGCTATAAATGAAGGAGAAATCGTGGCCCTAGTGAAGACATCAAGTGCATAATATTGGGTCAGGGAGAAGCTTGCTGTTCACAGCTTCAGTGTTGCCCCCTTCCTGTAGAAGAAGAGGATTGGGGCTGAAAGACCAAGGCAAAGTGTGGGTGCATGGAGCCTAAGTTGTAAGTAAGCACAATATGCGAGACTGTACAATGTCTTTACTGGTTACATGGCACGCAAGTTAAAGTGGGAGGGGAGCCTTAACTTACAATTTCCATATTTTTTGGAGCATGACTGAATTTATAAGAGCCTTAACATCTCTTAAACTGAAGGTTTTTTGATCTAAGAATCAATTCAACAAATGGCACATAAGATGGAGTGTGTCCTTGGGCACAATGGACTTTAGTATCAACAGAGACAGGGGTTTGGGGTGGGGAGAGATGAGGTGTGCACCACTTTTGCCTCCCTCACTTGCTTCTGTCCCCCTCTCCTCTGCTGCAGGAATGGTCTGTGTATGTGGGAGGGGAGATTAGTATTGCCCAGCAGCAATACTGGGGAAGGAAGGGGGCTAGCAGCAAGCTGGGGGGTGGGAGAGAAGGCAGAATTCCATATATTGNGAGGGGAGATTAGTATTGCCCAGCAGCAATACTGGGGAAGGAAGGGGGCTAGCAGCAAGCTGGGGGGTGGGAGAGAAGGCAGAATTCCATATATTGTATACAACTGGAGAGAGAGAGAGAGATAGATAAAAATATGGAATTTTTTCCTCCATCACTAGCTGCTTATCAGTCAAACTGGTGGTGACTGAAGAATACTAGTCTATTTGGTTGTTCAGTGGCCTGTGTGGCAAAAGTGAATTTTTAGTTGACTTTTCAGTGAAGGTGGTTGCCAAGTCACTAATCCCACCACCATGAATAGCATTTTTGTTAAGACTCAGCAGGAAGGTCAAGGACTCTTGAGGGCTTGGTCTAGAATATTCTCTTGCCCCTAAACAGTCTCTGTGATGAGGGCTGAGGCTTATTAGCTGCTAAACTTGGCAGAGAAATTTACACTATTTTAATAGAACTTATTCTGGAGAGTAAATGACTTCATTCTTCAGAGTTATTAATCTGGCAACTTTATGAGCATTCTGCTCCTGGAAAGAGAGATGGGTAGGTAAACACAAGAAAGAGTTATATAGAACTCCATGTAATAGTTTGATTAAGGCAGCATTTCTAGTTTCAAAGTATTTAGCATTGTGTCTTAAGGGTATAGGGTGATTTCAGAAGTGACACGTTCCAATTCACCACAGTGAATCCCACCCCAGTGTGAACGGATTCACCGCGGGCTGTGGTGATACGTGCAGCCCCAACAGAAGTGATGGGAACGTGACCACCGCCCGGGGGCAATCAGAGAGAACATGGGCCGGGGGAACACAACAGACGTGCAGTGGGGACGTGGACCGCGGTTCGAGCCCCAGAATGCACCGCGGCTGGGGTCAATTCCTTCCACCGCGGCTGTGGGTTTCCATTCAGAAGTTACTTTTCATTCACCTCTGCAGTGGTGACCATTCACCACACTTCTAGACCTCCTCCCGCCCTGACCTCACGAAGCGTGGTTAGCTTCACCCCGGGCCGTGTTTGACTGTGGTGAACATCTGGATGCGAGCAAGCACATATGCGCGGCACTTTCACACACCCCCGCATTTGACTGAGGTTGACTGTGATGGACATTCACCATGTCACTTCTGAAATCAACCATAGTTACCAAAAGCTTTAGTAGTAGTAATGCTAATAACAATAATGCTTACAAATACTTTGCCAAAGTCATAACCTGTTTCTCTAATCTGTTTTTGCTTTCTTATCACTTATATGAAGTTTGTGCTTTTTCCAAAATTTGTCTTCCTTTACCAAAGAGTTGTCTGCTAGGTAGAACTATAGAACCATTCATTCTATGGGTATTTTTATTTATTTTATTTATTTATTTATTTAATGTATTTATACCCTGCCCGTCCTGCAAACAGCTCGGGGCGGCTAACAAATCTCAATAAAACAATGTTTAAAATATTTAAAACATCATAAAAATCTCAACAATTAAAACAGGGAAAGACAAAATTATAACAAAAAATAAGGAAGGGTAGAGGGATAAAAACACACTAACCCATCCTCCCCAAAGGCCTGGGCGAACATCCAGGTTTTACAAGCTCGCCGGAATGTTAAGAGGCTTGGGGCCAGGTAACCTTCTTCCGGGAGGGAATTCCAAAGACGCGGCCTGGCCACCGAGAATGCCCTCTCCATTGTGGCCCCCCGCTTAACATGGGGGACCTCCAAGAAAGCACTCCCGGCAGACCGAAGGAGCTGCTCTGGGGTGCGGAGGGCGAGACGATACCTGAGGTATGAGGGGCTGAGACCATGAAGGACCTTATAGATTAATACTAGTGCCTTGAACCTGGCTCGGCACGCTACTGGCAACCAGTGCAGAGCCCGGAGCACAGGTGTTATATGGTCCCGGCGACCCGTTCCCGAAAGGAGGCGGGCCGCCGCATTCTGCACTAGCTGCAGCCTCTGAACCAGGAACAAGGGCAGCCCCATGTAGAGTGCGTTGCAGTAGTCCAGCCTCGAGGTGACGAAGGCATGGACGAGGGAGGCCAGGTCCGGGCCAGAGACATACGGGCGCAACCTCTGCACCAGATACAACTGACAGAAGGCAGCCTTGGCCACGTCCTCTACCTGCTGCTCCAGGCGGAGATTCGTGTCCAGCACCACCCCCCTGACTCCGGACCTGTAGAGCTACAGGGGGGCTGACACCTCCCTCGCTCTCCCCACCACCATCCGCTCCCGTCTTATCAGGGTTAAGCTTCAGTCTACTCTGCCACATCCATTCCGCCACGGCCTCCAAACACTGGGATAGCAACGAGACAGCAGGGTCTGGGTCAGCTGAAAAAGAGAGGTACAGCTGAGTATCATCAGCATATTGGTGACAATGCACCCCGAGCCATCTCACGATCTCCCCCAAGGGCTGCATTTAGACATTAAATAATAACGGAGACCAAATAGAACCCTGCGGAATGCCGCAGGACAAAGCGCGAGGGCAAGATGTTTCAGCTCCCAGCACTACCTGCTCGCTTCTCCCCAAGAGGAATGAGCGGAACCATTCAAGAACGGTCCCGTCCAGCCCCGCCAGGTCACGCAGCCGTCTCAACAGCCCATGGTCCATGGTGTCAAAAGCGGCTGAGAGATCTAGCAGGACAAGAAATGTTGAATGTCCTGCATCCATTTCTCGGCAGAAATCATTGACCAAGGCCACCAACGCCGTCTCGGTGCCATAGCCGGGGCGGAACCCAGATTGAAAGGGTCCAGGAAACCAGTGCTGTCTAGATGCACCTGGAGCTGGATCGCTACTGCTCGTTCAGTAACCTCCCCCCAAAAGGGGAGGTTAAAGACAGGTTGGTAGCTGGCGAGTGCGTCTACGTCCAGCGATGGTTTCTTCAGCAGGGGGTGAACCACAGCCTCCTTGAGGCTGGGCGATACCCTCCCCTGCTGCAAGGACGCGATAACCACCCTCGCCAGCACCGTCCCAACGTCTCCCGGGAGGCTTNCCCCCCCCCCCCCCCCACAATGTGGGTCGGGTAGATGACTTCCTGGGACAAATCCACAGTTGCCATGGCAGCCATAAATTCTCGCTCCGCCCTGACAAGGTCAGCATCGGTGTGAATGTTCAAGTCCCCCAGGACCAAAGTCCTGGAGGAGCCCAACACCACCTCCGAGACCAGCTCTGCTAGAGCGGTAAGGGATGCTGCTGGGCAAGAAGGGGCCTGGTATACCAGCAGCACCCCTAGCTTGACCCCTGCCAAATCAAACCCCACATGGAGGGCCTCAATATCTAAAATCTACTGAACTGGATGCCTCCTAACCAAGGGTCCGACGTTACGAGATCACGCTCAACCACAGACAATACCCTGTGGTGGGAAATGGTCCCGTAACGTCTGTTTGATCCCCGCCAGATGTTCACCACAGTGAACCTCCGACAGGAATCAAAATAACCATGCTTTCGGCCCTCGTCCGGGGACGATGTCCGAAAGCGTGGTTAGCTGAACCACGGCCTGGACCACGGGTCGGAATCGGACGCAGCGGCCGCATTGGCCGCTGCGCCCGCCCGTCTCCTGGAGGGCCGGTAGCTGGGTGAGCGTGGGGGGTGGTGGGGCTGTGCGGCCACACTTTGCACTGTGCAGCCCCGCCCCCCGATTCCCCGCCGGGATCAGCCGGCACGTCTGCTGGCTGTGATGGCGGGATTCCAGCAGGGAATTGAATGGGTGATTCCATGACGGGGCGAAAGGCGCCCCGTCACGTCTGAAAACACCCTTTGTTATCCTCTCGCCAAATCCTCTCACCAATGATTCCAAGTTGGGCGCCATCTAGTGCCCAGCTTGGAATCATAGCAAGCATTTTCCCTTTAATTGTCCCACACTTTGACATCACTCGCTCAGGGCGTGTATATATAGCCCGCCACCATCCCCATTAGTTCATATCCCAGCTACTGAAAGAAGGGGGTGGGAGGGAGTTGGGACTTGGTGAGCAGACACAAGTCAAAGACGACATGTTACGGGTAAGAAATGTTTCTAAGAGACCTCATGTTACACCCAAAGTAGCTCACAGGGGTATGGTATGGGTATTAAGATGATGAGACCTTTAAAAATGCAATTCTCAGAAAAGTGACTGTAAAAGTGGTATTGTCTTTCACATCAGATTTTCTTCCTGTGTGGTCACATCTAGTTGTTTTGAAGACTACAACTTTTACTATTGGTTCTCCCCTCCCCCTCTTGTTAACAGTGACTTAACACTGCCCTAGATAACAGGGGGAGGGGCATAGCTCAAGTGGTAAGAGTGTGTGCTTTGCATGCATAAGGTCCCAGGTTCAATCCCCGGAATCTCCACCTCAGGATCTCTGGTAGCATGCCTGGGGGAGGCCTCTGCTGGGGGCTTGGAGGGGTCTCAGGTAGCATACCGGGATGGCCTCTGCCGGAGACCCTGGAAGAGCCAGATTTGGACCCAAATTTGAAACCCTTGCTGCCGTGTCAACTTGTGACAATACTGGGCTAAGATGGACCATTGATCTGACTGTTAGGCAGTTTAAAAAAACCCACAATCTGTCTACTAATAGCTTGCTGAGCACAATTTTGACCTTTAAAGTCTTAAACAGCCCAGGCGCCATGTATCTGAAAGACTACCTCTCACTATGCTCCATCACTATCCCTGCAGTTGGTGGGGCGTGCTCTCTTGGTAGCACCTGCTAGTTGGAGAATGTGGAGAGGAGAGTGTGCAGAGAGGCGTTCTTGATTGTTGTCCCAGTGTTGTGGAACTCCCTTCCCCTGGAGGTCCATCAGAGCCCAGTCCTGAGCATCTTCCAGAGGCAATGCAAGACCTTTCTATTTGGCTAAGTGTTTGGCAGGTGTAGATTGGGGGTTTTTAACGGGATTTTTACATTTGTTTACGTGTGTGTGATGTGTTGTAAGCGGCCCTGAGCCTCAGGGGAAGGGTGGGGTATAAATTTAAATCAATAAGGGCTTTACACACAACACTCCTTTACAATGGCTGACATTTGGAGTGGTGGCGTGGGATCACACACTACTCTTTTCCCTTGCAAACTTTACATGTGCTCCTTAGTAGGGGTGGGAAACCGGTAGAATCCGGTATCCGATAATGCCGGTATTGGGCGTACCGGCATTATCGGATTCGGCCCGGTAATCCGGACCCGGTACCGGATTTCGGGGTACCGTTTTTTTTACATTCAGCCATTTAAAAATGGCTGCAATGTAAAAAAATTTAAAGCCCCAGCTAAAAAGTTTTTTAAAAAAAACCCCTCCCCGAGTCCAGGCTGCGCGGGTGGAAGGGGGGACACCCCCCACCCACCCTGCCCAGCCTGGCTTTTTGTTTAAAAAAAGAATAAGCGCGACCCCGAGGCGAGGCGAGCCCACCCCCCAGCACCAGCGGCTGCGGCGTCCCCGCAGCCGCCGGTAAGTATGACCCTGACCCGATCCCTGGGGTGTGGGTGTGTGTTTAACACCCCCATCCCCTCCAGGGATCACCCCTACTAAAGGCTCAGTGCACTTGCCGCTCTTACCTTTGGGAGCTCCGGCGGCGGGCGGTCCGGTGGCCTCAGCGCCGGCTGTGGCTGCCGGCGTCAGGACGCTCTAGGCCTTCCGGGGAA
>QEPC01013547.1:3835569-3856906 GCA_003113815.1 Sphenodon punctatus
TTCTAGTCTTTTCCAGGCGTAATCTGCCTGGATACTGCTGACGAGAGGTTTTCCGGTACCTGCGGAGCAGGAAGTAAATCCCAAGAGTGAGAATACGCGGAGCTCTCTCGAAGAACAGAGTTACTGGTAAGTAACCTCCGTTTCTTCAATGGGTTCAATCTATACAGGAATCTGTAGATTTGGATTTAGTTCTGAACTGCTTTGAAGAGGTATTGAAGTACCTCTGCGATAAATTGTTTGGTGGAGGCAGATCTATAAGATCAAAGCAGACGACCTATAACCCTTGGTATGACTTTGAATGTAGATCTGTCAAAAGGAAGCTCATCAAATTGAAAAGGCAATGGAGTCACGGATCATTCCAAGGGCTTTTGGGAGGAGTATAGCCATCTGAGGGCCTCCTATGCTCACCTATTAAGGTGTAAAAAGGGGGAGTACTTTGATAGAATATGGGCAAAAATGGCAACAGATCTATGGGACACTCAGCTGGATTTTGGTCCTCTCTGAATAAAATCATTAGACCTAGGGGGGTATCCAACTGTCAGGCCATTTCAATGGAGGTATGGGTGGAGTTTTTTAAGAGCCTATATTTGGATTGCCAGGTGCCTTTGGAGGATTTGGTAATTCCTCCTCAGACATATGACTCATCCGAATGGCACTTGGAAGATTTCTCGGAGAACAAAATTATTAAGGCTGTCATGTCATTAAAACAGCAGAGGGCATCAGGTCCTGATAAAATCACGGCCGAAATGCTTCAGGCAGCGCCAGTATGGTGGGCTTCAGTCCTATCTAAATTATTTCTTAAGGTCAGTAATGGCCTGAAGATTCCTCATTCCTGAACTAGAAGCTAGATTGTACCAATCTTTAAGAAGGGGAAGGTACAGGACCCTGGCTCCTACAGACCAATCAGTTTAGTAATTGGCAAGCTATACGCTAAATTTCTTTATGAACATCTGGAGACATGGGTTAATGTGAATGCAGTGATTCCACAGGAACACTTTGGATTCAAGATAGGCCATTCAACCACTGATTGTTGTTACATTCTCCAACATATCATCTTCAAGTACCATAAGATCAATTAATATCATGTTTTGCCCAGTAATTTTGGCTGATAGCAGGGGTACTCAAAAACAGAGGAGATGAGGGGGTTGAGGGCGGATATAAGAATATTAGCTGGAATTTCACTGCAGGAACAGTTTGGATTCAAGATAGGCCATTCAACCACTGATTGTTGTTACATTCTCCAACATATCATCTTCAAGTACCATAAGATCAAAAAGGGTAAACGGTTCTTGGCGTTCATTGATCTAACTAAGGCATTTGACACAGTTCCCCGAGCAAGGTTATGGGCAAAGCTCAGAGCTCTGGGAGTCTGTGATAAGTTGCTTTTACCTATTGTCCAGTTGTATTCCAATAATGAGGCCGAAATTAAACACGGCAATTTGTCTTGGCAAGACAGTTACTTCAGTATCAATATATGGGTGCGCCAGGGCTTTGTCCTGGCCCCACTCCTCTTTAACCTATATGTAGCCGACCTAATTAAATTCTTGGGATCTAGTGACGTTCATGCGCCTAGGGTGGGAGTAACTCAATTAAGTGTACTGCAATTTGCAGATGACATTGTATTGCTCTCACAGACAGAGATAGGCCTGAAAAGATTACTAGGGAAACTGCAACTGTACTGTCAGACTAATGGGTTAAAGTTTAATGCCTTAAAATCCAAGATCATGATCTTAGGTAAGAAATCTAAAGTTTCTAGCTGGAAGACTGGTATTGGGGAAATGGAAGTGGTCAATGCATATAAATACCTAGGAGTCGCTTTCGGCTCTAGAGGCACTTGGAATGCACATCTCCAGAATAGAGCCAATGAGGCCTCGAAGGCAGCTCGAGCCTTCGGCAGGGCGGCAAGTATTTCCAAGGGGATCTCTGTATCCACTATCTTGAGAGTCTACCAAGCTAAGGTCCCCCCCTGCAGCCGTATTTGGGATAGAACTGATCCCACGTCCTAACATCGATACCTTGGAAAAAGTCCAAAATATATTGCTTAGGAATTTACTTGGAACTGGACCCAGTGTTCCAAGGGCCATTCTGAGGGCTGAAATGGGCATTATCTCAATTGAAACTTATGCAGTAAAGTCTTATATTAGGTTCTGGTTGAGGATCCTATCACTCCAGGAATCCCATTTACTGGTTCAATGTTTGAGAGAAGAATTGGCTAATTTGGGGCCAAGACCTTACCCTTGGTTAAACTATTTGGGGGCCCTCCTCGGTGATATGGGTTTTTCCCTCCAATATTTTGTTGGTAAGCAGATATCTGTTATAAAGAGGGAGGTACACCAGAGATTGTGGGATATCTCACAGCAGGAAGACGTCGGGGTGATCTCCGACTGGAGGGTGGCCCCTCTTTTGATCCAATTGAAGCACAATGTAGCATTAGACCCTTATTTAGACCATCTGGTAAACCCAAGACTGCGGAGGAGCTATACTCAGCTTCAGTTTCAGCTGGTGCAGACCGCAGTCTTGGAGGGTAGATACCATAAGGTGAGATATGACCAGTGACGCTGCACCTGCAGCATCAAGGAGGTGGAAACAATGGACCATTTCCTTTTGAGATGCTCTTATTATTCAGCCTTGAGGGTAACGTGATTAGCCCCACTCCTTAAGGAAAGTATGACTTTTGAGTCAGTGGGATATTATATATTCCTCCTCTCTCTCTCTAGTAGGGAGGAATTGGTTAAGATTGCATCCTTTGTTTGGCTAACAACTAGGAGGAGGGCTAGTATAAAGGGAAAATTACAATTGCTGGGGCAGCCAGTCCAGTGATGCTACTCTTTTGGCGCTACCTAATTTGGGTTCGAGGAAATAAGTGGGCCTTGATTATTAATCATTCATTCTTATAAGTCTATTAGTATTATGTAAAATGGATTATTTTATTGTCCTGGAGAATTTATGATATAGCTCCAGCTATATGGGGAATTCTTCATTGGTTTTAAACTGCCTCTTTTCTACTGGTTGACTTTTCAGACTTTTTGAATTGATTTTATTATTGAAAAGTAAAGCTGTTCTAGAGGTATTTGTATTTCATTTTGTGATGTTAGGGTACCTCGCATCTTTTCTATGTATCTTACTCTGTTATATAAGTTTATATATGTTTGTTGCTTGTTCGTTTGTGTACTGTCTTGGCTATAGCGATGGCTGAGCCTTAATAAATATTCTATTCAATTCAACGAGTAATCAAATCGATCACACCAGATCCACAAGGGCACTCCCCTAATTGAATTGGCACCCCAGCATAACGGCCCTCCAAGAGGGTAGAAGGAAAATCGTTTAATCTAGCTCGAATAAACATAATTCTCTGGATCAGGACTAGCAAGTTATCAAGGCACGGGGCATAAGAATTCAGAGGCGGCATAATAGTAAAATAATATAAAAAAGATCTCGACCCATTAAGCGTTGCCATTTCTTCCTGGAGCTCTAAGTTGGTTAAGTGTTGAAGTAATTCAGATCTAGATTTAGCAAAGCCTTGGGAGGCTAAATATGACAAGAAAAAACCCATATGGATTATCTTATTTTGAACCTTGGATAGCCAGCTATTAGGGCTACCATCATCAAGGATCAGTGTAAGAAGACAAGGAGGATTAAGAAAACCCAATCTGAGCCACAGTTTCAGAGCAGAACACAGCAAATAAGATAATCTAGATGTATTTGTTTCTCTCCGCAAAGCCACATTTGGAGTACCTGGAAGGAGCGGCAACAGAGACCTCAAAAATTTAAACTGAACTCTATCCATCTCCGTAGTTCTCTCCAGGCCCCACAAATGGGCACCATAGAGCAACTGACCACCAATTTTAGCAGAGAAAACCTTTAGTGCCAGCATCACCAACTGGCCAAAACGAGCTTTAAAACAGATGATGGCAAACGCAGTCCTGGTGGCCTGTTCAGTTGCAGAATTTGTTTGCACCGTCCAGGATCCTGAAGAGTGAAAAATTAGGCCAAGATAGCAAAAAGATGAAACTTGCACTATAAGCCTTCCATCCATAACCTGACTGTGTGCGCTAGGTTTTCTTGCAAAAGCAACCACTTTCGTTTTGGCATAGTTTATAGTTAACCCGTCCAACCTGCAGTGACTTACACATTGGGCAATAGCCCACTAAAGTTCTAGATATGAAAGCGGCATCATCAGCATAAAGCAAACATGAAATATGTTTATTGCCCAGTTTGGGAGGATGATTTCCTAACTGAGATACAGCAGGAATTAAGTTATTTATATAAAAATTAAATAAAGAGAGAGCCAGCATACATCCCTGCCTAACACAAGAACAGGTTTTAACCTGACCAGAAAGATGTCCCTTAGCACTTAATTTCACACGTAAGGAAGTATTGTTGTGTAAAGGCCTAATAAGAAAGAATAAACGTCTGTCAATGTTCGTCTCCTGCAGTTTAATCCAAAGCCTCTCGGGATCATATTGAAAGCTGACTTAAGATCCAAAAACATTACATAAAGCTTATTACCAGAATAAACAAATTTGTTAACCAAATGGGAGAGAATAACACAGTGGCCCACCGTAGAGTGACCCTTCCTAAAACCCGCTTGCTCCTGGAAAAAGTACATTCTCATCAGATAACTATTGGTCACATTGTATCAAAAGATGTCCGACATATAATTTCCCAATTATGTCTACCAGGCTAATTGGCCAGGAAGGAATCTATCTACCTTCTTATAAATAGGTGGTATTGTTGCTACTTTCCAGCCCTATGGTATCCTTCCCATCTTGTCAATAAATGAAAATAAGGAAGCCAGTAAAAGAATCCACCCAGGGGCGTAGCAAGGTTGAGAAGGGCCCGGGCTCAGTTACGGGCCCCTCCGTGCTCTGAAAACCCAAAGTGGGTGGAGCTTAAGGGATGGGGCGGGGCCTGCTGACAGCTTCTAAATATACAAAATTCAGCGACTGGGAGTTATAACTGTGGCCATAGGCAAGCATGGCCTCCCAATGCTTTCCACCTCCCCAGCCGAGTGTCTACCACCACTCCCCAGGCGTGGTTCCACTGCAGGGGCAGCCGGGTGGGCAGTGAGGCAGGCACAGAGAGACTGACTGCGTCCACTGCCTTACTGGAGGAGGGGAGTGAGCTTAGCCAGTCTGGCCTCCAGGGCCTGTTGCTTCTTGCTGCCGGTGCCGCCTGTGCCTTGTGCAAGCATGCGGTGCAACCAGTCCAGAGGTGCTGCTATCAAACACACCAGACACCCAAAATGCAGCTAGCTTAAGTGCATTATGCCATGAAAGGAGACATAATATATAACCAGTTCAGTTGTGCCCCATAATAGTTCATGCTGCCCCCACCCAATAACCAGTTCAGTTGTGCTCCTGCCCCCATATAATCAATTCACACTGATTCACCAGTTCAGTTGTACCCCCATAATCAGTTCATGCTGCGCCACCCATAACCATTTAATTTGTGCCCCTGGGGCAGCATGAATTGATTTTATGGGGGGCGCAAATGAACTGGTTATGGGGTGTGGGTTTAAAGACAGTATTCCTGTTAGCAATAACTTAATTAAGAAAAGTTAGTGAAATAGCAGCCATAATAATCTCAGAACCATATTTGCAGGGGTTTTTTCCAAGATAGAATATATATTGCTTAACATCCTAAATTCCTACCTAAGATAGTATAAGACAGACAGTTGTGAGAATGTGGCCCTTTTTTTCACGGGCCTCTCCCACCCATGAACACACAGAATTCTGTGTGTTCACGGGTGGGGGAGCCCCGTGTGAACAATGTGGGGCACACACCCATGGTGTGTGGAAGTGCATACATGCCTGCCTAACACGCATCTCCACTCACACCCCCCCCCCAACTCATCCCCATGCACAGAGCAACCGGGGGAAACGGCGGTTACTCCGTGGGTGTGGATGGTGGGGGGTGAGTGGGGATGCATGTGCAGCTGTGTGCATGCCCTGCCCACGCACTAGCATGCCCACGGACCTCCCCCACCTGGTAGAACCATGTAAAAATAGCATGTGAGGAGCCACTCGAAGAAGAACAGAAGGTTGCTACCTTGTAAACAAGGTTCTTTGAGATGGCTCCGAACATTCTCACAACACTCACCCTCCAACCCCACATGGATTTTTTTCCTTATATTTCTAGAAAGGGTTGGAAGGAACTGTCATTCTGAGGGGGAGAGTCAGTGCTTTTTATACTAGAGGAGCTCGAGACCATCATGTGGTCTATTATTTGAATAGGGTGAGCGTGCACAACCCAGTTGTGAGACTGTTAGGAGCCTTCTTTACAAGGTAGCAACCTTCTGTTCAGCACATGGGCAGGAGCTGTTTGTAAACAAACAGCTTTATCTCCCCGATCTGTGTCCCAGCTGTTGGAGGCAGAGGCAAGTGAGGGATAGGGACTGGAGCCAGGGAGGGAAGGCAGCAGAAGAACTTAGGCTGCATTCTCACCTGGCTGTGGCGGCAGCAAGAGGTGCGAGGGAGACGCAGCATGGAGGAGCCAGCAACCGGGAAAAGAGCCGATGCCACCCTCCCGCCTCCCTCACCCCTTCTGCTGCTGCCACCGCCACTGCAGGTGAGGGGGCCGGCCCTACCTACCCCCTCCCCCAGGGCAGGGTCCAGGTGCAAATGCACACACACACCCCTCCGCGCCATGGTAGCTACGCCACTGAATCCACCAATAGGCATACTCTTTCAGAAACTCAGGAGGCATAAGATCCTCTTCAGGGGCTTTGCCAGGTTTTAAATGTCTAATAAGATCCTCCATCTCTTAGTACGAAACTGGATGCCACAATGGCAGTTCCAAAGATATTGAGTAATCAAAGGATTCTGGAGATGCAACATTATACAAGGAGTCAAAGTATGCTTTCCAAACTGTTTTGGGGATACTAAAATAAGAGAAACTCTTACATTTTCCCCAAGACCCCGCTAATCTGATGCCAAAAAACAGCACTATCCTTAAGGGTAGCTTTGGTAGCAAGTTCTTTCCAAAACCTTTTAGCATGTTGAGTTTTCTTGGAGTGTAACAGGATCTTATACTCCTTTTTCAGAGCATAGAATTTGTGAGGGACTTTAAGTCCAGCCTGTCTAGAGGCCAAATAAATCTGTCGAATTTCATTTATCTTTTTAAGACACTTCAAATCAAACCAACCTGACTCTAACCCAGGGGTTTTAGCCTTTTTTTCTTCCAATACTGACTTCAGAACAACCATAAGTAGGGCTACAAATTTGTCATGGAAATTTCCTTTAAAAGTCATGAATTGGTCATGGCAGGAATGAGGAAAAGTCGTGGAAAACTCATGGGTAATTCTTTTTTACTTCAATATTGTATTTTGTAAGCCCCCCACCCTTTAGATTGTAAACTCAGGGATTACATTGTAACCCCCCCCAGCACAGATTGTAACCCACCCAGTACAGAATAGGAGGAGGAAAACACACCCTGCCCCTTGGATTGTAAAGCCATTTGAAAGCCCCAGGCTTAGATTGAAAGCCCAAGCAGGGGATAAAGGCAGAGGAAATGCTGCCATCTCCTCCTGGGGCCTCTTGAAGCTCTGACAACGGTAACATTCTCTGCCTCTGATCCCGCTGCCACACCATGCCATGCCGCCGCTTGACCATGCCCAAAGCTCTGCCCTCCACAAGAAACAACACCGAGGAGGGGTTTGGAGCTCCAGGGAGAGGCCGTGGCTTTACCCGGTGGCGCCCAGCGTGCTATTCTTGCCGTGCTGCCGCATCTCCACAGTCAGGGAGGGGTTTGGAGCTGCAGGGAGACACTGTGAATCATCTTAGCACCATTGAGCGTTCTCTTCTCATCAGCTTCTTGCCGGCTCTGCTCTTCAGTTTGGGGAAAATCTCTAAAAACTTGGGAAAATCACGGAAGTCATGGGAAGATCTCAGAAGTCATGGAGGGGGGCAAAAGTCATTAAAAGCGTGACTTTTGTCTCCACCGTGACAAATTCTTAGCCCTAACCCATAAGCTCATCGAAAGCTGCTGTCAGATCAATGTCAGTACTACAATATGTACTTTCCTCCCAAAAAGCTATTATTTGAGGGAGGGCAAAAAGATTTCCCACTCGACGATTGGGAAATTTGGAGAACTGTCAGGATACAAGATTAACTGGCAGAAATCCTCAGCATTGGTTTTGGTTGAGGAAAATAAATTAGAACAAGCAATAATAAAACCGTCTATATTCAAGGTAGAACAGGAAACGGTTAAATATCTTGGGGTATGGATAGCAGCGGAACCTAACAAATTGTATCATTAATTCCATATAATTAAATTAAGTAAAGTGAGAGAAGAGGTAAAAAAAGGACTAAACTCGCAACTAGTTGGTTAGGTAAAATGAATTTATATAAAATGATAATACTCTTTTTAAAAAAAAAAAAAAAAAATTATGACTGCACTACCAATTACAATTCCTAAGAAATTTTTTATTCAAATGGATAAAATTATATGGCAAGGGAAACAGCCTAGAATAGCGAGGAAAGTGTTAAGAAATAGTAAAGAAAGAGGGGGCCTTGGATGTCCAGATCTAAATTTGTATTACTTGGTCTCAATATTAAGAGGGTTAGACAATGGTACTGACAAAAACAGGAATGGGGCCTGATGGAAAGAGATCTAATGAATATTAGAGACTTTAGTGATTATTTGATGGATGACGTTAAGCCAGATTGGAGGAAATAGAAGGAACATCCATTTGCAGTACCAGCACTTAAAGTGTGGAATAATATATTGAGGAGAATTAAACTTAGGAAAGGGATATCACCTTTCTCCTTAACCCGGCTATCCTTGAGAAACTGACTGACTAATAATCATTTCTGGGATAGAAAGTATCCTGATTAATAAATAGCTGAAAAATAATGAATGTGATTGATTTGAAAATGACTCCAGATTAACATAAAAATTTGACAGTTTATTAATGTATCAATTGAAAAACAGGCTGTGTAGCTAAGACCTCTTCAGGGCACTGGGGGTGAGGCCACAGCCACCGCTACACCTGGGCACTTAGCAGATAGAAATTAACAAATTTCTAGGGTGGCAGGCAGAAGAACACGCTGCTCTCCCTTCCCTCAGTCAGCACTTGAATCTGCAGACCCCTCTGCTTGCTTTGCTGCTACGATGGCAGCCCTAGTGCCGTCCTGGTCCAACGCTCGCCTCACCAGCACTTCCTCTTCTGCTGGGGCCACACAAGCAATGCCACAATGGCCTCCACCCGTGCACTAAAGAGTAGAGCAGGATTTAGGACAGTGGTTCCCAAACATTTATCTGTGAGACCCTATTTTGACACTTAAACATGATCCCAGATGCCAACAAATACATGCAAAGAATGCAAAATATCAATCAAGCTAAATGAGTATAGACCGGAAAGAGCATGGTGTTTTTTTGAGGAGCAAATGTGGTTAATGTGTTATGTATTCATGAGTATGGTCTTAATATAGTGATTTTCTATGTAGAATCCAAACTTATTGAAAACATGACTATTGGGAAGTCATCCCGGAACAAGCGTTTTAGAAAGAGAGTGAAAGGAGGCAAAAGTGAGCTTGAAAAATCTCAGTGAAAGATCCAGCTGTTTGAAACACACAGCCCAAAAATCAAATGCTGCAAAATGTATTGTTATAAAGCAAGGACTGTTTTAACTTGTCTAGGTATGAAAAGTGCTTAACAGATTTTTGCTGAAATTGTTCCTTCGACCTCATCTAGAGGAAAAATGTGTGTTCTTGATGTGGTGGGAAGACAAGATGGTTGCCTTTTTATGGATACTTAGAAACTCAAGAAGGCTTTATTATAAGCAAATGACATTGCTGACACACTCTCAAAATAATTTGAAACATATGGTTCATAACTGTTTTTAACTAAGAATTGCCCTAAGGATTTATTTAGGCTCTGTAATTATATGGTGGCTCAGAAGAGTGGCATGTGGCTTAGGTTTATAGTTATACATTTTGACATTACAAAGGCGTATACATTAGCGTTACCAAGGGAGAATAGGAAGTGAAAGGATTCTTTGTGGTCTACAGATTGTTAAATTATGACAAATTAAATTGAGAACTATTTTTATAGGGTGTACAAATCTGTAACGATAGAGAATACATTTAGGGGGTGGGGCAGAGATTTAATTTCTATGACAAAGCCAGATGAAGATGAAAAGTTGGTCAAGTATTCTAGGGTTGTATTATTAAATTAGACATGATGGATGAATCTGTCAGTTTTTAAAGAAAGATCTGTATTCCAAGCTCTGCCATAAACAGTAATAAATGCTGTGTTCCACTGCCACGAATGCAGAAAATCCTTAAAATGTCTGGTACTAAAATACACTTTTGACTACGCCTTCTAGAATTAAATTTGTGGGTGGCATGGCCTGAACATAAGCAAAGAACACTGTAAAACCATGACAGTTTAAAGACTCTTTGCATATGTTAAATTAAAATGCCTAGAAAATGCTACTTGTTTTGTGTTGTCTGCATAGGATCAAGTCTTTGATAATGCATTTAAATATTATTGCATTAGACTTTGCGGAGTACAGGAAAACGAAATTTACTCAGAGAGGAAATGACACAGATATAGGACAGCATGTGTGGATGAACTCGGCAAGACAAGTTGATTTAATTAGAAATGACTCTTTCTTACTGGTTAATCTTTTATGAGTTGCTTCTTTCCAGTCACTGAGCTTCAGGGATCCCTATAGAGGAAAACTTTTTTTTGCTTATGAGTTGTCCTTCTAAGGCGACTCAGCATTTTAAGGCAGTCATTAATGGTGTGCCCTCCAGGCTAGGTTAATAAGAATATGAAATATTAAAATATGCTTTGCTGGCTGCATTTACACTTTCACTGGAATTTCAGTAGTTTTAGTAGATATGAATGATTTTAAAAAGCTGATTAATTCCATGCGTGAGTTAGAAATTTGTTGATGGTGCCAAAAACTGCCTGCCAGTTTTCCAAATTGACTTGCTATTTCTTAGTATTATATCCTCTTTAGAGTACTTTCAAACTTAATACTTCAACAGAAAAAATGTTTATTCCTTACTATACCAGTGGTATTTTTTGAACCGATAATTTAGCCACAAATGTAACAAACTACATCACAGGGTGGGGTTTGGAGAAAACTCTGTAGTCTTATTCTCTACATTCTACACAAATGCTGGCTTCCAGAAGCAACTACACCTTGTTGTTAAATAAGTTGTGCTGAAAACATTTTTTCAGAGTGCTTTATTCAACTTCACCTCTTTTTGCTCCCAATTTAATTTCTTCATTTCAGAACATGGTCCACTGCACCTTCAAGTGCACTTTCTCCCCCCTCCCCCCGCCCTTTTTTGTGGATGCACTTTTAGAAGGTGACACAAGGCACAAATATCCTTTAAATGTGTGCGTGTTTTATTTTGGTCTTTGGTTTATAGTTTTAAGTTGGCTTTTTTTTAACCCGTCATCCCATAACATGGTGATTTGTTCTGTAAACTTGATGAAAATGTGCATCGGTATGAATTAAACACTGCTCATGGTCTGACTAAAAATGTCAACCAATGCAGGAAGACAGCCTTAATTTGTTTCTCAAGGGTTCCCCAAACTAAATTCTGCCACTTAACAGCAATATTCATTTCAGCACAATGACCTGCTTGGTGATTTTAGGTTGCTGGATGTTGATTACTATTACAGGCTGTTGACTGTACAGGAAAAATGGTCTGATCTTAATCTGTCTTCCTTTCAAATTGTTACACCATCTTGCATTTGGATTCCAAATATCTGCAAATCGCCCAGAAGAAAGCACTTGTAGTTGTTCCTCTTCCTATTCAAGATAGATTTGGAAAGATTTTTTTCCAGGTTAATGTATGTACTTAACCATTTGTAGTTCTGCTTTTATAACTACTTTAGAGTTGTGGGTTTTTCATTTTTTTTTTTTAAGAATGAGGAAATGGTTTGGGTTTACAGTTTTGAACATTTTCCTTTTTCAGCTTTTAGCTTATGTGCTAGTTGTCAAAAACTAGATGAACATGAGTCTTTCCTTGATTTTGAGACCACTGTATTTTACTAAGTGCTCAATCATCCATCGATAGTAAGTGGCTTGGCTCCTATTGACTTTTTTTTTTTTACCTTGGTCTGTATGGGTTTTGTAAAAATGTAAGGAATATCTGTTAACCCTGATTTTGTAAGTTAAAATCATCAAAAAAAACAACCCTCTAACCACCACCTAATAACTTAAATTCTGTTGCTTATAATTGATAGGAGTTATTGAAATGAATTAACCTCAATAAAAAATAACTTCACCACTTCTTACCACTCCATCCCTACTTCCTCTTCTGCCCTAAACTGGAGCTGACCACTAGCATGATGCATGCTTGAGAAAGGAATAAGAAAAGCTTGGGTCTGATACGGGGCGTTTATAAATGAGACAAATAGACCGCTGGAGTCTGTGTTTGTTCTGTGCAGCCCCCACTTGCATGTTTTAGTGTGTAGGGCTAATAAATGGGCAGCCCTCTGTCCACATTTCATATGCTGGTGGTAGCCACCACAGGTGTCGTCACTCAGCATTTTCCCTTTCCCCAACGCTGCCTCTGATGGACAGTGGGGTTACAGCCAGAGAAGGCTTCTTCCCTGGCTATGACCCCCATTTCCATTGCTCCCTCTTCTTGCAGCAATGCTCATGTGCTTGGTAGGCTGCAAGAGAAGGTCCTTCCTCCTGCACTCCAACTCTCTACTCTTTCTGCTAGCTGATCGCTCTCTTGCAGCTGTCTGAGCACATGAACTGCAATCAGCTATGAAGCGGCTCCAAGAGGAGAGAGCTGTTGAGAGAGTGATCAGCTGTGAAGCAGCTGCAAGAGGGGAGATGAGAGTGGGGGTGCAGGAAATACCTCTGGCCCCGCTCCCTCCTCTTGCAGCTGCTTCACAGCTTGTCGTTCTCTAGCAGCTGTGCTAGGTGCAACTCTATGGTGCTGGCAGACCTGGATGCGGGTGAACTTAACAGATGGGAGGTGATTGCGTAGGTGTGCCCATTAGCACACGCTGGCCCACGCGGTGGTCCTGTGATGCCCTTGGATGATATCATGAGTGGGGGCTGTGTAGCGGGTTGGAGACGAACATCTGGCAAGCCTGTTGACATTCTGGCGGCATTGCAAGACCTGGCTGTTCGCCAAGGCCTTCGGGGAGGGAGGAAGGGTGGGTTAGGGTTGTGGTTCCCCCCCCCTACCTTGTTTTATGGTTTTAGTGTTGAAAGTGTTTCTCGGGGCCCTGTTTTAAAGAGTATTTAATTTTGATTGTTTAAACTGGTTTTATATTAATGTTTTTATTGTTGGAAGCCGCCCCGAGCTGTGTGCAGGAGGGGCGGGGTATAAATGTTTTAAATAAATAAATAAACAAACACCCACTTGTTGGGTGCTAGTGCGGGCTATTGGTCTCATTTATTTTCACTGACAAAAACACACTGAGTCCTGAGATCAGTACAAGGCTAATCAGAAGAACTGCACTGATATTTGGAAAAGGCTGAAATGACTGAAGTTGAGGTTTGTTTTCTACTTTGCTTTCTAGGTTATGAAAACCATATTTTTCTAGCATAGTAGGGTAAGTGTTCAAAGCAGCGTTTTTGGAGGCATCTAGAACTGGTTGTGGGTTTCTTGTTAAACTTCCGAGCTCTTAAACAATATATTTCCATTCTGATTCAAGATGAAAAGTTGGGATTTTGGAGCTTCCTGAGCAAATGGCAAAACCCAAAGTTGTGTGATGCATCCATACTGAAAACTTTAGATGTACAGTTCGTGGGAACCAAGATGGAATATTTTCAGTCACCAGAAATTTCCCCCCCACAAAATTTCCTGTTGAGGAAAGTTGTTTTCCCCTGCAGCGGAACTTTATTTTCTTGACAGGCATTTTCCATTGGGCAAAAGTTGGAGTGAGACCAAAATTAGCTCTACAGAGCTTTCAAAGCTTTACCAGCATATATTGCATTCAACTTTATGAAAATTCTTCCTCTGACTTGAAACATGTTATAGCTAGAAAGGAATTGTCAGGCTGACCAGCGTGTTTGACTAAATGCCATGTTGAAGAATGTTGTATAATTGCATTCATGGTGAAGAGAACAAGATTGGTACCTGCCAACTCTTCCCTGTTTACAGGTATACTGGTTAGCTGCTGATTGACATCACTGTTAGTCTCCTAACAATCAGCAGGTGTGGCCATTTTATGTCGCCTTATAGGAGCAGTATATATGAGATGAGATCAGAACACATAGAAAAGTATGATTTAGCCACAAGCAGATGGTAACTACTGGAGGGAGGAGAGTGCATGATAGTAATCATTAACTTATAGTGAGTAAGAAGAATTAATTTGAAGGAAGGAACGAGTGTCAGAGGAGGTTAACATGAATGTGATGGGTTGGTGGTGAGTCGAGTTGGGAGTGTGTATTGAGAGGGAGCATGTGTACATAGGGGAAGGCTTACTAATCTTGTACCTTAAGTAGCCTACTCTCCAGTGTTCTAGAGTAGGGACCAGCTGCTGCCTGTATATTTGGTAAACCACGACAACTACTGCCGTAATATCAAGATATCAAAGAATATTATACGACACTCCTTTGAATGGTTGGCAAATGGCTGTTTGTGTTTAACTCCTAGAACACTAGCACTGTCTGAATTGGCAGCCAAATTAATGCATATCTGAATGTACAGATGCCTGTACTTTCCAGAGGTTTGATGATTCTCTCAAAGTCTCTTTTCCAAGCCTCTTCTGTAAGGAAATATGTGAAGTATATCAGTAAATGAAAATTATTTCAGTCAGGCTTTCGTCCTGGGCATGGTGCACAGACTGCGCTTGTGGCTTTGGTCGATGATCTGCACCTTGATATTGACGGGAAATTGTATCCTGTTGATCTTGTTCGATCTTTCAGTGACCTTTGACACAGTTACTCATAAGGTGGTGTTGACACGTCTGTGAGATCTGGTGGGAGTGTGCAGGACTGCTCTTGAGTGGTTCTGTTGGTTCATGTCTGGGTGGTCTCAGTGGGTGGTGATAGGCGACTGCTTGCCATCCCCTCGTGACCTCCCCTCTGGGGTCCTGCAGGGTTCCTTTTTGTCTCCCCTCTTGTTCAATGTGTATATGAGGCCGCTGAGCAAGATCATTCAGAGGTTTGGAGTGAAGTGTCATCAACCAGGTTCTGCAGTCTCGGTGCTTACCTGATGCCTGGTGGCTCATGTGGACTGGATGAGGATGAGCCGATTCAAGCTGAATCCTGACAAGACTGAAGTGATGGTTGGTCAGCCCTGTGACATGGGGGGAATTAGGGACTCCTGTTGTTGATGGGGTCCGGCCCCTTCTAGTCACTCAGGTTTGCAGCACTGGAATGCTTCTGGACCCCTTACTGTGTCTGGATCATCAGGTTGTGGCAGTGGCTAGGAGCGCTTTTCACCAACTTCATCTGGTGAAGAGACTGTTGCCTTTTCTTTCTGATTCGCGACTGTCATTTATGCTTTCATCACCTCGAGGCTAGATTACTGCAGTACAATATACAGGATGACTGTTTGGAAGCTGCAGCTGGTCCAGAATGTGGTGGCCTGGCTCCTTTTGGGAACGGGTTGCCAGGAGCACATTACACCAGTGGTCTATATACTGCTATATAGAATGCTGTAGGTAGCATACTGGCTACCTAGAGCATTCTGGGCACAATTCAGGGTGCTTGTTTTTAACTTTTAAGGCTGTAAACGGTATGGGCCCCATATACCTGAAAGATCGCCTTCTGTACCATTCTCTGTCTCGGCCCCTACGGTTGGCCAGGAGTGCCCTCCCTCCTGTGGATCCCACCTGTTACTCTTGTTCATACAATGAGGGCTGTCAGAGAATATTGATATGGCTGTAGGAGGGAGATTGACCAAAAAACCCCTACCACAGTAACTTTTAACTTTAAAAAGGGGAACTATGCAAAAGTGAGTAAAGTAGTTAAAGGGAAACTAAAAGGAGCAGTTGCGAGGGTTAAATGTGTGGATGAGGCATGATGATTATTTAAAAACACCATTTTGGAAGCACAGATTAAATGTATTCTGCAAATAAAAGTTAGAAAGAAGACTAAACATTTGCCAGTGTGGCTAAATGGTGAGGTGAAGGAGGTGATTAGAGCCAAAAAGGTGTCCTTTAAACAATGGAAAGCTAGTCCTATTGAAGAGAATAGGAAAGAGCATAAGCATTGCCAAATTAGATGTAAAATTTTAACAAGACCGGCCAAGAGGGAATTTGAGGAGCTACTTGCTAAAGACGCAAAAATTAATAATAAAAACTTTTTTCAAGTACATCAGAAGCAGTAAGCCTACTAGAGCCGGTTGGGCCATTAGATGACCAGAGCATGAAAGAGGTGCTTAGGGAGGATAAGGACATTGCAGAGAAGCTGAATGAATTCTTTGCTTCTGTCTTCACCTCTGAGGATGTTCAAGAGATACCTACACTGGACCAAGTCTTTGTAGGCGATGAATCGGAAGAACTGTCCCAAATAAGAGTGAACATGGAGGAGGTTCTGGAGCAGATTGACAAACTGAATAGTAACAAATCACCAGGACCAGATTGTTTTAATCAGGAACTTAAATATGAAGTTGCAGACCTATTATTGGTAATTTGTAACCTATCGCTTAAATCTGCCACTGTACCCAAGGACTAGAGGGTAGCAGTTGTAATGCCAATATTTAAAAAGGGCTCCAGAGGTGATCCTGGAAACTACAAAGTGGTGAGCCTGACGTCAGTGCCGGGCAAACTGGTGGAAATGGTTGTTAAGAACAAAATTACTGAACGTATTGGTTAACATAGCTTAATGGGGAAGGGTCAACATGGATATAGGAAAGAGAAGTCATGCCTTGCTAACCTATTGGAATTCTTTGAGGGTGTAAATAAGAATGTGGATAAGGGTGAGCCGGTCGATATAGTGTATCTGGACTTTCAGAAGGTGTTTGATAAGATCTCTCATGAGAGACTTCTGGGGAAATTAAAGAGTCATGTGATAAGAGGCAGTGTCCTATTGTGGATCGGCAACTGTTGAAAAGATAGGAAACAAAGAATAGGACTAAATGGTAAGTTATTACAGTGGAGAGAAGTAACAATTGAAGTGTCCCAGGGATCTGTACTAGAACCGGTGTTGTTTAATATATTCATTAATGATCTAGAGAAAGGAGTAAAGAGGGAGGTGATCAAATTTACAGATGAGACAAAGTTATTCAAGGTAGTTAAAACCTAAGCAGACTGTAAAGAATTGGAGGAAGATCTTGAGACTGGGTGACCGGGCATCCAAATGAAGGGATCTTTGAGTCATTGTGGACAATACATTGAAATCTTCATCTCAGTGTGTGGCGGCCGTCAAAAAAGCAAACAATGTTAGGAATCATATGGAAAGGGATAGAGAATAAAACTGAAAATATTGTAATGTCTATGGTACGACTGCACCTGGAATATTGAGTGCAGTTTTGGTTGCCCCATCTCAAAAAAGACACAGTAGAACTAGAAAAGGTTCAGAGAAGTGCAACAAAAATGAACAGTTATTTACCCCCTCTAAGAGTACCAGAACAAGGGGACCACTCCATGAAATTAACTGGTAGCAGTTTTAAAACAAATGAGTGTATTTTTTTCTTTCAGCGCACATTAACTTGTAGAATTTACTGACAAAGAAAGTGATCACAGCCGGTAGTGTAAATTATAGTTTTAAAAAGGGATTGGATAAGTTCTTGGAGGATAGGTTCATTAATGGCTATTAGCTAAGTAGGTTTTGGGAATGTAACCTCTTCCTGTTTGGGGGCTGGAACAACAGGGAATGGATTGTGTATTGTGACCTGTTGGGTACTTCTCCCAAGAGAAAGAGAGTGACCACTGCTGGAGACAAGATGCTGGATTTGATGAACTATTGATCTCCAGTATGACACGACTTATGTACTTATTGGTCTCCCCACTAATGATCTTTTCTTAGCTAAATCCAGTCACCTCTACTCCATTCTTGTCCTGCTTGATCTCTCTGCTACCTTTGACACCTGTTAACTATGTACTCCTCGACTCACTCCACTCCCATGGTTTCTGGGACTTGGTCCTTGATCCCTGGTATTCTTCCTTACCTCTCTAACCACTCCTTCAATCAATGTCTTGGTGGTACCTCCTCCACGTCACTTCCCCTCTCGGTTGGAGTTCCCCAGGGCTCTGTCCTCGACCCACTTCTTTTCTCCCACTACGCTCTGTCCCTGGGCAAACTCATTGCATGGCTTCCAGTATGGCCTCTATGCTGATGACACTCAACTCTGTCCCACTCACTGCCCTCTATCTAATCTCGTCTCACAAACGCTCTCTGACATCTCTGCCTGGATGTTTTGCCGTCAACTCAAACCTAATAGGGCCAAAACTGAACTCATCTCCCCCCACCCCAAAGCCTTCCTCTCCCTCGTCTTTCTCAGTTTCCATTGGTGGGGTCACCATTCAGGCAATCCCTCGGGCATGTAGCCTGGGGTTCATTTTTGACTAATTTAAACCACAAATAAAATATGTTGCTAAATCCTGTCGTCTCTCCCTGCACAACATTGCTAACATCCGTCCTTTCCTTGTTCTCTCCACTGCTAAAACACTAGTCCATGCTCTCTCTCTTGCCTTGACTATTGTAACCTCCTTCTCACTGGCTTTCCCCACTCTCACCTTGCCTCCCTCCTGTCTATTCAAAACTCTGCTGCCAAGATTGCCCACTTCACCTACCGCTTTGATCACATGCAGTCCCTCTTCTCTTTTCTCCACTGGCTCCCACTACCTGAACGCATTCAGCACAAGCTTCTTGTCTTTACCTACAAGGCTATTCATGGCCTTGTCTCCCCCCCCCCCCCCACCCCCCCAAATCTCTGTACACTCGTCTCCCGCTACACACCCATCTGAAAGCTCCGCTCCTCCTGTTCCACCACCCTCACCTGCTCATGACTCCCCTGATCCTCAAAGTGTATTTGCCCATTCTCACTTGCTTCCCCCCATGCTTGGAATTCCTTTCCCAAACACGGTCACTCCTCTCCTTCCCTCCCAAACTTCAAATCCCTCCTGAAAACCTACCTCTTCTGTCAGGTCTTTAGCTCCTCATCCCCTTAATCCCCTTCCTGATTTTCCCAACATCACCTTCCCCTACGTAACTGAAGCTGTATTCTCATCTGTGGTGGAGGCAGCGGGAGGGGCGAGGGAAGGCACGGCAACATGGAGGAGCCGGCCGACCGGAAAAGTGTTGGTGCGAATGGGGCTCTGCCGTGGCTTTTCTCATGCATGTCAGGGTGCAAAATCCTGCCTTGACATGCGTGAGAGAAGCTGCAGCAGATACCTGTTTGCACCGTCTCCTTTCCCGTCGGCCGGCTCCTCCGTGCTGCTGCGTCTTTCCTTGCCCCTCCCTCTGCCACCACCGCCGCCGCAGGTGAGAACACAGCCTACGCTAAGCACATATAACTGCAACCTCACACCTTCATGAATGTATCTGTCTCTCCCCCTGTTGCCCTCACCCCTCGTCTCCCCTTTCTTGTCTCTTTGATTGTAAGCCCTCTGGGGCAGGGGCCCTGTCTGCTTTCAACAGTTGTAAAGTTCCAGGTACATTGCTGGTGCTATATAAATACTTAATTATAATAATTTTGTTTAGGATTTGAAGGAAGATTCAAATCTCAGCTTCATTTCTTGTCATAACACTAATAAGAGAAATCTATATAGCTCTCCTTTATTCCGTTCTGACCCTAAAAGATGTATGGTATGTGAATTATTGGTATATGCTTATCTTTTCAGTTCATTGTTTTTACTTTGCAGCTTTGCTCTGTCAGATGAAGCATACAGATCTCTGAGGGACCAGGATAAAGACCAATGCATTCTTATCACTGGAGAGAGTGGAGCTGGGAAAACAGGTAATATATAACTTCATTCTTTCCTTTCTCTCCCTCCAAAATTGATAGGAGAAGGGGTGAGGGAGCTGGGTAAGGGCTGTTTTACTATTTTTGCTCTAAAGTACAAACTGCAGAATGATGCTTGTACTTCATGAGAAACACTGCATTGGCTGTTAGGGCACAGTCCTATCGTGATACAAAAATACATGTTGGATTTGTAGTGTCGTGCTGCCAGTATGCAAATTCTTCATTTTGTTTTGTTGTAGAACAGCAGGTGTTACAAGGGTTAAGCTAAATTGAGGACTCTAGGGTTCTCAAGGCCTGGCAAACTGGAACTCTCCTGCAATTTGGAGTAGGCTGGTAGTCCCTGGGAGCATAAGCAAAAGTCTTCAAATATAAGAATTTTAATTTCCAGTGCAATTTTATATTTTAAAATACATTGGTAATGACCTTGGCAAAGAAAAATGTCTTGCATGCTGTGCTCGCCTACGCTTCGTGCATGGGCATATGTATGAGAACCTAATTTTCTTAAGAAAACAGTGAATAGCAATTTTTGAAAAGCTATTTATTTTAAAAAATGGAATGGCAGGGCAATTGTCAAAATAATTATTTTTTACTCTGAAATAGCAATTTAAAAACTAAAAACTGTTGAACCTTCTTGAAAGAAACAGCAAGTACAGTGCATTTAGATTTGAACTGAGAACATGTAGTATTTTATGTTTACAGCAGTTTTATTGTTCTTTACTGAAACAATGGAACTCACACATTATGTAAGTATTCAGTGATAAAAGAAAATATGGGATGAAGGTTGTCAAGGCATAGATAAGGTTTCCATTCTGAGGGTTTATGGGTGTATGAATGTAAATATTTTTGCTTTTATTGTCAGTAGAGTTAAAATTTTGATTGAATTTCAGGTTAGTAAATGGATGCAGAAATTGTCCTTAATTCTCTTGTGGTCACTTTTTTGGTTTTCCCTTTGACTTTGCTTTGAATGGTATAGATCCATACCATAGATAGCTATTGAATGATATAGATTCATGCATGAAAATGTCCCTTTCTGCAAGAAATAAGAGAGTTGTAGAACTGGAATACACTCAAAAGCCATGTTCACGCCCTACATCAGTAAAGGATATGTTCAAGGATGAAATGAAAGGATATAAAAAGTTCCATATTAAACATTGTTCCAATGTGCCTGTCATGGACCCCTGCCCTTGTCTCAGGTCTCCTACTTTGCTTATCTAAGGCCCTTTTCACAAGAGGTGTGCATGGGGATTGGGGGAGGGCGAGGCACGCATGTGACTGCCACAGCTGGTGGGTGGGTGGGGGAGTGCTCACTCCTGCACTCCACCCGTTGCCTATTCATGGAGCAACCAGTAACAACAGGGGTTGTCAAGGGCGTAGCTACCATAGGGACAGGCAGGATATTTGTCCTGGGGCCCACCCCTATGGCAGCTAAGCCCGCTGCACGGCCGCCGGTCTCATTTAAAAACAAAACAAAACTCAAAGTTGCGGCT
>QEPC01013547.1:3857006-3921842 GCA_003113815.1 Sphenodon punctatus
GGGGAGGCCATATGTTACTATTTCTGTGTTTGCGTAGCTAAAAGCAAGGAAGAGGCCATTGCAGTAGCTGAGTACATGTTTTAATTTAATAAGTATGTTTGTTGACAGTTTTATGCAATAAGGACATTGAGGTGAGGAAAGAGGGGAGGGAGAGGGGCAGGGGAGTCTATGGTGATGGGCAGGGGGCGGGCCTCAAAGTCCATTTCTTGTCCCTGGGCCCATTCCAACCTAGCTACGCCCCTGGCGGTTGTTCTGTGCTGGGAGATGGACAAACACCCATTCCCCCCTGCACTGCGACCTGTTTGAAAAGGGCCTAAGTGGGGAGACCTGAGGGGAGATGTTCTTGCTCTAGGCAGAGGCTTGAGAGTGGGGAGGAGTCTACTCTCCACTGTCACCAAAGTTCTTTCTGGTAGACAGAATGGGGCTACCTAACCCTACCCTCATTTCCAGAGGGCCTTGGAGGTCTCTTTCCAGAATGTTGCCTCACATCCAGGTCTGTCTGCTCAGTCCTCTGGGATTTGTCAATGCAGGGCTAGTGAGGCTTAAGTCCTCTCTGCTCCCATTCTCCATTACCCTTCCTCCCCCCCGCCTCTAAGACACCCTGATGGTTAAATAACCCCTCTAAGCCTGTCTGCCCATCCAGGCCCCCTCATCCCCTCCTTTCCCTCGATCCTTTCATTTTAGTTGGGGTTGAATAGAACAGCTGACTAATGGCTCACAAGCATCCTTCTTACCCGCTAGTCTCCACTGCTCTGGGAGAGCCACAGTGAAGCTGGGTAGAGTCGTATACAAATGTTTAATTGAAACTAAGTTGGGTATGCATTGAAATTAATAAAATGGAATGGTCATTGGAAGGAATGGAGGCAACAGCAGTGCCAATTTCTAAATAAATACGATTGTCATTCCAACATCCAATTAAATTATAGTGAAATTATACAACACAGTTGCATCTTTGGGAGTACATAGGGAAGGCAAGAGGGTGTGAAATAATGAGGAAGGCACCAGATGCAGTAAGTGGAATGGCTGGAATGACAGGGAAAAATACAAAGTGTGTGCAGGATTAAGTAAGTGGGTGGAATGACAGGAGGAATTAGAAATAGTTACAGTAACAAGGTTCTGAGTGAAATAATGGATTCGGAAGACTGATGGGATATCGGAGGAAGCAGTCCTATTGTTTTATCCACTTACCATAGCTGACTCCCTGTCTTGACTCTCAATAGCCTCCCTCCCTGTTGTTCCATTTCCTCTCCTGTGTTTTTACACTTCTGTTCCATATGACACATACAGACAAACATTGTACTTCCCAGGACTTTTGAGTTCTCTGTGACCGGGGGGGGGCGGGCTAAAGGGGCAACTTGGACCCAGGACTCCTGGGTTGGTTGTTACAAGGTTGAGGGCCCTGAGCCCTGGCTTGGAACGAGGACTATTGAGTTGCCTGTGAAGGGAGTGCAGCCTACTGGATTAGAATGGGGTGGAGAGGCTGGAAGCCAGGAGTCCTGTGTTCTCTGTTACAGGGCTGGGACCAAGTAGATTAGAGGGGGAGATGGGGTTGGAGCCAGAACTCCTAAGTTCTCTCTTTCTTAAAGAGGAAATGGAAGGGCTGGGGGACCAGCTCACATCCTCCTTTCCCCAGCTTCAGTCAGGAGCAGATGAGGAAGCAGCCTCTTCTGCCTCCCAACAAGTAAGAGGGGCCCCCTCCATTGACCCCATCCAGCAGCTTCAGCTGGACGCCCTAAAATCCATGATGGGGGTACTGGCCCGCATAGACGGTAACCAGACACAGGGACAGACCCTGCAAGCATGCTCGCCCCTCCCCATCTCCGAAAATCCCTTTTAAGGGGGCTTCTAAATCTTCAGGGAAGGGCAAGCAGAAAAGCACCCACAAACCTTCCCAGAAGCGATCCCTTAAGGATCTCATCGGCGCTTCCTCCTCCTCTGAAGACGATGTGGGCTCTCTCCTCATGGAGGAGGGTGAACTACCACCCGATGAAGAGTCGGGACCCAGCCACACCAGAACCCCACTGGCTACAAACGCATCCTCCGAGGAGGATTCGGAACAGGCATTCTGTAGCTGCTCCCCTCTCATCTGACAGAGAACTGCCCGAGTGGGAAGAAATCCTGTCAAGGGGACCTAAAGAACTGGGCAGGGAACTACCCTCTGACCAGGGCCCAAAGCTACCCAGCTCACCTCTCATGCCATGCTGCCTGTCTGCCTACCCTGTCAACCCTGGGTGATGTGCCCCACTTGCCTGGTAATCCTGCTGCTGCTGTCTGCTGGTCCGTGGGTGCTCTGCTCTGACAAATCCAGGTGTGCCCACGCAATCCTGCTGCTGCTGTTTGCTGCTGTATGGGAGCTCTTCCCTAGAAAATCCTACCATCCTGGCTCGGCTCTGAGTGCAGCGCACAGGCAAATTCTGCCAATGCCGTCTCTGCTGCTCCCCAGGTTCTGTACCTGGGCAATCCAATGTCTGCTCCTGCTGCCAATGCTGCCTCTGGGCAATCCAATGTCTGCTGCTGCTGCCAATACTGCCTCTGCTGTGCCACTGCATCTAGCTCTAAGACCCACCCTCGGGGTTATGGGGACGTCATTTGGCTCAAAAAGAGCTGTCATTCAGCAGCATCAAGAAACAGCCACTCCAGCCCTGGAACCCACCGTCAGGGGTCTGGGGCCTACGTTGCTGGCAGGGAGGGCTGTGCCACTGCATCCAGAAGCTGCTACTGTATCCCTAGGATCCACCCTTGAGGTTATGGGGACGTCATTCCACGGCATCAAGAAACAGCCGCTTCAGCCCCAGGACCCGCAGTCAGGGGTCCTAAGTTACTGGCAGGGAGGGCTGTGTCCAATATCTAGAAGCTGCCACTCGAGCCCCAGGCCAGGACCCACCCTCGGGGTTCTTGGGCCCTGTCATTCCGCTCACGGGGTGCTGTCATTCCACCTTTTCTTTACGCAACCTGCTGTTCATGACGAAAGAGGGAGAGAGAGAAATAAGAGTCTCTCCCCACTGCTAGAAGGCGAGAAAGACATGAGCCCACCCATGCTGTCACATGCACTATATGGCCAGAGAGAGAGAGAGGCTCCCTGCTAGAACAAGAGAGATTGGGGTGCAGGGGAAGAGGTAGGTGTATCCATCCAGCTCAAGCTGCCACCTGCCGGAACCAGGAAGAACTCCCATCTGTGCTCATGCGCCCGATGCCCATTGCCCAGTGCCCACATCCAGCAGCAAACCTACCAGAATGAGATGGAATATAACACAATGTATTATATGTGTGTGCCTGCCTGTGTGCGTTCCTGTACCTGCTACCACCTATTGCATGATTGAATGAAGTGTGCCCAACCATGCACTAAATCTAGGGACATCATTCAACTCCCATAAGCTTTAGGCTGTCATTCCACTGTACCTGAATCAGTCATGCCTGCCCATCCCAGGAACCATCAATGAGATTCTGGGACCATCATTCCAGTCACTGGGGGCTGCATTCCATTCCACTGCATCCAGAAGCCCGGTGCCCGCACACCAGCCTACACCCCCCCCGCCTACTCCTCTGCACCCACCCGCGTATGCCCGCTGAAGTTGCTGGAAAAAAAAGCCCCTCCGACCACCAGCTCCTGCTGCCCGCTGCCAAGGAGTCTTTCTCTCTGGTACACCCACACAGACACAAGCCTTGCTCCTCCTGGGGGGCTGTCTGCAAGTTGAGACCCTGCTGCTGCCTGGCACATCTTTGGGTTAATACCTTAACTACGCTACATGTGGTGCCAGGTGCTGCTGGTAGGGATTGACAAGCTGTATGAGATTCTGCCACCTGTCAGCCAGAACTTCAGCACAGAGGAATAAAAGATTAGCTTGGTCAAACAAAGCTCATAACAATAACAACAAATAAAACTTTTATTAACAAAACAACATTATAAAACAAAAACAAAAACATTTTAAACTAGAAAGGAAACGTATCTACTCAGTCTTAGGGCCTGCCCCCGGGAACTTGTGGGAAAGGAGAAGCGGTGCCCGGGAGCTAGGGGCAGGGGGCATCACACCCACCGGCATTTGATAGCCGTGTTGGATGGGATATTCATCAGCTCCTGCCACGGCAGCCTGCCACTTGGAGACTGACTGGCGGAAGAGTTCCAGGTTGGCCATCTCGGCGGAAACTTACTTGGAGATGTACTACGAGTATGCCTCCACCTTCTTTTCGCATACCTTGACCACCTGGAACCGTTCCACCAGTTGGTTCTCCATGGTGGCTGCTTGCTGCTGTAGGCCAGCCACAAAGTCCCGGGTGGGCCTCTCCACCTCGGCCCGAAAGACCCTTAGACTCCCGGGGCCCAGGGGACTCCACATCGGAGCTGGAGGAGGGGGAAGGGCTTTGATGGCGTCACTTTCAGGTTGCCCCCCCCTTCTTCTGGCGCTGATGCTCCAGCTCCATGGCCATGCCAGAGTCCTGCAGCCTAGTCACCTTCTGGCTGTGGAGCTTCTCGATATGGGCAGTTAGCCCCGATGTGGTCCCCTCTCTCTGCCTCCTGAATCTTTTGTAGCAGATCTAAAGAACATAAAAAGATAGGAACATAAGTGCCATACTGCATCAGACCAATGGTCTGTGTCAAGCCCTGCCTGCATTCTGTCTCCACAAGTGGGTGGGTGGCCAATCTCTCTCTGCAGGGGATTTCCGTTCCTAACAGGTCATAGGGCAGTCCGTTCCCTGTTGTTCCAGCCCCTGTGCCTTACCTTGCAGATAGCGTATTTGTCACCCTTCTCGTAAAACCGCCAGACATCGGACCGGCTACGCAGTGGCACTGCCGACCTCTGCCTTGGTGTCCTCCTGTGCCTGGCACCAGCAACGAATTCCTCCTCATCCTCCTCACCCTCTCTGAAACAGGAACACATAAACAAGTTAACACCACCTAAGTAATATCATGCATTTATGATGATGCCTCTAGTCCTCCCTCCTTGGGGTGCTAGGGATGGCAACCGGAGACGGTGGCCCTGGCTGGCACGTGAAAATCCTGCCCTTCTTTGGGTGCTAGGGATAGCAATGGAAAGACCTTGGCTGGCACGTGCAAATCCTGCCCTCCTTGGGGTGCTAGGGAGGAATGGCAGTGGAGACACCCTGGCTGGCACGTGCAAATGTTGCCCTCCGTGTGGCGCTAGGGATAGCAACTGGAAAGACCCTGGCTGGCACGTGCAAATCCTGCCCTTATTTGCAGGTGCTAGGTAGGGATGGCAACTGAAGAGTGGAGACCCTTGCTAGGGATGGCTGGCACATGTTTGGGTACCCCCACCCAAACACCCCCGCTCATGCTTGTGCCTGACTGCTGGAAGAGCCCCCCACAGTACCCTCTCTCTCTGTGGCAGACATCCGCTGCCACCCGCTGATGCCCACTGTTTGTGGCTGACTGCCCACCACTCATGCACCCACCCGCACGCCAGTGAGCTCGCTCTAAAGGATACATATTCTTGTCCTCAAAGTTTAAAAAAAAGTTTACAAACCTGGCAGAAGTGGCAGCACCTCCTGTGCCCGGCTCTTGCTCCTCCTCCACCACCACCGAAGGTGCTGCAGCGGCCACAGCAGCAACCTTCTCTTCCTCCTCCTCCACCACCGGCTCCGGGAGCACCACCTTGGCCCCCCCGGCATTTAATCATAAGTCGTCTTTATTTTATTTTTTTTCAAAACACCAGCCAGTCACCCACCAACACAGTCAAACCAACACACAGTCAAACGCAGCCAAAACACACGAAACAAACCCAAACAGCCAGCCAGCCACACCACACATGCTCTCTCGCCACACAAGTTCCGTACGCACTCGAATTTCCAGTTTTCGGCTTCCGACGCAGTCACGGGACCACACGATAACTAGACCGATTCCAAAACTGATCTCTGAACTACTGAACCCAGATCCCGGACCGAACGACTGAACCCGAACTCGGCAACTGAACAGCCGAGCCATGACCTGTTTGCCCATTCCTAGTATTTTCACTCATTCGTGTCGGTGAGGTCTCAGCCAGTGGTGTTGGCTGATTGCTCGTTGTCCCCCCGTAATCTTCCGTGTAGGGTTTCACAGGGTTCCATCTTGTTCCCACTCTTTTTCGATGTGTATATGAAGTCACTGGGTGAGATCTTTCAGAGGTTTGGAGTGAGGTGTCATCAGTTTGCTGATGACACCCAGCTCTACTTCTCCTTTTCATCCGTCCCAGGTTCTGCAGTCTCTGTGCTTACCCGTTGCCGGGCTGCAGTAGGGGACTGGATGAGGGCGAGTCAATTGAGTCGGAATCCAGAAAAGGCTGAGGTGGTGATGGTTGGCTGGCCTTGTGACTTGGGGGAGATTGGGACCCTTGTTGTTGATGGGGTCCATCCCACTCCTCCCCACTTCTGGTCACTCAGGTTCACAGCCATCCGTCGATGCGCCTGGATTCTCCAGTGGCGGCAGTGGCTATGAATGGTTTTCACCAACTCCATTTGGTGAGAAGGCTGCAGCCTTTTCTTTCTGATTTGGATCTGGAAACCCATCATCCATGCCTTCATTATCTTGAGGCTAGACTACTGTAACATACTTTATGTGGGGCTCCTATTGAAAGACTGTTCAGAAGCTGCAGCTGGTAAAGAATGCGGCAGCTGCCCTGGTTGCCTGTTACCTTCCAGGAACAATTCAGGGTGCTGGTTTTGACGTTTAAAGCCCTAAAGAGCTTGGGACCCACTCATCTGGCAGATCGTCTAGCCTACCATGTTCCATCATGGCTTCTGCAGTTGACTGGGGACGGCTGTCTAGAGGTACAAGTCTTTAACCACCTCTCTACAACAAGGAGGGCGTTATTGGATGCCGCTCCACAGCTGTGGAACTCCCACCCACAGGAGGTGCGTGCGTTTGTGCTTGATCACCTTTAGGAAGCATTGTAAAACAGTCTTATTCACAAGGGCATTTGGCAGTGGGGCTAGGGTAGGTGGAGGATAAGGGTGAGTTGAGGGGGGGTTGGGGTGGAGAGGGGTTGAGGTGATGGTTTGAGGGGTGTTTTATGTTTTTGTAGTTATGGTTTGTGTTTTATTTATGTACGTTTAATATTGTAAGCAACCCTGATCCACCTTTGGTGGGAAGGGTGGGTTAAGAAATTAAAATAAATAAATAAATATAGACCGAGTACACAGACAGACCTGCAGTGTTTCCCTGATTTTTTAAATTATTTTTTTGCCACTCCACTGAAAATTACTTATGCAGAGTTAAAGTATCCTTGATATCTCTATGCAGAATGTCCTCTCACCCCATCTTCACTTGAAATTAACATTGGTCCAGTTGTCAACCTTTTCATCTGCCAGAAAGATTGCAATATTCCTATCCTTTTGGAGCAGTGAGTGGGAGCCTGAGATTCCAGAGACTCCTTCACACAATATCATTTCCCTGGGATCTAGATTTTACACAGTGCAGCAGCGTTCTTCTAGCTCATGAGCCCACTTCCTTGCATGCTTGCATTGACAGATCCGTATTGATAAAGTTAACTCTTCACACATACTTTTCATTTCAGTTTGGGGGGGACTGGAATCAACTTTATTATCATTTGGGTGGAGAATTATATCCCTTGTTCCTCTAGCAAGTGAGTTATTTTAAGTTCAACATAAAGAAACAGGCAATTTTTTTTCTCTGCCCCAAATGCAGTTTATAAAATATATGCAGAACAAATTAACTTAGAACTTGTTGGGTGGGGGGCATTGTGGCTTTTCTTCAAGAAGCCATACTTAATGCTGATAACTTTTTATTTTTGGCTAAGATTTGGGGGAAAAATGTAGCTAGACAACATGCGGAAACTAGATGTCTCCAATATTCTTGAACCGTGTCAGCCTGGTTTCATTCTTGATAAAGGTGTTGAGACATGAAGAAGGTTGGTTGATTATCTTCTGTGGTGGGTAAAGATTAGTTGCTGATATATCTATGAAGTGATTTTGATACCATTGGTCATGATGTAGCACTTTCTGGAGCTTTGGACCTAGATGAAAGCAGAAATTACTTTGGTGGTGGTCGTGTTCTGTTTTCGTATAGAACTTGGTTGAGATAAAGTAGTTTGAATGATATCTTTTATTGGACCAACGATTGCTGTTGGAAGTGTGTAAGCTTTCAGAGTTCACACGATACATCCTCAGGTAAGTTGCCTGAGGAAGGACCCTGTGAGGTCTGAAAGCTTGCACATTTCCACCAACGATAGTTGGTCCAATAAAAGATATTGTTCAAACTACTTTGTCTCAACCTCTTGTCACTTGGGACCAACACGGCAATCACACTCTCTCCGGATCATATAGAACTTGGAAAGAATTTAGATAAGTGCTTGTCTACTCTGATGGTGCATGTTGGTGTGAAAAATCCTGACTTGAGACTTGTCTTCCTGTGGGGAGATTGTTTTTGCCCTAAGTGGACTTCTTCTAATTGAGTAAATTTAGATGTTTGGAGATATTTCTAGTTATTGGGACTACCTTGGTTGGAAGTGTCATGAAAATTCAGGTTTGTATTGGCTTCAGTAAGATTAGAAATAAGACCAAGAACAAGTCCCTTCATTGATGCCCCCCCCTAACTGATTGAAAAGTGCAGAAGTCTGTGATTGTCTCTTGAATTTTACCTGAAGTGTTGAACCCCAAAGATCCAAGTCGGTTTGTATTTCCCCATAGCCTGCTGCTTATTCCTGAATCTGGTGCCGGGGGTATAGTGCTCAGAATATTAGATCACAATCCTCAAACCACTTACTTCAGATTAGTCTCACTACTTCACATCAGTTGGACTGATTTAGTGTAAGTGGTTTGAGGATTGTGGCCTTGGTTTTCCTTGCTGGACCAATTGTATGGAGAGACTATCCTTGTTTGTCCCAATCCTGTGATGTTTTTTGCCCAACAGGCCCTTGAAAATCCTACAGAATTTTGTGTATGATTTTGTTTTACATCCTTGAATCTGGAAATAGGGGTGGTATGCAGGGCTGGGCTAAAGCAGTTTGGGGCCATAATGTGCTGTGATAAGGGGTCTCCCGTGGATTTGTCCCCATGTCATCACACATGGAACAAGCATGAGTTATGACAACATTCATATTCTCTTCCTAGAAGAATCGCAAAGTCCTCTGTGTTACTCCAGTAGTTGGATATATCTTAGTGTGTGTGTAAGGGTGGGCATGTACAGAGAGCTGCTGCACACTTCTGCCACTTAGATCCCTCTGCTGTGGCGGCGTTGGCATGTTCTCTCAGGTTAGTGGGTCTTGGAGTGTACACCCCATTGAAATATGTAAGGAAAATCTCATTTTTCAGAGCTTTGGTTTCAGAATGCTGCTTTTTTCAGTTGAGAGCTAGAAACTCTTTCTGAGACCAGGATTTGCAGGGTCTAGGGCAAAAATAAAATGCAGGAGCCCTGGTGATCCCAAGTCCTTGAGGGGGCTGTAGAGATGGTCATGTTTGGGACCCTGCTGGGAGGGAGTGGGCGGGCCCTGCATCCTGCCCTGGTGAAATTGAGTGCCACTGCAGGGCCCCTAGGAGTAGAGAAAAACTCAGGGTCTGGGTTGGTTGTCCTGTGGTAAAGCCGGCTCTGGCTGAGACCGTAATGTAATGAAATCATGTGACTTCCAGAAATGAGGTCATAGATACAAGGCATATACCTACACTTAAATTTTGCCCTGCCACTTTGTTGAATTTGGCTTCAGTGAACAAAAGTGTGGATGAAAGAAACAGTGGCTTTAGTGCTAATTGATTCTAAATAGAAGAGGAACCAAAAATCCAGGGTTAACGAGATTTTTTGAATCAGATTATTGGGAGAATGAAAAAGGTTTTTTTAATTACCACTGTATCAATTTGTGATATAGTTCAGCAGCTGTTAGGTTTTTTGTTTTATTTTGTTTAAAACTATGTTAATACACTTAGTCAAAATAATTTCACATTTGGCAGTCTCATACCATATTCAGCGACACTGCTGACCTTGTTCTAGATCTTATTTGTATAACTTGAACTCTTGTTATGGCTGTCGTCTTGAGTTGACAGTATAATCATAAGAAGTAGGATGTATGTTTTTAAGTAATCTTGATGATTAATTCTGAAATTAACAGAATTTTCAGAATGTGTTTCAAGCCAGTTTAAATTATTGTGCTCAAATGAATTGTTCAGAGTGTGTAAGCTGTCTATTGTGAGAGACTGCATGAATAATTTCTGTTACTCAGACCTTTATAGCTTACTTTATATGTTGCTGTTACACTTGAACAGGGGTGGGCAAACTCCCAAGAGCCATGTACAAAAATCTTTCCTTTGCTGAGAGCTAGAAGTCTCATGCTCACGCCCCTTTGAAGCCATTTCCCAGGCTGAGCCATTTCTCCTGCTTTGTGATTTAGCAGGCCAAACCCGTGCTCTGCAGTTCCTGGCTGCTTGAGATTTGGAGGAGCAGCAGCAATTCACCTGCTGAGATTCAGGTGCAATGAAATGGCAAGACACAGGACCATAAAGGCGTGGAAGGCCCAGAACTAGCCCCGGCCGTCAGGCCGAGAATCACTTTCATTGAAGCTGATTAGAATAGGGTCTACTTATCCTTGCTTCGCTAGGGTCCTTCCACCCCCATCATTCTGCTTAGTCTAAATGCTCTGGGTCACTGAAGTTAATGCAACTTAATTTGGTTATGGAGCTCTGCACAGAGTTCGTTACAAGAGCAAAGTCTCAGCCGTGTATACTGGGTACAGTGTGTTGAGATAAATAGTCTTCAATTGATACTGCAGTGATTGCAATGAAATAAGTTATTTCTAGACTGTTTCGTTCAAACCTCTATAGTAGAAGCTTTTTTTATGCCGTGTTGGGAAATACTTCTCGCTTAGATTTAATTTTTTTTTAAAAAAATCATCTGTTCTGTACCCGACAGAGGCCAGCAAGCTTGTCATGTCTTAAGTAGCAGCTGTTTGTGGCAAAGGAGCAGAAGTTAATCAAGTAAAAGAACAACTTTTACAATCCAATCCAGTGCTTGAAGGTAAGAAACCAGTGATATATGTATACAGAATACATTGTCCCCTTACATGGTCTGTTTTTTGTTGACTGCCTTTGAAAATGGAATTTACTGGTAGTGCAAAGATAACTATTATGGTCACTTGCATGGAATTTAAAAAGAGTAGCTAGGTGCCTTGACTACTGCAACGCGCTCTACGTGGGGCTTCCCTTGTTCTTGGCTCGGAGGCTGCAGCTGGTGCAGAATGCGGCGGCTCGTCTTCTGATGGGGACGGGTCGCCGGGAGCACATTACACCGGTGCTCCGAGCTCTGCACTGGCTGCCGATAGTGTGCTGGGCCAAGTTCAAGGTCCTAGTGATGATCTATAAAGCCCTATACGGTCTTGGCCCCTCATACCTTAGGGACCGCCTCGCCCTTCGCGCCCCGGAGCGGCTCCTGCGGTCTGCCGGGGGTGCCCTCCTGGAGGTCCCCCGTGTTAAGCGGGGGGCCACGATGGAGCGGGCATTCTCGGTGGTAGGGCCGCGGCTGTGGAACTCCCTTCCGGAGGAAGCTCGCCTGGCCCCAAGCCTTTTAACATTTCGGCGGAACTGTAAGACCTGGCTGTTTGCCCAGGCCTTTGGGAGGGAGGGTGGGGAGGGAGGATTTTAGTCCCCCACCCATTTATTTATTTTACATGTCTAGCCCTGTTTTATATTTTATATTTAATATTTGATTGTTTTTAAAATGAATTTTAGTGTATTTGATTGTTTTTATTGTTGGAAGCCGCCCCGAGCTGCGTTGCAGGAGGGGCGGGGTACAAATCTGAAAAATAAAAAATAAAAATAAAATATATCTGATTACAGTAGCATGACATTATTCAGTTATGGCATGCATGTGGTTTAAAGATTTTTTTTAAAGCTAAGATGTTTTTGTTTGGCTTTTTGTATGCAACACTGAAGAAGTGAGGTTTTTATGAGAAATAAAAAATGAGATCTCTGGCTTGACTGATAGGGTGTTTCTATGTATGGAGGTACTGTGGTAACAGATGTAGGAGAAAAAAGAAAGGAAGGAGCAAATACTGAAAATAAAATTAAGAGGTGGTACAAACTGTTACCTAAGTGCACAATTTATTATGCTGGCTGTGCCTATGCTACTGAAGAACTGGGCAGGTATAGACAAAAAATCACTTTAGATCAACAGGCTATTGACATATTTCATTTTTAATCTGTACTAGATAGAGACTTGATTCCTAGCTATGCCAACAAAAATGGGCAGGGAACATTTGAGGCTTGTACAAGTAAAGCTGGGTAGCTCTCCAGAGATGACCAAAAGCTGCTGCCCTTGTTAGGCTGGTACTTGCAATTTAGAAAACTAAGCTTTAAAGTCTGTAGCATATGATGTATGGGGTGCAGCCACATGAGATGTTATCCCACCCTGGGCAGCTTTATCTCACTTTGGGCAATGTTAGTACGTGACACTCTTCTGCTGCCTAACAGCTGACTTGGGGGAGTTGGGCCTGGGAAGAGGGTGTGCATTCTTCCCAGGCTCCCCTTCCCTGTGATCCACCAACATAGCAGCTGATCGCAGGAAGGGTGCACGTTCTTCCTGTCTGCCCAACAGCTGATCAGGGGGCCTGGGAAGGGGACTTTGCATTTCCACCCACCCAACAGCTGATTGTGGAGAAAGGGGGTGGGTTTTCCTCCCCCACAATAACTTTTAGGCAGGGGGAGGAGTGAATACATTCCTCCCTCCCCAACAGCTGCCTAGTGGCAGTGGGCCCAATCTTGCAGCACGGTAGGTGTCGGAGTATGCAGCCATGGTGTGTGGAGAAGCTGGTGATGGTCTCGGGAGGAGATCATGTGGGCAGGTATCCCCACTGACCCCAAGTGTGGAGGCTGCGCTTGCCTGGCACGGGAGATTGGGCCCGCCCCAGCTTGTGTGGGTGCACCTATGGTCTCTTCTTGATTTCTTGTTAGTACTGCATTATTTGATCTTATGCTTTGTGCCTAATGCTACTGGTCAGACAGTTTTCTCCAGTTTTGGGTCTCATTCAATAATGAAAGATGAGGCACAGCATGGATTAAAAAAAAAAAAAAAAAAGAACAGTAAAGATGCCATGAATAAGTACAGCTATTTATTTTTAAGATGTAAAATGTGCCTCTGAGATCATGCATGTGGTTCTGTTTGAAACTAGACTTTAAAGTTAGCAAATGACATAAATATGTATGCATAAGTTATCTTATGAGAATGTTATGCCTTTACCTTAATGCAACTACTGTAAATTAACATGAGAAACAATGAACTTTATGGGAAAACAGGAATGTGTCTCAAGCTCTTTATAATGGAACATTTGTGTTTGATTCTGTGCACAATTCTAAATGACTCTACTGTTGAGTACTGTATTTAATAACATGCAGCTCAGAGAGTTGGTTGTTGAAAAGATGGTTTATTACTTGCAAACTCTGTGCTGCATTAAGTTTTTAAAACAATTCTTTCATTTGTCCCTGGCCTACAAGAGCAACAAATTCTGCCTTTTGGCTTCAACTCTTTGATCCAGACCGGTGTCTCACTGCCAATTTGTGAAAGCAGAGAAACATGTATTTTTTCACCCACCAGAGTGTCAACTTTACTTGAACATTGATTATGTATATATGGAAAAGTAGGCCAATGCCTTCTGTGTGAACGTTCTGTTTTATAATGGAAGGGAAACCATACCCCAGTTTGACAGGGATAGCGTTACACTTTGAGATGGTCTCAGAATTTACCTCACAAACTGAGACTTAATCTAGAGTCTTGGTTAGTAAGAGGCTAGAGACAGCCAGTAGACAAATCATGCGTTTTTAAAAAAGTAAACTTTTACATGACCCAACCTGATCTGGGCCTGTTTTGTTTATATAAAATTCTTTTGTGGTTTTAAAATCAGTTTATAGTTTTACGCTTCCAGACAGTATGAGCCTGTGAGTAAAACTTTCTAGTTGGGGTAGCTAATTGACTTGGAGAAAGCAGCTACGTTTAATAACCGCTATATTTATAGTTTATCTTGTTAATAAAGTAGTCTTAACTTTTTCTGAACTTCTGAAACCATTAATCTACGTACAATTTTGCCTCTAACTTATTTCTTCTTCCAGTTATTTTTCTTTAAAAGGCTATTTACATAAACACAAAGCTATTATCTTCCATTTGGTGATATTTTTCGTTTATAACATCATAATCCCATCTTTATCAGCTGATGATAATGGCACAAACACAGGACAAATGTGATTTAAAAAAAATAAAAATCTATTTTTTGCAAATCGTTCTGGCTTGTTTTCTGGGATACTTGAATATTGACTAATCCTGTTATACTTATTTTTTCTCTTCTCCTCCTTCAGCTTTTGGAAATGCCAAAACTGTAAGGAATGACAACTCCTCTCGATTTGTAAGTATGCACATAGAATACTAAAGGGTGCAGGAAGTAATTTCTGTAAGAAAGTTTGGGTGATGATATTGGCCTAGGTGGACAGGATAAAAAACAGATGTTCCTGTATTCATTATTGCTTTGCTGTTTTTTTAAGAAAACCAACAATCTATATTAAACATCAAATTGGCTGTCAATGTTTTTTGTACCAAGCTTTGCTCTATTAAGAAGCTGTTGGATTTGGTGTATACTAAAATAAGTTGACTCGGACAGGGACCATTCTGATCTAGGTTTATCACCTGTACAACACCAACCAGCGAATTTCTTCCATCCACAGTAGGAACTTCCCATATTGCTTCACAGTGAGCATTCAGGTCTCTGTGTAGCATTCTTGCTGGTCCTGAAGAAGACTTTCAGAATCTGGAGCTCATCAAGTTGCAGAGAGTAACCTGGTTTTCAGGAGAAAATTAGCCCATCTGTCACTTCTGAGAACTTTTAAAGCAACCACATTGAGTAGCATATGTGGTTCTACCTAGTTCATAGAATGAAGCTTTGTGCCAAGAGCCAAAAGGTCATATAAGGTCCTAAAACATCTCCCATGTGACTACCAAAACTAACAGATTTGGTGCTTTTCACACACTCTCTAACACTGATAAAATGGGTGTTACATTCTGTTATACATGTTGCAGGGCACCCATAGAGCACACGTGCAACCCTGCAACATTTATAATAAAATGTATCACCCATTTTATCAGTGTTAGTGTCTGTGTGAAAAGGGCCTTTAACTCAGCTCAGCACACACTCTCTCTCCTTTTTTTAAATTTATTTTTTTAAAGGGAAAAAAAAAGCCCTGCTTGAGCCATCAAGAACTTTTAAGTATCTGTGATGAGTGGCTCAGATATAGAAAACTGTTGCATGACTGGAGGCTATGAATGGTTCTTGAATAGCAAGGGGTTGGAATATATTAGAATATAGGAACTTGATTTTCTGCTGAATTTTTTGGAGGTTCTTTTCTCATGGGCTCAGATTGGAATTTTGATAGCTGATCTACCAGAACAACAGTAATAGCTGGATAAAGTCCTTAATTACTGTCAAATATTCTGAGTTGCACTTGTTCTTGTTAGAGCATAAGATAGCTTTATTATGTTGAAACAGACCATTGTCGACAAAGGGGCTAAAGTGAATGAGAGTTGCAGAAATGTGACCCAATTTAAACCGTGGTTATTTCATTTTTAAATAAGTATGGTTAGTGGTATCTGACTAGCTAATTCTGTAGAGAAAAAACATGGAGAGACTTGAAAAAGATTAAATTGAAACCAGATTTTGACATGGTCATTTTTACACAGGAGAGCTTTTTACCATTTTTTTTAAAGTCCGGGTTGGGGCAACCCCCTTGGGGTGGGGGGATTTAGATGCTCTTCCCCAGACCAGAAGTTGCCCAGGCACCATAGGAAACAGCAGTGCTGGGTGACTCCCAGATGTTTTGAGATGTGGACCTGGTAAGACCCTGGTAGCTGAGGTCTTACAAGTCCACATCTCAAGAGATCCGGGTGTCGCCTGGTGCCACAGTTTTCAAACTTTCCAATGGCACCTGGGTGACTTCTGGTCTGGGGAGGAGCGTCTAAATCCCCCCCAAAGGGTGTTTCCCCAATCTGGTCTAATAGAGGAAAAAACTCTCCCATGTAAGAACACCCATAGTAAAGAATAGTGTGAAGATTTTTTATATTTTTTTATTCTAGTGCTTAGAGTGTAAATTGTCCTTCCATTCTAGTGCTTTCCAAAGAAAATAGACAGCTGACTCGAATCTATATTGGGAGAAACTTGATTCTCCTGACTATTTATACTTGAGAGGACTAAATTCACATATACTTTTTTGTAAGATCCTTTTTTTTCAATGTTGTTTTTGCAAGCTGAACTTTAATTTCAAGAGAGAGGAATAAAAACTTGTTTAAATATTCGATCTTCAGTTGGAAAGGTTACAAGGAGAACTCAGGGAAAACGGGTAGAACACCTGTTGAGTAAATAGTAACACTTATGGAGGTGTGTATGTTGGGTTCTTGATATTGATGCCTGCTGAGACAAGGAAATAGCCCGATTCTTATTTCAAAATGTATTTTATTAATTAAGGCATGGCAATATATTTATAAAATATAATCAGTGAAAACAAAAGGCTATCCCTATTTGAAAGATGAGTTAAATGGATTACACAGTGTTGACACAAGCACCAATTCAGATTGAAGATGTTGTCCATCAGTTTGGAAAAGCAATGCCATTCATATTGGAGATGAAATAAAACCTTTTTATTTGGCTGGCGGGGATAGTTGTTGGGGTGGGTGTATATGTTTATACATATTTTATATGTTTCTATCAGTTACCTGCCGTGTGTGTGTGAGAGAGAGAGGAAGAAATTTAAATAAATAAATCGATATTCGTACACTCATTGTAGAGAGCATACTACAGGCAATTACCTAAGGAATACTAGTCAAAGCTGATGGAGATAGTAGCTGGGTAAAAAGCAAGTTCTCTTTTATTCAAAGAAAAGGAATGATTTAAGTAATTACAGCAGTTCTACTTCCAAGTAACTTGAAGGTTTGAGTTTCATTGTCCTGATTTGTGTCGCTCTCTTTTGGGGAAAAAGAAAAAAAGAAATCCATAACATCATTTGAAAGGAAAACACTTTTTTGTTGTATTTATGAACCAGTATAGTGCACTGCTCAGGGACTCTCAGTGATGTGCAGTAAACATTTAGCATCCACTTAGTGACCCCAAGTTTTAAAATTGTATTTAATCTCCAGGTCAGAGCTTTCCATAAAACTGGACTAAGAATCAAAATAGTAAAAGGAACAGTAAATTTGAGACTTTCATCTGGCTGGACAGAAACATAATTATACCTCCGTTAGATTTGATTCTATTCCTGACACTGTTGCTGCCTGAATGATCCTGTGACAAGGAGCATTGTGCTATTTAGCAAGTTAATCACCGCATGCTATCATTTCCTGTCTTATTTTTTACTTGGCATCTTTTAAATCAGGGTTTGGTTTTGTTGGCACAAAGTTTTCAAACACATACAGCAAACATTTAGCATCCTGAGCTAAATTGATTTTTACTGGCAGTTTATAGCAAGCAGCAAGCGGGGGTGGGTGGCATTAGTGCCCGTAGCCCCTGCAATGGCAGGAAATGAATTTAGTGAGCTGTAACTAGATGACTCAAGCAAGCAAATTGTCCCCTATACCTCCTGCTCCAGGGAAGGCAAAACTCCACCTGTCAGACTAAGATGGGAGAAAAATTTTTGTCATCCCTTAAAAGGGTTATCAGTTTAGAATGGAGAGTTCAGTTGTATGCTTCTGGATGATAGGGAAAAAAACCCTTTTTTCCTAAATAAAATGAATGGAAATATGTAAATGTAAAGGCTTTCTCTTCAGCTTATGACTTCACCATCTAGTTAATCAGCTGAAACATCGGGGGAAATTCAGATAGAATACACGCTTCTGAAATTCAAAGGTGTGTTGAAAAAAAAATCAAAAAAAAAAATCTGTGGTTTGAATTTATTGCCAATTTAGCCTGTCTGTAAGCAGTTTCCTGATAAAACAGTTGTTGTTGTTGTTGACTGTAAACAATGGGTCCATCACATTTTGTTTAAAAGCAATGGGTAGAAAATAGAACACTTATTGCAAAAAACAATGCAAAGGCTGAAACGATTTGTTGTGATATGGAAAAGTCAGAGAGAAGTCAAGGAGAGAAAGAGACTTTCTTTGTACATCTGAAAGGTACATTATTTTTATGGCAAGAGTCTACTGATTGTTGTCCCTAGATACCCAAGAAGAATTTTTGGGGAGCATTATGATTTTATTTAGGAAAGATTAATAAAACTTTATAGACAGAGACTGCTCTGCCTCTAAAACCTCCCAAATTGAGGAGAGAGGAAGAGGCACCTGGCCGCTACAGGTATATATACCTGTCCATGCCCCCCCACCCACCAGGTGCCCCTCCTCTTCCCCCATTGGCCTACCTGTGCCGCTGCCCATGAGCAGGCAGGGAGGAGGGCAAAAGGAACCCTTTGCCCCAATCCCTGCCTGGCACCCTGTTTAGGGGCAGGCGGGCACAAACACCCCGCTTAGGGCTGAGGGGTGTCCCATATAATACCTGGATTCTTAACAGTAATTATATATTTTTTCCTCTGTAGGTTTTAAAAGCAAAAAAAATTTACCTGCATCTGGAAGTGCAACCTCTATTTATTGAAGTCAATTAACACAAAATCCCCAGCTGGAATATGAAGTACTCTGAAAGCCATAGCTTATTCACTATCTTTTATACTTAAATATACCATAAGAGACAATTGTATTTCTCTGTCGAGTATTAACAAACAGATAACTTAGAGGGCCATTTTTGTAGTAATACCTAAAGCTCTCCAAATGCAATGTTTTCACAGGGAAAGTATATGGATATTGAGTTTGATTTCAAAGGCGATCCACTTGGAGGAGTTATAAGTAACTGTAAGTATTACATTAATTTAAAATATTTCAGGGGTACAAATTTATTCAAATCATGCAGAAAAGGATGAAATGTAACGTATTGAAAATTCATTTATTTGGATCGAAGTGTCGTGTGTGATTAAAAAGGTGGAAATCTTAAATTCCTTTGCCTAATACTGAATATATAAAACAAGGTAAAATTATATTTTTCTCTAAAGGAAGCAAATGAAATTTTTGAGGCGCTTTTTATGAGTGCTTCCATTGCTCTTTTGACACACTAGTGTTGCCTCAGCACACTCTTTGGGAATTGCTTCTGTAAAGGTAGCGAACAAACTCCTAACTCGTTTTTCTTACACATGTGAAGTACTACAATTGGAGCAGCACTAATAAGTGCTCCCCATCCTCCTGGCTTCCCCCGGGCTATGTGAGACCTGGAGCCACCTGTGACAGCTAGATCTTGTGTGCCCACTTCATAATTATTTATTTATTTATTTTATTTATAATTAAATTTATATGCTGCCCCCTCCTGCTTACAAACATCTTGGGGTGGTTCTATTACACCAGACAATAGAGAGTTTACCTTAACTGGTTTTCTAAAATTTCAGCTTTCATTTTAAAAAAAGAAACCCCAAGCCCCTCTCTAGCAGTCATATTTTGTGAAGCAGAGCTTATAAAATCAGAACCCTTTATCCAATCTTTCTGAAACTTGGTGGGTAAGGGATACAATCTGTCCAGATTTCATGCAAATTTAATGAAACATGAAGTTACAGCCGGAAATCCATTTCCCATTGAAACAATCAGAATAACTAAAATAATAACTAAAACCAATGGGAATTACTAAAATAAAAATGAAAATAAAAACGGAAACTTTTTTTTTGGGGGGGGGGCACCCCTAGCTGAGACCTATAATACCTTGCCTTGTTCTGACAGCACTTGACCAGGGAATATTGTACCTTCTGCTCCCCCCACCCCCATAGAAAGATGAAGGTTTGAGGCCCTTTTCTAATGGATGCGGGTGTGTGTGGGTGCATTCCCGCAGACCCACACCCATCTCCATGCACAGAGCATCCGGCATTGGCACCCGTTGCTCCGTGCGTGGTTGATGCATGGAGGTGGGTGGAGTGGGGGAGTGCACATGTACCCCCACCCACTAGTCGCGGCGACGCCACCCGCACATGGGGGGGGGAGGGGGGCGTCCATTTGAAAAGGGTCAAAGCCCAAGGAACAGGAGGAGTTCCTCCTCTTTCATCTCGAGTTGCTGATCACCTTTAAGACTACAACACTAGCAAAAACACTTCAACAAAAAATAAATTGAAATCAAATACATTATTTCTTACATACTATGTTCATCTATGTTCAAAATGAGGCCCATTTCAGTAATCCATATTGTCATTTTTTTGTAACTTCTATTTAAACATGTAAAATTTTAAAATGTATGTATTCCTATAAAGTATATGGGGTAGCAGTAATATTTTATCTGTTTGGGATGACATTTTTGAGAGTTTTTCATTTTGAAATATATTTTGAAATTCTGATTCCACACATTTTGAAAATGTTTTGTTGAATTTTTTTGCCAAACTGCTTTTTCTTTGGTCATCCCTGATTACACAATTACATTATATGGTGCTGAGAGGATGTTGTGCTCATTAGACTGTGTAGCTTTCAGTGCTGATAATGTTATTGAAGCTCAATGTAAGTACAATTCATTATTTTGAGTCGGTGCCTTTTCTATTTATTTTTAGACAGTAGTGTTCTGTAGTTTGCAGCATTCAGTACTTTATACACCTTCCTTTAAACCAGGGGCGGGGAACCTTTTCCCTCCCAGGGGCCACTTTGAGCTTTCACAAGCTCCGAGGGCGACACAGAAGTTGGGGTGGGGGTGCTTAATGGATGGACTCAAGGAAAGGAGGGCCCAAATCATGGATCTGTACCAAAGAACTGTCCCTATCCTTGTTTGCATGACCTCATCTCTGCTTCCTCCCTTTTGAGCTAATTTTTTCAGTGAATGGAGGTAAGAACTGGATCCAAGGGCCAGATCCAGGTAAGTGGAAAGGGGCCACATAAAACGGGCTGCATTTGGCCCCCGATCCTGAGGTTCCCCACCCCAGCTTTAAACTCTTTGCTAATTGCCTCTTATTTACATAGAAGTCACTCATTCTTGCTATTGGTACTTTCTCCTTCAGGTAAACTTTTTTTAGCTCCATGCACTCTCACTTTTATATCAATTTTAAATGTCGCTATCATTAGAGGATTCCTTTTAGTACATGAACTTGGAACCAAGGGATTAAGATATGTTTAGAACACTTTTTGATTTACTCTTTAAGTAATTTAAAAAATATTCCATGTAGCTACTTCATATTTGAAGGAGTAACAAAACGGAGGCTTCCTTTCACAAGAGGGTAAATGGCTGTGTTTGATTAATGTAATACATCTCTTGATGCAAAGTCCGTCAGTCAGTGTAAATCTTTTCCTGACTCCACAGGTTTTTTTTACCTTTGTATTGCCAAAATATAGTTGTCGACGCACCCCAAATGAGACAGGACACGATCATATGGATTTAAACATAGGTGAGGGGTGACATCGACTATTGCGATCAGCGTCCAGTATGAACAGTAACTCATTAACCATTAACCTCAGGGGAGACCTCGATATACCATCGATAACCTCCCCACAACATCATCTCCCCTTCGTCCAGCGCTGGGCGTGCGGCCAAAGGGGACATAGTCCATCCGGACTTGAGTAAGGAATAGGGTGCCCACCAGTGTGGGGCCATACAATGCCCTACCACCTTCCCAGGTCACCCTTCCCAGGGAACCAACACCTTGCTTGCCATACCTTGCAATTGCAGTAGGCATGGCTTCCGCATCTCTTAAGGAGATGACTCTTATGTTTTCTTATCCTAATTGGCATCGATACTGGACCTCCGCCACCTAGGAACCGCTGATACCATCGAATGGGTCCGGCCCCCAAACCTATCCTAGAACACCCGGTAACACAGCCTTCAAAGCTTGTAAGTACATGTCGTTACCAGCCGGGGACAGGTGGACCCCATCCTTCCTAAATAACTAGGTTCTTGTGCAAAATCCCATTATGCCTAATTGTCTCCCCACCAATTGTTCCTAACCACTTCCTAATTTCCCTGTTTAACGTTTTTCTTGATTTATCAATTTTTTTAGATGGTAGGTACCCCTTCACCCCAACTAACCCTCTCCACTAATTCAGTCCAGATCAACCTAACCCCTGTAACTTAATCGTTTTACCTCCTAGATATAATTTTTTATGTCCCTGATTAACTGCACCTCTTTAAGCCTAGGTAAATCGTTCTCACCTAAATGGACCACCAAAATGTCAGGCCTCCCACCCCGGGCCTATGACATGAGCTCAGGGAGCAGNAACAATCAGAATAACTAAAATAATAACTAAAACCAATGGGAATTACTAAAATAAAAATGAAAATAAAAACGGAAACTTTTTTTTTGGGGGGGGGGCACCCCTAGCTGAGACCTATAATACCTTGCCTTGTTCTGACAGCACTTGACCAGGGAATATTGTACCTTCTGCTCCCCCCACCCCCATAGAAAGATGAAGGTTTGAGGCCCTTTTCTAATGGATGCGGGTGTGTGTGGGTGCATTCCCGCAGACCCACACCCATCTCCATGCACAGAGCATCCGGCATTGGCACCCGTTGCTCCGTGCGTGGTTGATGCATGGAGGTGGGTGGAGTGGGGGAGTGCACATGTACCCCCACCCACTAGTCGCGGCGACGCCACCCGCACATGGGGGGGGGAGGGGGGCGTCCATTTGAAAAGGGTCAAAGCCCAAGGAACAGGAGGAGTTCCTCCTCTTTCATCTCGAGTTGCTGATCACCTTTAAGACTACAACACTAGCAAAAACACTTCAACAAAAAATAAATTGAAATCAAATACATTATTTCTTACATACTATGTTCATCTATGTTCAAAATGAGGCCCATTTCAGTAATCCATATTGTCATTTTTTTGTAACTTCTATTTAAACATGTAAAATTTTAAAATGTATGTATTCCTATAAAGTATATGGGGTAGCAGTAATATTTTATCTGTTTGGGATGACATTTTTGAGAGTTTTTCATTTTGAAATATATTTTGAAATTCTGATTCCACACATTTTGAAAATATTTTGTTGAATTTTTTTGCCAAACTGCTTTTTCTTTGGTCATCCCTGATTACACAATTACATTATATGGTGCTGAGAGGATGTTGTGCTCATTGGACTGTGTAGCTTTCAGTGCTGATAATGTTATTGAAGCTCAATGTAAGTACAATTCATTATTTTGAGTCGGTGCCTTTTCTATTTATTTTTAGACAGTAGTGTTCTGTAGTTTGCAGCATTCAGTACTTTATACACCTTCCTTTAAACCAGGGGCGGGGAACCTTTTCCCTCCCAGGGGCCACTTTGAGCTTTCACAAGCTCCGAGGGCGACACAGAAGTTGGGGTGGGGGTGCTTAATGGATGGACTCAAGGAAAGGAGGGCCCAAATCATGGATCTGTACCAAAGAACTGTCCCTATCCTTGTTTGCATGACCTCATCTCTGCTTCCTCCCTTTTGAGCTAATTTTTTCAGTGAATGGAGGTAAGAACTGGATCCAAGGGCCAGATCCAGGTAAGTGGAAAGGGGCCACATAAAACGGGCTGCATTTGGCCCCCGATCCTGAGGTTCCCCACCCCAGCTTTAAACTCTTTGCTAATTGCCTCTTATTTACATAGAAGTCACTCATTCTTGCTATTGGTACTTTCTCCTTCAGGTAAACTTTATTTAGCTCCATGCACTCTCACTTTTATATCAATTTTAAATGTCGCTATCATTAGAGGATTCCTTTTAGTACATGAACTTGGAACCAAGGGATTAAGATATGTTTAGAACACTTTTTGATTTACTCTTTAAGTAATTTAAAAAATATTCCATGTAGCTACTTCATATTTGAAGGAGTAACAAAACGGAGGCTTCCTTTCACAAGAGGGTAAATGGCTGTGTTTGATTAATGTAATACATCTCTTGATGCAAAGTCCGTCAGTCAGTGTAAATCTTTTCCTGACTCCACAGGTTTTTTTTACCTTTGTATTGCCAAAATATAGTTGTCGACGCACCCCAAATGAGACAGGACACGATCATATGGATTTAAACATAGGTGAGGGGTGACATCGCCTATTGCGATCAGCGTCCAGTATGAACAATAACTCATTAACCTCAGGGGAGACCTCGATATACCATCGATAACCTCCCCACAACATCATCTCCCCTTCGTCCAGCGCTGGGCGTGCGGCCAAAGGGGACATAGTCCATCCGGACTTGAGTAAGGAATAGGGTGCCCACCAGTGTGGGGCCATACAATGCCCTACCACCTTCCCAGGTCACCCTTCCCAGGGAACCAACACCTTGCTTGCCATACCTTGCAATTGCAGTAGGCATGGCTTCCGCATCTCTTAAGGAGATGACTCTTATGTTTTCTTATCCTAATTGGCATCGATACTGGACCTCCGCCACCTAGGAACCGCTGATACCATCGAATGGGTCCGGCCCCCAAACCTATCCTAGAACACCCGGTAACACAGCCTTCAAAGCTTGTAAGTACATGTCGTTACCAGCCGGGGACAGGTGGACCCCATCCTTCCTAAATAACTAGGTTCTTGTGCAAAATCCCATTATGCCTAATTGTCTCCCCACCAATTGTTCCTAACCACTTCCTAATTTCCCTGTTTAACGTTTTTCTTGATTTATCAATTTTTTTAGATGGTAGGTACCCCTTCACCCCAACTAACCCTCTCCACTAATTCAGTCCAGATCAACCTAACCCCTGTAACTTAATCGTTTTACCTCCTAGATATAATTTTTTATGTCCCTGATTAACTGCACCTCTTTAAGCCTAGGTAAATCGTTCTCACCTAAATGGACCACCAAAATGTCAGGCCTCCCACCCCGGGCCTATGACATGAGCTCAGGGAGCAGTTGATGCCATTTCATCCTGCTCCTTCCACGCCAGTAGATCACTGCCCTGTCCGACAACTCCAGCTGGGGTCCCCATCTGGTGCTGCCCGTCGCGTTAGGCTATGCCCCAGGATCCAGATATTCGCCCTTCTGCGCGTGGCATCTGTCAAGGAAACGCATAAGATGGTTACTGCATGCCGGGGATAGGGTCCCTGCGCATGTACGTGCGGTAAGCCGTTGACCACCACTGGCCAATAGCCTGAATGTCCCTACCAGCCATACCCATCCGGGCTGCAGAGGTGGCTGCCCCTATCCTAAAGGAATGTGATCCATACTCCTTATATGGGAGCTAGAGCCTAACCAATGCCCCGCGGAGGACTGACGCCTCGTGACAGGTGACCCATTCATATGGCAAAAGAATGAGCCTGTGAACCTGGCCAGATATTCCAGTATGCATGTGCCGCCTGCACTGGGCATATCCCAGTGTCCCCTGCCCTAGCCAACCTAACTCTACACCCCCTTCCCCGCTGATCAGTTTTTGATACTCGTAAGTGAATAACTACCTTGTGTGTGCTGACTGCCACATCCTGCACTGCCAACGCCCTACCTGACCTGTCTCTGACTGATTCTGCCACCAACTCGCTCACACAAAAAGCACCAAAATGCTAATTTAAACAGTGTGTCAAACATACACTCCTCAAACTTATCGAAACACACTAACTGCAAAGCACCAACAATTTGAACTAGAAGTGTGGGTGGGGTGGGAGTAATAGGTAACCTAGTTTCAGTAGTAGCCGTCTGCTCGCATGCCCATGATTCTAACAGTCTGAAGGCAAAGTAACCTTTATCTGAAGCAGGGTGACCAGCAAGTTGACTCATGAACCCCAAAGCAGCCAAATTCCCGGCAATTGTCCTCAGGGCTAACCCCTCCCTTCTCAGGGCCATAGCAAACTGCAGAATCTGCGCCTCGTGGATCAGAAACCCCAAACTCCATCCCTGCCGGGCCCGGAAACGCTGGAATGCCTGAAAAGTGCTGGCGTAGGCTGCTCTGGTCCAGACTGCTAAAGAGCCCTGCACTGCTGTGCAGAGCTCTATGATCTAAGTCTCCACATGGCTGCCGGCATGGGTTCCGGGTTCAGGTTGGCCTGAGGGTGCCATCAAGTGGAAACGCTCCATCTGGAACCGAGAAAGGGTGTCCGCATTCTCATTCTCGAGTTCCAGAATGTGCTTGGCATGAAATAGAATGTTATGCTGGAGGCACATGGTAACCTAACCAATGCCCTGACTAAACCTATTACCCGCCGGGAGTGAGATGACTGTGTATTAATTATGTGGACCACTACCTGGTGGTCACACCAGAACAGCACTGCGCTGTTAGCCCAGTCCTTGTGCCACAATTTTACTGTCACAACAATGGCAAACAACTCAAGGAATGTAAGATCCCTTGTGACACCCTCTGCTATCCATTCCTGCGGCCACCTCCCTGCACACCACATGTTCTTGAAATATAATCCGCACCCATGAGCACCCGCAGCGTCTGAATATACCTGAAGCTCTGCTTCCAGTAGGAACTGCTCTCTCCATACGCTGATTCCATTATAATCCGTAAGGAAATTAATCCAACCCCCCAAATCCTGCTTCATGTCGCTGGTCACAGTGACATGGTAATGAGGCAGGGGATCACCAGCGAGCTTCCCATACAATCGAGACATGAATGCCCTGCCTGGAGCAATGACCCTGCAAGCAAAATTCAAGTTACCCACCAGAGACTGCAGCTGCTTAACTGTGATCTTAACTGCAGACCTACACTCCTCTAAGTTGAGAATCACTGCCATGACTTTGTTCATGGGCAGACAGGATACTCCCTTTACAGTATCTAATTCAATGCCCAAGTATGTGAGAACGGTGCTAGACCCCTGGGTCTTTTCATCCACCAGGGGTATGCCCAGATGTCCAGCCACCCGCTGAAAGACATTCACTAATTCAAGGCATTCTGCTGTGCCAGCTCGCCCAACCAAGAGGAAGTCCTCGAGATATTTCGTCATGCCCCCCCCTCATTGCAGAGCACTGCACCACCCATTGCACCAGGGAGCTGAAATGCTCAAAGGCTGAGCATGAAATTGAGCATCCCATGTGCATGACTTTATCATAATAGAATCTGCCTTGAAAGTGGAAGTCCAAAAGCACGAAGCTGTCTGGGTGCACTGGCAAAAGGCGAAATGCTGACTTGACATTGCACTTTGCTAGCAAGGCCCCACTGCCAACTTGCCTAACTAATGCAACCGCCGCATCAAAGGACACATAGTGGACGGATGTCAGGCACTTGGGTATCCCATCGTTAACAGAGTGCCCCTTTGGGTAAGAAAGATGATGAATTAAACAAAACTGCCCTGGGGCCTTTCTGGGAACCACCCCAAATGGGGAAAAACCATATTTGGCAATGAGGGAGCCGCAAATGGGCCAACTACCCTCCCTTTAGCTACATCTTTTCTGCCACCACCACCTCCATACCCTCACTGGACTTCAGTGGGGGCAATCCTACCCTGCTGTACACCACTCACTGGTATTCTAAACCTTCCTTAAACCCAGTCACCACATATTGCACTTCTTGCCTGTTGGGATGCACGAGCACTGCAGGGCTACTACCAATCTACCCACCTTAATTGGTGTTGGGGCTCTTCCTCGCTGGCCCTGCGCCACCACCCCCTTGGTTACCTTTTCCAGCTCCACTTGTCTTATTCCATGGCTTAGGCCAGGGACACGCAGCTGCGGCGTGAAATCCCCCACGTGGGGCAGGTGTGCCGAAACCTGCACGACGGGCGGGAACATCTACTCATGTGGGCAAACTCCCAACATTGCCCGATGCTTTCTGCCACGTTCTGCCTTCCCCCGGCTCTGCCCGTATCGTTCACCGGATCAACCCCCCCTTTACTAGGAGGAGTCCACTGTCCGTCCTAGGAGCTCCGGTAGTGTCGCTCATGCAATTTAACCAGAGATCATGTGCGTGGATGTCTCACCTCGCTCCCAGGGTAAAAGAAGCCCGGTGCCTGAACGCCTCATCATATCTAAGCCAGGCACCAAAGGGGACTGTCTTGTAAGCCCTTCGAATTCTCTCTGTATTTTAGGAGAATTGCCCCTTTCTCAGGAAACATCTCCAGCTGTACCCCGTGGTAAATTGCGTAAGCCACGGTCCAATTGGACCAGTTTCTGTCTGCTTTGGGCCACTTGTATTTTTCTTTCTCCTTCTTTTCATCTTCCTCATTAGGATCCACTATTGGATCGCTAAAAAGGAGGACCAAGAGGTACACATAGTCACCCCTCCATATCCATTCTCTAGTGGCTCCCCTATTGGTGTGGATAAGTCTGCATAAGAGCCCCCAACTGGCGTAGGATGGCGTACTGATTCCCAACTGTCCTACTTGGCCAGGGAGCACCTGGGCCCATGCCTGCAGTGCATGGTGTGCCTGAGACAGACCAGGCCCTGCCCTCGTGTCCCCCGTAGCTGTCCCAACCTGCCCCTGAGCCTGCATCCCACTAGCCCCAGGCGCTGCTAGGTTAGCAACTTGTACCCAACCCCCATTCCACAACAAGTATTGTTGAACCTTCCTAGGTGGATGAGGCTTGGACCAGCCCGCACTCTGAATCCCCAGTGAGGGGGCAGCCCTGGAACCATCCATCCCCCCCACCGAACAGCCCTTCCCTCCATAATCCAAAGGGTCATAAGGGGGGAACGGGGCAACACACTTCCATACCCCCCCGCATGCCCTGTCCTATTCCTCGCGTCCTGGGCGTCAGCTCTCCCCCCGGGTTCGTACCTGGATCTGCTGAGGGGGGTTAGTGGGGTGCCCTACCACCCCGAGCTCTGTCCGCCAGTGCTTGCTCCAGTGCTTCAATTCTGGCCAGAATGTGAGGGTGGTCCTCTGCTGGTTCTGCAGGTTCCTCACTCTCAGTGGATCTGTAATCATACTGAAAAGGGGGGGGGCTTTTGCTGAAAATTGTCGTTCTCCCCACCGTTGCGGGCACCTCCCTGTCCCCCTTCCCCAACAGGTTGGGCAGGGAGGATCTGTCTCCCCCTGTCTAATGCCAGGTTTTCTCCCCTTTCCCCAGCCCTACGCTGGGTCGGGTTCATCGTGTTGGCAAAGCGCACGGGAGGGACAATCTGTCTACTCCCCCGCCTAGGTGGGACTGCCGATGGTGGTTTGGGGATATGGGGAGTCGTTTCTGCCTGGCCCCTCCCCTGCCCAGGGTTGTGGGAGAAAGCCCTGTCCAAGGCCTGGACTACTGGGGGTGGGGGGAGGAACTCCCTCTCACAGGCACGGAGGCTGATGCATGCCTCCCCACTCCTAACTCTAAGACCTCTGGGGAGACCCCACCTGCGGCGCTGGGCCCAGAGCCAAAAAGCAAAGCCTCACATGCTGCCAACCTTTCTAAGGCGGCATTCGCTGCCGGGGGGTGGGGAGCTGGGTCTGCCCTTCTTTTGCCCCGCTTGCCTACCGGGCGGGGGGGGCTCCAGGTTGGAGGGCTCACCGCCCTTGCAACACCCCCCCCCAATAACCGCTGGCTGGACCTCAGTCCCAGCCCGATTCTTTGTGTCTGCCCTGGTGCCGCGCTTCCTTGTCCGCGCCATGCTGGGTGCCGAATCTTTTTACCTGCTTGAGCAGAGCTGCCCCACGGGAACGCTGTCCTGGAGAGGGGAAGGCACAGCGTTGTCATGCACTGCCTGCTGCTTCGTTCCCTGCTCCTCTTGGAGTGAGCAGGGAATGAGGAACTGATTGCTGCTCCGCTCATGTGGGGGGCGGAGAGCCAATTAAGGTACTTCCTTTTTTGCGCTGCCAGCGAGGGTTGCCGAAGGCAACCCTCGCCGACAGCTACAGTGCAGGCAGAAGCAGGACACTGAAATTCTTTACAAGCACCCGGCATCTAGTGCCCTGCCTCATTCCTCACAGGGTGTGTGTGTGGGGGGGCATGACAACGGCCCNACAGAGTGCCCCTTTGGGTAAGAAAGATGATGAATTAAACAAAACTGCCCTGGGGCCTTTCTGGGAACCACCCCAAATGGGGAAAAACCATATTTGGCAATGAGGGAGCCGCAAATGGGCCAACTACCCTCCCTTTAGCTACATCTTTTCTGCCACCACCACCTCCATACCCTCACTGGACTTCAGTGGGGGCAATCCTACCCTGCTGTACACCACTCACTGGTATTCTAAACCTTCCTTAAACCCAGTCACCACATATTGCACTTCTTGCCTGTTGGGATGCACGAGCACTGCAGGGCTACTACCAATCTACCCACCTTAATTGGTGTTGGGGCTCTTCCTCGCTGGCCCTGCGCCACCACCCCCTTGGTTACCTTTTCCAGCTCCACTTGTCTTATTCCATGGCTTAGGCCAGGGACACGCAGCTGCGGCGTGAAATCCCCCACGTGGGGCAGGTGTGCCGAAACCTGCACGACGGGCGGGAACATCTACCCATACGGGCAAACTCCCAACATTGCCCGATGCTTTCTGCCACGTTCTGCCTTCCCCCGGCTCTGCCCGTATCGTTCACCGGATCAACCCCCCCTTTACTAGGAGGAGTCCACTGTCCGTCCTAGGAGCTCCGGTAGTGTCGCTCATGCAATTTAACCAGAGATCATGTGCGTGGATGTCTCACCTCGCTCCCAGGGTAAAAGAAGCCCGGTGCCTGAACGCCTCATCATATCTAAGCCAGGCACCAAAGGGGACTGTCTTGTAAGCCCTTCGAATTCTCTCTGTATTTTAGGAGAATTGCCCCTTTCTCAGGAAACATCTCCAGCTGTACCCCGTGGTAAATTGCGTAAGCCACGGTCCAATTGGACCAGTTTCTGTCTGCTTTGGGCCACTTGTATTTTTCTTTCTCCTTCTTTTCATCTTCCTCATTAGGATCCACTATTGGATCGCTAAAAAGGAGGACCAAGAGGTACACATAGTCACCCCTCCATATCCATTCTCTAGTGGCTCCCCTATTGGTGTGGATAAGTCTGCATAAGAGCCCCCAACTGGCGTAGGATGGCGTACTGATTCCCAACTGTCCTACTTGGCCAGGGAGCACCTGGGCCCATGCCTCCAGTGCATGGTGTGCCTGAGACAGACCAGGCCCTGCCCTCGTGTCCCCCGTAGCTGTCCCAACCTGCCCCTGAGCCTGCATCCCACTAGCCCCAGGCGCTGCTAGGTTAGCAACTTGTACCCAACCCCCATTCCACAACAAGTATTGTGGAACCTTCCTAGGAGGAGGAGGCTTGGACCAGCCCGCACCCTGAATCCCCAGTGAGGGGGCAGCCCTGGAACCATCCATCCCCCCCACCGAACAGCCCATCCCTCCATAATCCAAAGGGTCATAAGGGGGGAACGGGGCAACACACTTCCATACCCCCCCGCATGCCCTGTCCTATTCCTCGCGTCCTGGGCGTCAGCTCTCCCCCCGGGTTCGTACCTGGATCTGCTGAGGGGGGTTAGTGGGGTGCCCTACCACCCCGAGCTCTGTCCGCCAGTGCTTGCTCCAGTGCTTCAATTCTGGCCAGAATGTGAGGGTGGTCCTCTGCTGGTTCTGCAGGTTCCTCACTCTCAGTGGATCTGTAATCATACTGAAAAGGGGGGGGGCTTTTGCTGAAAATTGTCGTTCTCCCCACCGTTGCGGGCACCTCCCTGTCCCCCTTCCCCAACAGGTTGGGCAGGGAGGATCTGTCTCCCCCTGTCTAATGCCAGGTTTTCTCCCCTTTCCCCAGCCCTACGCTGGGTCGGGTTCATCGTGTTGGCAAAGCGCACGGGAGGGACAATCTGTCTACTCCCCCGCCTAGGTGGGACTGCCGATGGTGGTTTGGGGATATGGGGAGTCGTTTCTGCCCGGCCCCTCCCCTGCCCAGGGTTGTGGGAGAAAGCCCTGTCCAAGGCCTGGACTACTGGGGGTGGGGGGAGGAACTCCCTCTCACAGGCACGGAGGCTGATGCATGCCTCCCCACTCCTAACTCTAAGACCTCTGGGGAGACCCCACCTGCGGCGCTGGGCCCAGAGCCAAAAAGCAAGGCCTCACATGCTGCCAACCTTTCTAAGGCGGCACTCGCTGCCGGGGGGCGGGGAGCTGGGTCTGCCCTTCTTTTGCCCCGCTTGCCTACCGGGCGGGGGGGGCTCCAGGTTGGAGGGCTCACCGCCCTTGCAACACCCCCCCCCAATAACCGCTGGCTGGACCTCAGTCCCAGCCCGATTCTTTGTGTCTGCCCTGGTGCCGCGCTTCCTTGTCCGCGCCATGCTGGGTGCCGAATCTTTTTACCTGCTTGAGCAGAGCTGCCCCACGGGAACGCTGTCCCGGAGAGGGGAAGGCACAGCGTTGTCATGCACTGCCTGCTGCTTCGTTCCCTGCTCCTCTTGGAGTGAGCAGGGAATGAGGAACTGATTGCTGCTCCGCTCATGTGGGGGGCGGAGAGCCAATTAAGGTACTTCCTTTTTGCGCTGCCGGCGAGGGTTGCCAAAGGCAACCCTCGCCGACAGCTACAGGCAGAAGCAGGACACTGAAATTCTTTGCAAGCACCCGGCATCTAGTGCCCTGCCTCATTCCTCACGGGGTGTGTGTGTGGGGGGGCATGACAACGGCCCTGCCGCCACCACAACTACGACGGGAGGAAATTCTTGAAACAATTTCTCTGGCACTTGGAGAAGTACGATGGAAAACTGTCCCGGGGCTTGGGGGGGGGAGGAGGAGTTCAATGAAGTAGGAAGTATTTATCATCTAGTTTGAGCTATTTTTAGCATGTCACTTCTTGCTTAGAATATTCACAGCTATGCTGATATGTAGCATAATTAATCACCCTGGAGCACATTTAACACACATTTTAATCTTGCTGAATGTGCCCAAAGCATAGTGAAGTCAAACTGCATTCATATATTTTTTTTTATTTTGGATGGAAGATCTTTTTTAATTTTCTTCACATTTCAAAAGCACGTATTTATAAAATGTCAGGTAACACTAAACGTTCTCCTTTGATAATTCCTTGCATGTGCCCAGATCGTACAATATGTTCTGAGTGAGCATACTCTTGTGGCCCCTTTCCCACTGATGTAATGGTGTCAACATGGGGCAGCTTGCAAGATGGGGACCTTGGAGTGTTAATTAGCACAATAATGGAGACAGCCTCTACATTGTGATCTAAAATCGACTTTGATTGAACTGAAAGAATCTTATTAATTTAGATTTGTTTTGGATCTGACCCATATTATTTTGTGCCATTTACTTAAATAAAAGCTTTCAAGCAAATTTTATCTGCAACAACAAAACTGAAATGCTTCTCATATATGCTGAATTAGTCAAATCTGGCATGTTTCCAGTTTTTAAGACAGCTTGTATTTGACAATTATAACTTACATTTATATTCATTACGTCTCTCTAAATGCTTATTGCTATCATCAGTGTAGACTTTTTAATGAATTTGACACCCTATGACATCAACACTGTCACAGAAAAGGTGAATAGAAAAGATCATATTGATTAATTGTACTATTTAGATCATATTGTGTAGCAATGACTATTACCTGCCACTTCAGTTCTCTCTCATGTAATGGAATAGACTAGTAGAGAATGGAATATTTAGCGCCTAACTGTGACCGTAACTACTGGAGTTGGTTGGTACTGACCCCGGAAAATGAGAGCATGCGTAACCTAGGCCACTTGCCAATGTTACTGAGACAAGACAGGGAAACTCCTGGCGGATTCCCGTTGGCCAAACTCATGAGTAGCTCTGAACGTGGGCGTGGGTGGGGAAGTGTCATCAGTGGGTCCCGTGGCAATTTATTTCATGAATAACACAGCTGGGATTTTGAGCCCTGTCATTCTTGAGAGAAATTGCTGCATGAGGCGTAATCTCCTGTGCCCACATTCAGAGCTACTCATGAGTTTGGCCACTGGGAATTTCCCCGTCGTGTTTCAGTAACATGGCCAGGTGGCCATAATGAGAGCCAGTGTGGTGTAATGGCTAAGTGCATTGTACCTGGACCGGGAGGTAGGGGGAGGCCTGGGTTCAAGTCTTGCCTAAGACCCATTTCACATGTGACGCCACCCCCCCCCATGCCCACGTGTGGGAATAGATGGGGGTTGCCCATGTGACCACCGTGGTGGGTGTGCGTGTGCGTGCTCCTGTGCTCCACCCACCATCGCCCATGCACGGAGCCATCAGCCAAAATGGCGATGGCTCAGTGCGTGGAGGTGGGTAGAGATGGGTGTGCATCCGTGTAAGGCTGCCCATGTGCTGCACACCCATCCCCTCCCCACACTGGCCAGTTTGAAAAGGGCCTTAGTCAGAAACTCGCTGGGTGGCTTTGGGCCAGTCGCAATATTCTCTCAGCCTAACCTACCTCACAGGATTGTTGTGAGGATTAAAAATAAAGAAGTTGCATTAAACTGTTCTATGTGAAGCGCTCGGAGTGCCTTGGCAGGGGGGCGCTATATAAAAATAGAAGTTGTTTTGTTATATTTTGTAATATCTATTTGTCACGTGACTGGGTCCAGGTAATAAAAATTGTTCTCTAATTAGCACTGCAATGCCAACCTTTCTGGTAGTCTCCTTTTGTGATGATACTGTGGTATATTTTGCAAAAAGTGAGAGCAGAATCCTTTGTTTATTGTGCCACAATAATTGTTTAGTTTATTGCATCCTAAAATCTGCAGTAAGGAAAGCCAAGTTCTTCTAGTTCATCATGAGAAAAAATAAAAAAATCCATGCTCTCTCATTTGTATCGTTATGCAAATTTCATTGATGTAAGTGCATGCTGTGAAGCATATTTACAATAGACTTTGTGACAAATGTCAGGTCTGGGACTCACCCCTGCAGTGAGAGAGCCCCCGACTCAAGCTGATTACCAAACCCAATGCCCTCCTCCACCCCTGCTCAGATCTCTGCCTTAAGGGTCCTCGTTCATCAGGGTCTGGTCCCTCAGGGGCTGTGGATGGGGCTTGGGTCCCTCGCAGGCAGCAATTAAGCTTAGGGAGGGCTTGGCAACAAGGCTGGGCCCGAGCCTGGACCACTATGTTAAAGGCCTGCACACAACTTCCACTGCAGCGCCACTGAGATTTCAGCCAATCACCCAGTGGCGGCTGTAGCCTGGGGGTGCTTGGGGCAGTGCCCTGCCCCCGCTCTCCCCCTTCCTCCCCCCGGTGCTGGCCACACTGACTGAGCGCTCACTGACTGAGCGCTCTCTCTGCAGGCGGCTGAAATTGACATCTGAACGCCGTGCTGCTCTGACTGCTGCAGCTTGGCTGGAGTCAGAGCAGTGCGGCGCTCCGATGTCAATTTCACTCAGCCACCGGCAGAGGCAGAGACCGCTCAGTCAGTGAGCACTCTAGCACCTCTGCCTGGACTCCTTCTGGGACTCCAGAGTCTGGACTCCCAGAAGGGCGAAACTTGACCTGAATGCGAGCTGGGCGGCTCAGCGTTCAGATCAAGTGCGCTGCTTGGAAATGAAATTTCCCTGAGTGGCAGCTTTGCATTGAGCCCTGTGGGCTCAATGCAAAGCCTCACTTGGGCGTTTGGTGGAGGTGCTCTGGCGGCGAGATGGGCTGCAGCGCGCATGCTTGAACTGGCTCAGCATGCACGTGGCGGCACATCTCATCGCCAAACGCCTCCATTGAACTGCCTGCCTGCCTGCCTGCCTGTCTGGAGTTGTCGTGCCACAGTCCCCGACCCGACGACGGTGAGTAAACGCACCAGGGGGGGGGGATTGGGGGAGCAGAGGCACTGCTCCCCGAGCCCCCCCTACCGCTCACCCCCCCCTTCCCCAGTGGTACTGGGGAAGGGAGGTGAGTGGCGGCGGGGACTCAGGAAACAGAGACTGGGGGCCTGGGATGGAAGGGGGGGGCACACACTCCTCCCTTCCCCCCCCNGGCGGGGGGGACTCAGGGAGCAGAGGCTGGGGGCCTGGGGTGCTTTACAAGGATGGGTCCCTGTGTTTTGGGTTTATTAATGATTTATTTTAAGCTTGATGTGCATGCAGACTGTGTTTTCTTCCATCTGATGTTAACCCTGGGAACGCCTTGCTGCTGAGTTATGCCATGCTCCTGGCTTCGCCCCTAGGCTCGCCGGCCTTACTGCCCCAGTGCCCCTCCAACATCAAAACCCACCAGCCGCCCCTGCAATCACCACAGCGTTTGGTTGAAACCACATGAAATGTTGTGAAGCACAGCCATGGAGTATGCATGGTACCCTGGGTAAGGGATTCACATTCATTGTCGTGGTCATATACCAGCTCTGGTGTTTAAAAAATCAACCTCCCCCAATATGTTGTGTTCCCAGCACAATTTTATTCACAATATAGGGCTAAGTGGTGTTTCTTTATTCAGTCGCTGTTGTGTTCTTTCCCAAAGTTTGGGTGTTGCTAGTAAACACTGACCTCACAGAGGGGTTGCAACACTGAATTAGTTCATATTTGCAAATGTTTCTGAGATGCTGTGCTTTGCTTAGAACATATAATTGTAGCTTTGTTTAAGTTACCGGAGTGTTGGTGCACTGGTTCCCAACTGGGGTTGCTACACCAGCAGATGAGGTCACTGTGGTTTTGAATCTTGCAGCAGTCATTTTAGTGGCTGTTGCCGTTTCAGATTCTCCTCCACAACATCAGTTTGTATTTGGTGGGTTTGAGTGGAAAATTCTTCCAGCAGCAGAGTTTCTGACTGGGAAGAGGAGACGACAGAAATACCTTGTAGTGGGATGTGAACTGCTGCTGGTGTGGAGAGCTGTCCCAAGTGTGAGAGGCAGAACTGCTTCTCTTGCTGTTGTGTATTCCTCTAGACTTCTATTGATTTATTACAGCATTTTCTCTCTCAATAAAGTTAACCATTGTGGCCTCTACTTCATTACTCAACAGTCTGGCTATGAGGATGGGATACTCTGAGGCACACAGAGGAGTCAGCAGGTAGCTACCTGAATGTTAGGCCCATGTGATTATTCTTCTGGCAGTGTGATCATCACTGTGGAATAGACTTCAGGTGGGTGAAACAGGAGTGTGGAATATGGTCACTCGGGGGCTTAAATGAGGAGTTTGACCCCACAAACCCTGGCAAGTGGGATGCTTATGCAGTGAGGCTGGACCTTTATTGAACAGCCAGTGCTGTCAGAGACTGCGCCAACTCAAAGGTAGTTGATCCACCGACACTGAGCAGTACAGCACACTTCTTCACAGGGGCTAACTCCTAGTACCCCTCCTGAAAAGTCATATGAGGAAATTCTAGCTGTGCTCAAAAAGCATTTCTCCACATATCCCTCTGAGACTGTGTGATGTAATGCTTTCTATGGATGAATGCAGGATCCTGAGGATTGTATTCCCACATTCATTGCAGAATTGCGTAGGCTAGTGCCGTACTGCAACTTTATTAACTTGGAAGAAATGTTGTGTGATGGCCTGGTGTGTAACCTACATGATGAAGCTTTGCAGAATTCTTGGTTTTGGGGGTGCGATGTGGGTTAAAACAAAAAAAGCTCACATTTCTAATTGCACAGGAGGCAGCGCTAGCCGCTGAGGCTGCAACACTGAGCACATGTGAAGTTCGCATGACAGGAAGCTAGTTCTCCACAGACTCACGTGTGGCCAGAAATGCAAATCTAGAGCCAACAGATAACCCCAAAATGACAAAACAGCCCCACAGGGAGGGGTTAGCAATGTTGGTAATAAGAGGTCCCACAGCAGTTGTCCTGTAGGGGTTGTGGCAGAAGCCAAGAAGAGAGGGCAAGCTGTCAGTGTTGTTGCCAGTATTGTAAGAAGGTGAACATATTGAACGAACATGCCAGACGAAGTTGAAATGATCCATTTTCCCAGGTGGTGCCGATATTCACTCAACTAACCATGCTGTTGAGCACATCCTCGCTTTAGCAGACTGCTGAATACATCACAAACTACATCCAGCCACCTACAATACAGTTGTATCAACGGATGAAGCGGAATGCAGGCGTCCTCGTCAATGGGAGGATCATTATTCTCCATTATTTAATCTGAAACTTTCCAGCAGATTTTCCCACACAAATCCCCAAACAATTACCAAGGGAGGCATGTGGAAATAGAGGGTGTCTGTGAGGTGAAAGTGCAATAGGGATCTTTCCAAGGAACCTTGCAGCTATTGGGTGCTCCAAGTCATTGCACAAATTTCCTTGGCTTTGATTGGTTTGAACCACCAGTGATTAATCTGATGGGTGTGCACCATGTCAGCGGTATGGAACTTGGAAAATGTTCTCACTGAATTCAAGATGGTTTGGGTGAATATCAGGGTCTTCATCTGTCTCTGCATTTACGTCCAGATGTAACTGATTTGAATGAAGTCTCACCGAGTTCCATTCATTGTGTGAGCGAAGATGGATGGTGAACTTGACCGCCCCTGTGGGAGTCAACCAGAACACCATGATGTTGTCTCCACATTGATTTTGCTGGGCCCTTCCAAGAACAGAGTTTCCTAATCATGGTGGTTTCTTTAAGTGGCTGGAAGTTATTCAAGTCCAGTCCATGGCCTCCCGTATTATCATCACAGCGGAAGTTAGATAACGCACCGCAGTTTGTGTCCTGGGAGTTCCACTTATTCCTCAACAATGGACTGATCCGCCACTTTACATCAGACCCGTTAGAGCAGATGATCAGGACAACAAAGGATGCATTAAAGCAGATCATTGTGGGGGACTGGGATCATTGCTTGGCACGCTTTCTCCTCACCCAGCATGTTACTCCATGTATGGCTACCGGAAGGAGCCCTGCTGAGTTATTTCTGAACAGGTGGCCTACTACAATGCATGGATTGTTGTGATGGTAACTCAAGTAACTGGTCCTGTGTCCTACAGGGATCAGACTAGGATTGATGTGTATTGTGATGACACCACATCCATATGGTGCAGGAAATCCAGACACTGGCTCAGTTGGAATGCTCATGCCCCCTTTCTTGACACCAAGTAGAGAGTCGAGTCTCCTGTAGAGCACCAGGGTGCAGCCCTGCTATCTTCAGGACTACACTACTGGTGTGTGAATGTGTGTGTGTGCTGTGTATTGGCCTTACAGGCTTGCTGTATACAGACGAGGAACCATGGGACAACACACGGGACCAGGAATACATGGGACAAGGAAACCCCTCCCAGAGTTTGGGGCCTCCTTTTTCTGGCATACATCCAGTGTAGCCTCTGCTTCAGTACTCAAGGCTCCCTCCTCTTCCCTTGCTGTGGCAGGAAAGTAGGCAAGAGGAGCAGCCATTTAATTCACAGCGTGTGTGTGTGTGTGTGTGCGTGCACGTGTACGTGCGCAAGAGAAAAAGAGAATGGGTCCGAGAGGAGAGGCTGACTGTAAGCAGGTAAGTGTGAGTGTAAACACATGCACTGGGGGAGACCAAAGGAGGGACAGAATGCGCGTGCCTGCGTACAAGAAAGGGGTGGCGCCGGGGGTGGGGGACTGCAAATGGCTGCATATGTGGCAGAGGAGAAAGAGAGGCTTTTGGATGTCGCATGAGTCCTTTTTGGTCACTGGAATAAAGTCTCAAAATGAGGTTTCACAGGCAAAATGTTTGGGAACCACTGGGCTAGTGGAATTACAGGGCTTCGGCATGATGTGCAGCAACCATTGAAATCAAATCGTTCCTCTGTTTTCAGTAGCAATAAAAACTGAGAAGTTAAGAAGGATGTTTCTGCTTTATCTTTTGCATGTTGTTTCTAAAACCAGACTAGCTAGCTAACTAATCTTCATGCCTTTGAATCTTATAAACATTTTCTTAAGGAGAAAAACATTTTCATCCTCTTCTTCCTTTATCATAAATCGGTGTTATAAGTTTCATAAGTGAACTGCTTATGTAGCAAGTGTTTCATTGAAACATCTTTATAAAAATCCTTTAAAAATCATTTTAAAATATGCATTTAACCAAATGGATACAATATCTGAGAATTACAATAATTAAAAAATGCATGTAAACTGAATATTTTTATTGCAGCTGACCTGCTTGATTGACAACTGACCATCTCTGTCTGCAGTTCTTTACAACATGTATTTACAATAGATTTTTTATATAAATTTTTTAATATAAAAATAGACCTCACACAGAAAATTGATTTAATTGAACTGTTCTGGTACATTCAATAGTCACAATAGTATACATAGTTTTACAAAAACGTATCCTTATTGTTTGCGAACATAAGTGTTGAAAATTCACATTTCAGAATAGCAGTGCATTTAGTGAAATAAAGAGATGGTTACATTTTGCATTTTTTTCTCTGATTAGGTGGGTCATAGAAACACTGCTGATACATGCTCTGTTCTCCCTTTTAAATTAGAAAGGATGGAATTAAAGGATGGAATTATTAAAAGGTATCCTTTTGTTCTCTCGCTAGCCCCCTAAAGTGTGTCCTAACCCCTCCCTGATGTAATGAGAAGCACAAGAAAATAACCATGAAACCATGTACAGTATATGTAATGTCTAGTTTAGAAAAGCAATTTTTAATCAACATGGGTGTACTTACTGCTTACCACTGAAATGACAGTTTATGGCTATAATTAAGAATAAGATCTGTGCTTCTACCTCCCCCAGAAACAACATGAAAGAAACCATTGACCTTTACCCATAATAACCGTTTGGTTAGTAAACCAACTTCAGTATCTTTTACTTGTGAAAAAAGAAAAGGGGGAAAAAGCAGGAACCAAACACTTGCTTTTGACTCCTTTTAATTATGTAAATTTACAAAGTGAAGAATCAATTTGAATGGTTCCGCTCTTTCCTGGCTGGGAGAACTCAACGTGTGGTGCATGGTTGATTGCTCATCTTCTCCTTGGGACCTCACGTGTTGAGTCCCACAAGGTGCCATCTTATCTCCTCTCCTGTTCAATGTGTACATGCAGTCTTTGGGAGAGGTTGCCAGAGGGTTTGGTGTATGGTGTCATCAGTATGCTGATGACACCCAACTGTACCCTCTTTTTCAGCTGACTCAGGCCTGGCAGTCTTGGTGCTTACCTGGTGTTGGTTAGCTGTGGGGAACTGGATGAGGGTGAGCCACTCGAGGTTGACTCCTGACAAGATGGAGGTGGTGCTTGTGGAGACGTGGCCACCATAATAGATTGGGGGGGTGTCTACCCTCCGCTGGTACCCAAAGTCTGTAGTCTGGTGGCGAAGGACGCATTTCACCAGTTACATCTGGTGTGATGACTTAAGCCGTATGTCTCGGATGTGGACCGGCCACTATCAGCCATGCTTTTATCACCTCCAGATTAGACTACTGTAATGTGCTCTACGTGGGGCTACCCCTGGTGACAATTTGGAAACTGCAGCTGGTACAGACTCTGTCGGCCGGGCTCCTTGGGGGGACGGGTCGTCTCGAGCATGTTACACCGGTGCTCCATTCTCTGTACTGGCTGCCACAATAGTTTTCTGGGCCCAATTCAAGGTGTTGGTATTGACCTTTAAAGCCTTAAATGGCCTGGGCCCCGCCTATCTGAGGGATTGCCTTACTCGCCGGGTTCTGGATCGACCCCTTCGGTTGGCCGGGGGCACCCTCCTTAAGGTCCCCCGGGTTTCCCGGATGACAACGATGAGGAGGGCGTTCATGGTGGCCACACACGGTTGTGGAACTCCCTCCCGGTGGAGGTCTGCTTGGGCCCAGACTTCCCCTCTTTCCGATGATATTGTAAGATCTGGCTGTTCTGCCGAGTCTTTGGTGAGGGAGACGGGTGAGGCTGGGAGGTTGGGTGGGTATTGGGGGGGGAGGGGGGTATTTTTGTTTTTAACTTTACTATTGTTTGTTTTAAATATTTTTACGTTGTCTTTAAAATGCTGTAAACCGACCCAAACTGCAAAGGCAGGAGGGGGAGGTATAAAAATCTAATTAAAAATATTATTTTATTTTAAAATGGCCAAGAAAAATGAATTGTTACATAACATTATAATTATTAGTAATTTCTGTTGATAAAGAATTGTTATCTGACCATTGTAAACAGTTAGAAAATGTCAAATGCCAAAGTAACTTCATCACTCATGGCATTTTGTTGTATCTAGAACTAATTTCCTCTGTTTATGAGTTCAGAAGATGAACAATGCTTTTCAAAACTGGGAACTTAAAAGCAAACTTCTAAATTTATAAACAGTTACTTCCTTCAAAACTGCAGACCATCCTTCTAGCTCCCAGTGGTCACTCATTGAAGTACTCAAAAGTGGACTTATGGCCTTTTTAGACTAGCAGCACTTAAACTGCAGTTTAAACCCGTGGCTCTTGGACACCTCTCTGGGGGGTGGGTGGGTTAGACACTCATCCGTGAACTGCAAGTCGCCTGGGCGCCGTTAGAAACAGTGGTGCCGGTCGACTCCCTGGTGTTTTGAGACGCGGCGTAGCACAGACCTTGATTATCAAGGTATTACTGTGTCACATCTCAAAATACCTGGGAATCGCTCGGCGATGCTGTTTCTAATGGTGCCCAGGCGACTTGTGGCTCGCAGAGGAGCGTCTAAAGCCCCCCTGCAGAGGTGTCCAAGAGCTGCGGGTTTAAACTGCAGTTTAAATCCTGCTTGTCTAAAAGGGTCCTAAGAAACATCACTGTAGAAACCTAGTTCTGAGAACTCTGGCCAAGATGTTTAAAGACTAGTTTCTTTGGGGCACACTCCACTCATCCCCTCACCCCACCAAAGCGTTTCTCAGCATGTTCTTGAAGATGATGTGATGGTACAACTGACTGACCCTGAGAGGGGCCATCATAAGGGTTAATATTGCCCAGATAAAGGGAACATAGTGCTGAGTTTTGAGTTGAATACATAAGGGATATTGAAGAGCTGTTGTTGCATTCTCTCAGGTTATGACCACATGAACTTCGGTGAAGAAATGCTTTGCTCAAAGATTAGTGTCTTATTTACTCCTCCTCCCTACTAATCTCCCCCAAACACCCACTGTGAAGCAATTTTGCAGTAGCCGCCGGATCAACAGCGAAATTGCTCTGTGAAAATGCATTCACATGGTCTTCCTGTGGTCTGTAGCAATGTGTGTGGGTGGGAAGAAAGAGCTCATGGTGAGGCACTAATCCCGAAGTAGGCAAAGTTCCCTTTTAGAAAAAGATATGTTCCTGCAGCTCAGCTGGCCAAACATACTGCACGGCAATGTTTAGTTATTGCAAAATGACTTGTTCAGAACTCGAGTAAGTGCTCATCTTGGAGAAATGATTGATGGTTTGGACGGCTGTCAATAAAAGGCTGTGCTTATTGCCAATACAAAGTCAGCTGGCAAGCATAAATAATCTTCATTTACTGTACAGTGGTAGTCGGATTTCAGATTGTCTTTTTATAGAAAGATATGGGAATGTTGTGGCTGATGAATAACAATTAGGTATTTGACTTTAGCTTATAAACCAATAGTATTGCCATTAATGACTTCTCTGAAGAGGTTTATCTATAGTTTGAATGGTTTAAAACCCCTTTGGGACATTTGGTGTTTTTTGACCAGATGTATGCTTCACAGAGTACTGATATTTATTGTTGGTTTAAAAATTTTCTACCCCGCCCATCCTGCCACAGGCAGTTCGGGTTGCTTATGTAACACACACATTTGCATTGACAATCTTGTGTATGTTCAGGGCTGTAGTTTTCAAAGATACATACAGTAAAGCATTGCCTGACCAATGTGTATACGTAAATTGGCAGTGATGCATTAAGTTGCCCATGGTGATGTAGTTTTGAACTGTAGTGTTGCTTCTCTGGCATCTCCTGCAAAAACAAACCATTGGGCCTCAATATTCACAGATATTGGTGTGAGTGAGTTAATATAAAATTGTTGGTTATGCTGACTCTCAATTTTGGACATTGGGTTGACACATTCAAATGTTAATAAAATAAGCAAAAAAGCCCAATTCTCAAGTTTCCTTGGAGTTACAAGATGCACTAGATCTCTTTAGCCAGTCTGATTGCAACATGCACATGGATAAAGCATAAACTTTGCCTCAAACAAGAAAGATCAGAAATTGACCCCTTTGTTACAGTAAATACCTGTTTTTGACCCTTGACTTTCTGGAGTCTTTACCCTATAAATATCCAGCAAGACTGTGTTTTGAACTTTGGAAGACTGGTTGCTAATTTGTTTAATTTTTGTACTTTTAAGAAATTCACCACAGAACAAAAATGTAAGACAGTGATTGTGGTAGGGAGCAGCCTGACAGGGCTGCTGCCCCTTTAAGAGCACCAGCTTAAGGGCTGGGCATGGACATAGTGTGCGCCAGACTGACAGCTGACTTAAGGGCTTGGCAGAGCCAGCCCAGCTGAGGATGCAATAGGGACAATAAAGTATAGAGTTGGGAGTGGAAGTTACCCGCCCTTTTAAGGGTTAAGAGACTAAAGGGCCAGCCATGCCCACTCCGGGTATAAGAAGAGGTAGCCTGCAGGAGAGAGCTCCGTCTGTACTTGGCTGCAGGAGAAATGGCCTGGGCCCCACATATATGAAAAACCGCTTCTCCCCACTGTGCCCCATTGAGATCCCTGCGGTTGGCTGGGAGTGCTTTCTTGCAGTTACCATCTGCCAGCCAGGTTCATACGGCGAAGGTGTGGGGAGAGGTGTTCTCCGTTGCAGACCCCATGTTATGGAGCTCTCTTTCCCTTGAGGTTTGTGGGACTCCCAAGTATTTTCTGGAGGCAATGCGAGACCTTTCTTTTTGGCCAAGCATCTGGCAGGCGAGGATAAGTGTTGGGTGAAGGGAGCCTGGGGTACATTTCTTAATTTGCAAGCCACCCTGAGCCTTAAGGGAAGGGTGGGAATATAAGAATAATAAATAACTGTCTGGTTTTGAGCACATGAATAGTTCTAGAAATTACTGATATGTTAACGTAAATTTGCTTTTTGAACCCCAAAATGTAATTTTAAAAGTTCAGTTCCCCAAAACCTGGTAAAAAGAGCTGTACATGAGTCAACAAAATATTAGTATTGCTGAAATGAATGCAAGTCTCATTTTTATTTATTTATTTATATGATTATTTTTAACCCACTCCCTCCTGAGCAACGGCAGCTTGGGGAGGCGTACATCATACTCATAACAATAAAATCAGCTAAAAACTACCAAACAATTGAATACATTATAAAATATAAAATGAACACCGCTTTCAAGCAATAAGACATTAAAAATAATGGGCTATATTGTCTAACAAATTATTTAAGGAAAGATTGAACATGATCTAAAGCTGAGGTGGGGCATCTTTTCTCTGCTGGGGGCCACTTTGAAAATTAGTACAAGCTCCAAGGGCTGCATAGAAGTTGTGAATAAGGGGGATTAAGAGCATTTGCTCAGGAAGAGGAGAGTAGGGATGTGCGAATGCAGTTCGGACCGAACTCGAATAGTTCGGTCGACCGAACGAACTTTCGAACCGAACTCAAATTCGACCGAACTGTTCGGTCGAATCCGAACCAGTTCGGAAGGCAAAAACCCCTGGTTTTGAATGTACGAACTTGGTTCGGAATTCGACCGAACTCGAATAGATTGGTCGACCGAACCGAACTTTCGAACCGAACTCGATTTTTGAACCGAACCGAATTTTCGAACTCTGTTCTGTTCGCAAATCTCTAGAGGAGAGTCCAGAACATGAATCTATGCCATGGTTCTGTCCCCTGTCTCTGTGTACATACCCTCATCTCTCCTTCTCTATTCTGAGCTCAGTCTTTCAGTTCTTGGGGGCAGGTACAGTCAGGAACACACAAAAAGTAGCCATGGGCTGCATTTGGCCCTTGGGCCTGTGATCTAATGTAGTGGTTCTGTTTCAGGGTTTTTATTGTTTTTCTCTGCCCTTTAAAATGTTTAAGCAAATAATCTGTCATTTGTCATGCAAGTATCTGATAAAGCATGGGCTAAAACAACATTGATAATTCTTACCAGTTTTTAAGTGGAATTCCAGGCTATATTTTGACAGAGACCAAAGTTCTGCAGGTTACCAAACAACACTGCTTGGCTTTAACGAGGCATGTAAGTCATGAGGTACTCTAATTTTAGTGGTGTTGTGCTCAATCCAAAATTCATATAAATGACATTTTACTGGATGTGCGTGGTATAATAAAACACACAGCGCCTGTAATGACTAGATTCTGGGGCTTCTTTGCAGCTTCAAGTTTCATGCCTTTGAAGTTATCAACTTGTTACAAATGTGTTCAATCAACCACTGTATCCAAGTCATACAGGTTATTTTATTATTTGTGACGTATGATTCTTGAGCTGAAGATAATGTCACGAGATATAAATGGTTTCCCTTTGTCTTTACAAGGTCATATTTCACATTACTGGAAAACAATTCCCCCCCCCCCCCCCAAGCACTTTGAGGCATTTGTGTGAAACCTACATGTTGATGAACATACTAAAATAAGCATGCATTGATTCAGCAAGGAAACCTATAAATGGTATTGGATCATTAAACATTCAAGTGTTTCTTCCACAAAAGAAAATGAAATAGCAACCATGCAACAAAAACCATTGAGGCTTCAGATGCTGAAAACAGGTGTTATTCCCCAAAATGTCACCTTAATGCTTTCAAATGCTGCTTTCACTCTGGGATTTGCCCATTGCTATCCAAAGCGCAGTGCTATAAACTCTTCACTTTTGCACATGGATATTTTCTATCCAAAGCGCAGTGCTATAAACACTTTACTTTTGCACACGGATATTTAGGGAATCTTGTAATTTAGCTTTGTCCCCAGTTGTTTTGTTTTTTTTTTAATGGTTTAATTTGGGGGGCGGGAGTGGGGAGAATTATATTTATAGTATGTTAAATGTGTACACTTTTTTTTTGCCGGCAAGGTCTTTTTAATTTAATACTTTCTGCTGGTTCTACTGGATATAACAGTAGCATCTTTAATTTATGATGTGTTGAACGTCTGCTTAAACTCTGACAATTACAACAGGTGATATGAAGACAAAGCAGTGCTTGTTGTTAACTAAAATATTAATAGGCTTTATTGTACTCCTTCTTGTTTTGAATCTTTGTCAATAGAAACTGACACAGAACAGAAGTGTTGTGTTTCCTTGTCTCTTCTCCATTATGCAATCCAGGGAGAGTGTAGTTGCTGTGTTGATCCCGAGTGACAGAGATGAAGACAAAGGTGTTTTTAAACAAGCACCTCCCCACCCACCCATCATGCATGTTGCAGGGCTGCACAGATCACTAGCGAGGCCCTGTGTCATGCATAATGGGTGCGGAGGCGCTTGTCTAAAAACACCCAAAGGAGCTCAAATTATATCTTTTATTGGACCAACTGTTGGTGGAAACGTGCAAGCATTCGGACCTCACAGGGTCCTTCTTCAGGCAAGTGGGAGTCAGAACTGAACATCTGAGCAAAGCACATTGGGTATATATAATGTAACAGGAGCGGGGAGAAGGGATATCTTTCTTTTGGGCAAAGCATTTAGCAGGAGGGGATAGGGTTTGGTTTGGGTGCGTGATTTGAAGTGGATTTTAATGTATTTTTGGGGTTTTAATATAAGTTGCCTTGAGGGAAGGGTGGGGTAGAAATTTAAATAAATAAATGTGTCCTAAGCCAACTTATCTGATATCCCTATCCCTTTTCTCCCCTCCCCCTCTTCTGTTACATTGTATATTATCCAATGTGCTTTGCTCAGATCTTCAGTTCGGACTCCTACTTGCCTGAGAAGGATCCTGTGAGGTCCAAAAGCTTGCATGCTTCCACCAACGCAAGTTGGTCCAATAAAATATATCATTTGAACTACTTTGTCTCCATCTCTATTATGCAAGCATACTAAGGGAAAACGAGTTTTTTGTGGGACTTGTGCAGAGACAAAAATTGGTGGTATCTAAATGCATGTGTTACTCCAGCTGAATCGCTAGAATAGGCTCTATGCACCAAGTCACTTTCCCAGCAGTAAGCTGGTAGGACTTGGAGGATCTCTGTACCATTGGATTCTCTGGGCACACCTTTTCCAATGTTATTCCCATGGAATCCCAAAATAGAGCAGTTCATGGAGACCCTACTCAAAGCTGGGCTCCATTCCATACTGACATGAAAGGAAATAGCAAGGGCCTCATTTGGGACTAGAGGACACCGTGCCCTAAGAGGTCCTGCCTCTCAAGATCCCCTAACGCATGTCATGCAAATGCTGACATTTTCCTGAAATGTCTGCTGACGTTTTCCTGGAATGTGACGTGATAACTAAAGAGTTTCGTTGCAAAACGCTTAGAGATGCGCACACACAAACATAGGATGGAATTTGTCCCCGAGAGTCTAAATTATGTTGCAGACTCCATTGTTGCTTTTTGAAGAAGCCTGTCCAGATAGCTCCTTAATTACCTTTTCTAAATCTAAAAGTTTGTTGTAAATCTAACAACAACAAAAAACTGCTTATCTTTAGGATGTGAATGATACTGCCTTTGAAGGGATTAGAATAGAAAGTAAACTAGCTACTGATACCTCCTATTTATTCCTTTCCTTGCTCCAAAAATGGAATGTGGCTTTTACATATTGATTGTTTCCTGTTGCCTTAGGGATATTTGAAAAGCACAACAGTCTTCATTTTGATCAGTTTTTCACAATGATAATCAAGCTCACACAGATGCCTAATGTGACTCTTAAAGTACCAAGAAAATAATGCTTGCTGTTAATCTAGCATGTTGCCGCTAATGTAGCTTAGAAATCTTAATTACTGTAGATAGATTTCATAAGCAGCAATTTGGGTCTCCTCACGTTGTGAGTTTAAACACTGTTTTAAAATTTGTGATTTTAAACATTGATTTAAAAATAATTACCAAGTTTTTCCAGACATTTGTTTACAAATTAGTTAGTTGACTTGGGCTTAGCTTGAAAGAGAACTTAAATCGTAGTCCACCATATTCAGATGCATATTCTTATATGTTTAACATGGCACGAATGGGGATGCACTCCTGCTGAGCTATATAGACTTGTTCCACAGGTGTCGAGGTAGCAGGGCATTTTTCTCTGCACTGTACTTGGCAGGAAGTGCTGCCGCCTCCTCCTTTTGGTGCAAGAGAAGAATAGGAGTATATCCTGAGGAATTTGTGGCTGCATGTTAAAATCACTGCTCATGCTCTTATCCACACAAGATGGTCAGCAGCTCCATATTACACCGATGACCTAATTCCACCGTGTACTTTTCTTTCAACATCTCTGTAGCAGGGGGTCTTCCAGGACCAGAGGGGTGCTGGGGTATCTTTGGGGAAGTAGCAAACTCCCCTGGTATGCCTGTTCAGCCCTTGACTTGGCTGTGCCCCAGGTGCACTATTTGGGGTACCCCTGTAGGGGTCAAACCCTTGGCCTCCTATCGCCCCTCACAGCCAAGGCCTATGCCTCCTAAATAGTGTGTATTAGTATTTGGTCGTCCCCCCCCCCCCAATCTACTGTCTTTAACCCTTTGGGGTTCAATAAAGTCCTCCCTGAGTGTAGAATTCAGCCTTAGGAGGCTGAGACCCTCAGGACTCCATATAGGTCTTGGTGGCCAACTTGGGCAAGTCCCACCTGGTCTCTGGCTGCCTCCCATTTCTCAACACAGGTTCTTGGAGGCTAGATCCAGGGGGGCGCTGCTGGCAGGTTCTAGTGAAGGAGAGCACTCAGTCAGAAGCTCCTTCCTCCATAGCCACCCCTCTAAGACTAAGCTCAGGTCTCTTTATAGACCTGAGCATGCTCAGTTTCACACAGCCCACTAAGCATGTCAGAGGACATAAAGCAAATCCCAGCTTTTTAGCCTCACTGGGCATGCTGCAGAACTTAGAGGGAGGAAAGGGTTTTGGAGCTTAAGCTGATAGCTGTCTAGCCTAGGGCCGTTAGGCTCCACAGTAATAGGACTTTCTGGATGCAGGGAAGCCACCCTATTACAATCTATGTCTGCTCCCATATAGTATTGAGCCCAGACTTGCCTGAAGTGTTGTTCAGCACAGCTCAATATTAAGCTGAATTGACACAAAGTTCTTAAAAAAAACAACACCTTCAACTGCAGTTGTCTGGCCCCTGTTCAAAAACCCATCTTTGGATGTTGACACCCCGGCCACTTATTGCCCTGTCTCTAACCTTCCATTTTTAAGCAAGGTTATTGAATGTGTGGTGGCCTGGCAGCTTCAGGCTCATCTCAGTGCTATCAGATTCGTGGACCTATTTCAGTCAGGTTTCCATACTGGGTATAACACAGAGACTATGATTGTGGTCTTCTCTTGCCTGAGGGTGAGCTAATTTGAAGCTGAAGCCAGACAATATTGAAGTGATGGTGGTTGGCTGGGCATGTGACTTCGAGGGTATTGACACTCCTGTTATTGATGGGAGTCCAGCCCCCTCTGGTTACTCAGGTTTGCAACCTGGGCCTTGGTTAATGCTCTATGCCTGGGGATTGACAAAGGGAACTGTACCATGTTGATCGTGCTAGACTTTTTGGTGGCCTTTGATACAGTTGATCACAATATGGTCAACTGGAGGGGATTGGGACTCCTGTTTATTGATGGAGTATGGCCCCCTTTGGTTACTCAGGTTCACAGTCTGGGAGTGGTTCTGGATCCCTTGCTGTGCCTGGAAAATCAGTTTGCGATGGTGACCAGGAGTAGTTGCTTATATTTTGGGGAACTATCCATCAGGTCATATAGCTGGTAAGATGGTAATATGTAGCAGTCATTTGTTTGTGTTACTGCAGGCAGAGTAGGCAAACAGTGAACAAAATTTGTCAAGTGATTTGATAAATATAATTAATAAAAGTATTAATAAATAATATAATATATTATATTCATATAAGCCAGCTGAAATTGTACATGCTAATACATGCAAATCAAAGAGAAAAGAGGAAGCAGAAACTTTGTTAATATAGAGATTGACTAAGCTAATGGAAAACTAATTTGCTATGGTTTTTTTCTTTAGATCTATTAGAGAAGTCCCGTGTTGTTAAACAACCAAGAGGAGAACGAAATTTTCATATTTTCTATCAGATACTATCTGGTGGCTCAGAAGACCTGCTTAGTAAGTACTGTTTTTATGTTGCTATGTCCAAAATGTTTACACATGGATGTAATCATTATGTATTATTACATAAAGAACTTTTAACAACCAATTTTTCCTTTGGTTTGTGTGGAAACCAGCTGTTTTTCTCTCATTTTCCCAGTTTGTTGCTTGCAAGTAACAGCTATTGATATTCTGATAGTAGGGAAGAATTAGAGCCATTAATAAGGTTACTTTATTTTTATTTTTATTAGGCAAACTTAAACTGGAGAGGGATTTCAGTCAATACAACTACCTGAGTCTGGACTCTGCTAGAGTAAATGGAGTAGATGATGCAGCAAACTTCAGAACAGTGAGGGTAAGAAATAACTGCATGATGTACAAGGTCAATAGTAGCTCATTCATACTGTAAATCCTCAAGCCTGAAACTGGCTTCTTGCTGACCTGAGACTCCATCTGTATTGAACTAGTTTGCCTTTGCATACACACATTTAAGGAAGAAAGCTAAACCTGAATTCTCATGATGTTTTTCAATTCCACTGTCATATTTGCATATTTTAATAATTTAGTTTTAGTAGTTCTGATAGCTGTCTTGTTGACTATCATAACTATTATACCATATTCTTTACTCAAAAAACCTTCAGTTTAAGAGAGAAGATAAGGCCCTTACAAATTCTATCATGCTCTAGAAAGCATTGAAATTGTAATCTAAGGCTCCTGAGGCAGGAGGGACGAGAGATAAATCTATAAAATAAATAATCTTTGCTTTGTAAGCAGTAAATACATTGTACAGTCTCATATTCTGTTTTCTTACAACTTAGGCTTCATGCACCCACACTTTGCCCTGGTCTTTCAGCCCAATCCTTTTCCTCTGCAGGTTGAGGGCAACACTGAAGCTGGGTACAATGCTATATGAATGTTTAATAAAAATTTTAAGTTGGGTACCTATTGAAATTAATGACATGGAATTACCATTGGAAGGAAAGGAGGCAACAGCAATGGCAATTTGGAAATAAATCTTTTTGGAATTCACAGATGCAATTAAGTGGCTGTGAAAAAATACAACAGTGCAGCATTTTTGGGAATTTGGGGAGGAACAAGAGACTGGAATAATGAGGAAGGCACCAGGGGGAGTGATTGGAAAGGGTAAAATGACAGAGAGGAACAGGGATAGGGTGCTGAAGCAAGGAGCTGGGTGAAATAATAGGACGAATGGCATGAGAAACGGGTAGAATGACACGGTTCTGAGTGAAAAAAGTGATTCTGAAGACTGAAAGGATACCATGGAGAGCAGTCCGATCATTCCATGCAGTTTCCGTAGCTGCCTCCCTATTGTTCCACTCCCAGTTAGATTCCTCCGTCTTATTCCACATCCTCTCCTGTTTCTTTTTTGCCATTCCACACACACACACACCCTTACGCTTGTTCCCTATCTCAAAATACAGCTTGATTGTATTTTCCAGGGCTCTTGGGTTCTCTGTGAGGGGAGTGGGGGCTAGTGGGTTAGAGGTGGAGGACTGGGAGTTAGTACTCGTGGGTTCTCCATTACTGGCTTTGAACCTAGTGGATTACAAAGGGTGGGGGCTGGAAGCCAGGACTCTCCTCAGTTCTCTGGGAGGGAAGTGGTGGATAATGGGTTAAAGTGGTGTCTGTGTCTGTGTCTGTGTGTGCGCCAGGACTCCAGGGTCCTGAGAGATGGGAGTGGAGGCTAGTCAGTAAGGGGGCAGCTGGGAGCCAGTACCCGGATGTTCCAATTCCATTCTCCCCAACCAAAATGAGTAGAAGGAAAGGAGGGGGTTAGGGGGCAGCAAGCTGACCACTCCTGTCGCCAGCTTCAGTGGTGTTCTAAACCCTCAGAGGAAGAGAATGGGGCTGAAAGACCAAGGCAAAGTGTGGGTGCATGGAGCCGAAGTTGTAAGAGAATTTCAGATTCGGTTCTTTAGGAATTTCAGATCTCAATTCAGATTTGGATTTTTTGCTTTGATTTTTCCCCATTGAAGTCAATGGGAACAAACTGCAATGCAAAAAAATCTGAATCAAAAAATCAATGTTAAAGATCAGAATCGTCAAAACAGAAAAAGATCCAAATTTTTTGATAGAACTGAGTCATCCGTTTTTGGGTAGATTTGGTTCTATCCGAATCTGACATTCCCATCCCTACTGCTTATAAGCACGGAACTATCTTAACTTACCATTTCCATGCTTTTTGGAACAAGATTGAATTTGTAAGAACCTTAACCTCTCTCTTAAACCCAAGGTTTTTTGAATATAGAATTTCCTAATTTTAAAAAATGCTGGTGCACTACCATGATGAGCACCGTTAACAGTGGAATTTCAGATTTTCAGAGCCTTACCGTGTACTGAAATACAGCTGCCTCTGGGGTGGGGTGCCCGTATATACTAAAATCCCTCACTGTCTACTGAAATGTAGCTGCCTCTCGGGTTGAGGGCAGCCATGTATACTGAGACACAGCTGACTCTATATGTACTGAGACACAACTGCCTCTGCAGTGCCACAGAGCGTTTATACTGGAATCCATCACTATGTACTTGCAACTCTGATGTAACCCTCCTGCCTTGCTCCCCAGTCTTCCCATGCTAAATGACCCACACGCACACAAGCCAACTCCCCAGCTACCCTCCCATCCCCTCTAACTGTGACTAACCCCGGGTAGTTAACCAGGATGCACAGTACACAAAGGGTCAGATGGGGAAGCGTACAAGGAAACACTTAAACTGCGCATGTGTTATATCATGAAATCTGCATTGACTAACATGGGAAATTAATTGCGCATATGTGACATTATCAACTCTGCATGGAGTTCCCTCACCCACGTACTGAAATGTGACTGGCTCTGGGGTGGGGTTAGCCATATATACTAGAATCCTTCTCTATGTACGGAGACACGAGTACCTCTGCAGTGGCGCTGAGCCATTTGTATTGGAATCCATCACTATGTACTCGCATACAACAATCCACTAGCCCCTGTGCCCTGTCTCCCTGCATCCCCAGCTCCCTACAGCTCCCAACCCCCCCAAAATCTCTCACAAATGAAAATCCTTGGGGAAAGTTTTTTTTTTTAAAAAAAAGTTTTTTGTTAAAAATCTTTCCTACGAATATAAAGTAATAAGTAACAATATAAGTGTGAGAGAACTTGTCCTCCAAGTGCCCCGCTGCGACAGGTCCTAGTCCCCCCTCACTTCAAGTGGCCCCCTCACATCAGTTCCTCAATTCCTACATGCCAAGTGCCCCCCACACCAATTCTTCAACCCCCCCATGAAGTGACCCCCCCATGATAGCACCCCAGCCTCCCCATGTCAAGTGATCCTCCTGTGTCCGTTCATCACCCCGTGCTAAGTGATTCCCCCATGGCAGCTGGCCAGCACACTTACATCCAAGTGACCCCCAACGGAAGCTCCCCAGCCCCCGAAGGCAAGTGTGCTGCCTGTACCAGCTTTGCATCCCCCCCCATGCAAAGTGACCAACTCATTAACACCCCCCCATGCCAAGGAAACCCCCATAGCAGCTGCCGAGGACCCTCGAGTTCAAGTGAACCTCCCCACGGCAGCTCCCCAGCCTCACCACACTAAGTGACCCCACCACCACCAGCTCCCTAGCACGTCCCATGGTCCCTAACGGAGTAACCCCCAGGTAGCTAACCAGGACTTGCGATATGGAAAGGGTCAGAGGAGCAAAAGTACCAGGAGACACTTAAACTGTGCATGCATGACATTCTGAACTCTGCATTGACTAATATGGGGAACTAACTTTGCATGCATGTGATGTAATGAACTCTCCCATAGGCTAACATGGGGAATTAACTGCACGTGTGTGGTGTTATGAATCTCCCATTGACTAATATTGGAAATAAAGAAATTCACAACTTTGAATTTTCAAAATACATCTGGTAGTTTAAAAGAAAGGAAAACCCCTGAATTCTGTAACAGGAAAACGTCAGCAAATTTTTCCAAAAGTACACTTCTGACCTAATAAAAAAAAATATCTGAAACCCAGAAGTAAAAGCAGTTTTTACTCCAACTTTCAAACTGCTGTAGCTTTTCTTGTTTTTGTCTGACTTGCGCAAAATCTGGACAGATTGTTTCCCTAACTGAAGTGATCCTCTTGGCCAAATATCAGACAAATAGAATAAATAGTTCCAATTTTATAAGTAATAGAATTTTCACATGTTAAACAGAAAGATGCAAGCTGTCCTTAATTATAGAGCGGCACCTGCTGCTCTCTGTAATCCTATATAATGAACTAGGAACTAACTTTTATCCATTCATATTTTGTTGTTTCACATGATGCTAAGGGCATATTAAATATTTGTACCAAAGGGGCTACCAGACCCGCAGAAAGCTCATTTATATATTGATGTGTAAACATCTAGGTTCATTGATTATTTCAGGATCTTTTTGCATCATACATTTTGGTAAAACATGTGCTTTTTCCTGATATATGTTAAAAATGGAGTTTGCAAATATGGCCTATAAAATAGACTACGTGATTTAAAGAAAAAATTTAAAAAATATATATTTTTTGCCCTCTTCCAGAATGCCATGCAGATAGTTGGCTTTATGGATCATGAGACTCAATCAGTTTTTGAAGTGGTGGCAGCAGTACTAAAACTGGGAAACATTGAATTCAAGCCTGAATCTCGAGTGAATGGTTTAGATGAAAGTAAAATCAAAGATAAAAATGGTAAGATATTCTAAAAAGTTAAATCATTGAACATTCCTGCTTTTTTATTCTAAATATTGTAGCTAGGTGAGCACACTACTTGTTTCATTTGGGCCTTCTTTAAAGAGAAAATGCATTCTCATAAACACCTAATTTCTTAGCATTTAAAATTTTTTAAAATGAAGATTATTGCAATTTTAAATAAAGAAATCCCCTTGCTTTAAATGGCTGTAACGTATTGGTGGCTCCAAACCCTATTTTTTTCCAGTTAGCTTTTTAGCTTTCCTATTGCCAGCCTATAATTCTTGATCTGCTTGGTTACTTGAACCTTGATCCCAAAACGTATACTCAGTGAAATCAATGTCTGAGAGGCGGGAGTGAAGAAAAGGCAGCTGTCCAAGGGAATAAGACTTAATAAAAAAATGATGTGCTTGCTGTGTTGGTCTCAAAAGTAATAGATGGAGACAAAGCAGGTCAGATGATCTTTTATTGGACCAGCTTCTGCTGGTGAGCATATGCAAGCTTTTGAGCCACACAGGGTTCTTCATCAGGCTATATACAAGTCAGAACGAAATCTGAGCAAATGCAAGACAGATGTATGTACATGAACACTGCCATTCAAATCTTAAACAACAAAGGAACAAGCTGCAAGGTGATGTAAATTTTGACTGTTAGAAAAGAGTAGAGGTTATTCACATTTAAAAACGAGGATGTCTGAAAGTCACTCGCTGGGAGAGGAAGTGTGCTCACCATTTTCTAGCAAAGGCAGCACACATCAGGTGAGGTGAAAAGCAGGTGATTGCTGTATAGTTTTGTAATGGCTTGCGGAGGCCATTGTTTTGAGTGTTCAATAAAGGGCGTTAACAAATGAGATGGTTGCCTGCACCAGGTGGGTGTCCACCTACCCATTATTAGGTGTTCACTCCCACTAGCCACATGGCCATCAACCACCAGACATGCAGCCCCGACTCTCAGTGGTGTGTCAGAGCATGGTGGAGCCCACTGTGTGGACTAATGTGGGCTAATGTGTACCCACGTGTCCATGTCACGACAGCTAGATTGTGTGCAGCATTCCGAGGAGTGACTGCGTCCATCCCCTCTCTGTACTCTCACTCTTGCTGGCGCACGTATAACATCTGCCTTAAAAGCCCAACATGCGCCAGATTTAAACGTCTTCTCCCAACTAATCCTGATTGCCAGTATATGCCCGAAGCTTGCTGTTTCCCAGCATCTGCATTCCCGGGAACAACTTGTGGAGGATTACCATCTCTGTGACCATTGCTCATAGCCAACAGCCAGGCAACAATTCAGCACCGTTACCACCACTCCACAATTGCAGTCGCTCTCCACCTACCGATCTGCCACCAGTGCTGCTTTCCCTGGACAAAGGAATAGACAAAAGGCCTTCATCAATCTGAGGGGAGAGCAGAAGTTCCAATATTCCCTGGTGAAGTGCTATACGAATGAGGTGGCATCCAAGGAAATCTTGGTACAAATGATGCAGCAAGGTTACACCCAGGACATGAACAAGTGCAGGCAGTGGGCCAAGGACTTGAGGCATGGGTACAAGAAGATCTGGGACGACAACTTTGCTTTTGCCTGTGGGAGGCAAACATTGCCCTATTACAAGCTCCTTGACTGGTTCCTCTGCGTGAATGGAGCCATTGTTGCATCCCACCTGAATGGCTGCGCCTTGCCAAGGGGCCGGAATCAGGTGAATATGGCTCCCCTGCTGCCTTTGCAGCCATTGTTACTGCAGTCACTGCTGCTCACCCCATGGAAGACGTGACTGCAGACAGACATTCCTCCATGCCACTCCCTGCCCGAGGGCCCGCATGGGTCAACATAGACACGGATGCCATGTCTTTCACAACGTATCTCTTTGAGAGCTAGCCCTTGCTTGAGGAGCCACCCAAGGTTCTGGTCGAGGGTATGGAGGATTTGAATGCCACCTTTCTAATGGAGGCAGAGGAGAACTGGTAAGTTAATGCACTGGGGGCAGGGGGGCTGTTTGCTTTTGCTTTTACACAGCTGCATGATAAAGGCTTCAATTTATTGTTACGTAATTATGTTCTTTACTGTTGACTGGTGACCAGGAGAATGTGGAGGAGCCACAGGAAAATCCCCGGACGTAGCTCCACTGGACAGGAACAGTAGGCACGGGAAGTGGGTGGGAAGGCACTATTGTGGGATTGGGGGGGGCAGGGCTGGCAGGTGGTGGTGGCAAGATGGTGGTTGGTGGGGGAAGCACCATGGCAGCTGTGGTGGGGGATGGCACAAATGGTGGTGGTTAATTTTTGTATGTTCTTTACAGTGATTGTGGGAGGAGAACTGCATGGTGCTGGGATCCTGCTGCAGCAATTGCTTCAGCATCTGCACAGGTGAGATGCTCATTCCCACTTTCCTTTGGACAGGCAGGGACCTGAAACACTGGGGCAGGAAGGTGAGTGGGGTGGTCTGAACTAATGGCTTTCCTTGTTGCCTTGTTGCTGGTCTTCCAGTGCAACAGGTGTGGATGGAACCCCCTGCCATGAGTGTCCAGTGGAAGCAGGACCTACTAATCCGCAACCGGCAGCGCAGGGAGGATTTGGCAAGGGAGCTGCTTGGGGAGACCATGCATCTGGCGAGATCTGGTGGAGAGACCTGAAATGCCACTGATGGCATGACCAGGGAGCATCTGGTACGGCAGAACACTGCACAATGCAAGATCTTTGCTGCCGAGGCCTGCCTTGGCCGTCGGTGGGAGGACAATCACTGGGCCCGCTTCTGTCAGCAGTCTGAGTGGTTGAACAGTGTGATCAAGAAAGCAAGCAAGGAGATGAGTGAGATGTGGGCACAGACTCAAAGCAGACTGTCCCAGTCCATTCACCTCCAGGGATCTCGTCTCAAGCATGTTGCTACGCAACCAAGAGTGTTGTTGCACAGGGGTAGGTGCTATTTCCTAACCCCCATTGGACATTCATGCCCCCCCCCCCATGTAGAGCCTCAACTCCTCCCCCAAATTCCTCTTGCATTCCGCTCTCCAGTGAAATCAGCCAAGCTCTCTCTGCACTGCGCTCCTACCAGGGAACAGGTCTGCCGTCAGTCATTCCCACATGCCACCCACAAACATACCCCCACAGCTGGATCTGTAGGAGGAGGATCAGTAAGATGTCCGACCTCCACCCCCACTCGCCAGTCCTACCATTGAAGCAAGTGCACCAATCTGCCCCCAAAAGAAGCAGGTGGAAAAAGAAAGTTATGCATTTATAAAGTTGTCTGTTTATACTTCCTTAATTTTGTATAGTTTAATAAAGTTCAATATAGTTATATAAAGTTCAGTGAAATGGACAGTTTTTTCATGGCAACAGTTGTTGCACTCAACACAACTCTGTACAGAATTGGGGAGGCTATGGGAAACTGATTCATCCAATTCCTCGCAAGTGCTTTCAAGGCCCATCAGGCAAACCAACAAGACCATCTGCCTCTAGCTCAATATGCCTAAAAGAGGGTGAGCTGGAGCCAAATACATCTCTTCTGCGGAATGAGCAATCCTAGAAAAATAGTCTGTTAACTTGTACAAACATTTTATTATCAGATAGGGGCAGAGACCTAGTGATTGTAGCAGTGAGATTAGCAGAGGGCACTTTCTGATCAGGTCAAAATGCTGTGACACGCCTGAGTTGCATGCATGCCCCCTCCCAATATTGTAATGACCCTTTCCCACAGGTGTGAAAGTGCCCTCACTCAGATCCAGGCACAGTCTAATCTTCCCTGATCTTAGCAGCATTGCTGTATATATAATCAGACAGTAGGAAACAGCAGAAATCCAACTCAGGACACACCTGGGTAAACCCGAGTATCTTCAAAACACCACCAACTTACAGATACCAACAGGCCTCAAGGCATCAGCTGAAACTGCAAGTCCACAGTCAGTCTTGGTCAACCAGAAAAAGTTAAACCCCTGAATTGAAAGGTCTTGGGTTACAGTGAGAAACTGGGGGAGGGGCATGTCCAGAATCCTGGTCAGAAATAGTAGTCAAAGTACAGGAGCCACAAGTGAGGGAAGTCTTGCACTCAGGTATTGCTCACAGCAGCCATTCTCTCCCTCCCAACCTATAAAGCTTAATAAAGTTATTTAATTTTTCATAATCCATGCTTTCCGTGTTCTGGGAAAGGAAGGGAAGTTTGGAGGAGTGAGGGGCCTTGGAGAATGGCTGTAGGGCATAGCGATAAGACACTTTATGGGGCTGGGGGTTAAAAGGGAAGGGTGAGGAGTCTGCTCACCATGCACTTGCTCTTAAGGGTGGGGGTGAGGGGAGAATAATAGCTGGTTGCATGCCTCTGCATTTCCTATTGCCGTTTCCAAGCCTAGCTAGCCTGTGAATGCCAATAAGAAAATGCAGATGTTCAGGCCGACAGTCTGTTAGCTGTGGAGTGGTCCTGTCACCCATGATCTCCATCACTGCTTTTGAAAAGTTCAAAAGCCTCTCCACAGCTGAGCAGGTGGTTAAAGTACTTTTGCTCCAAGGTGCAGGCAATGCTGTATGGCTGCAGGGGTAGGCAGGGTCACCGAGATCAACAGGCCTCATAATCACGCCTTCATGCATATGTCAATGGAGGGTCCAAAGTCTCCGGTGGACATCCAGGGGGACTGGCAGAAGATGCGGACATTGTGGTTCTTCCCGGACCACCCGGTCAGTGCATCAACAAATGACATGGTGGTCCACTATGGACTGGAGAACCACAGAGAAAAATCATTTGGTATTTGTTTTGACATCCTTGCTATGGGGTGGGCAGATGATGGTGATATGGGCTTCCATCGATCACCCCTTTATAGTTCCAGAAGACCCCTTGCTGAAATCCCCTAATTACCTTTGGGGGGTCATTCATCTGCACCACTCAGTGCAGCAGCACTTCCCTGATTACTGTGAAAACCTCCAGTGATATGGTGCCCACTGTGGAGGTTCCAGTGCCAAATTACTAGGCAACAGCGGCAGGAGTCCAAAGTAGCAAGCTTCCAGAGGACAAAGGAAACGGTCTTCTCTATGGGGATGGACGACTGCGTCACTATGTGCTGTTTCTCTAGTCGTAGCCTGAGGAATTCGGCTATCTGTAGGATGAAGTGACAGGGCATCCTGAAGTTTGTGATCCACTCAACAACTCTCCATGAGGACAGCACGTTCTCCCACCAGTCTGTGCTTTTCTCCTTGAACCCATACTAGCCTCTCAGTGGTACAACCCTGCAAACGGCATGTGTAATTGAAGCTGTCTCCCCAAACAGGTACCCCTCTGCATATATTCTGTTTGTCACCAGAGGTAGGCAAATGTATGCTGCTGAAGCAAGATCTGCTTCCATGATATGGTGTGCCCAACTATCCCGGCCACAGATCAGGTAAAAGCCTTTCTGTGCCTTGAAATCATATTGCACCAATGATAACAAACGGCTTGGATCTGTTGGGTTGCTCAGAGGATCTGCTCAGCAGCGGTAATGAAAGTGAGAACGAGCACAAGGAAGTTCATGGTATGCGTCTCCATGGCTGCGGTTCTGCCGTTTGTGAACTCTACAGACCATGCACCAAATGTTTTGAACAGCTTAAAGAGCTGGGCGGTGCCTAGCTAAGATTTGCTGTATGATGCGCATGAGCAGCTATTGGCCACTATTGGTCATGTGTCCTTACAGCAACAGCTCTGTGCTGAGTGCAAAATGGTATTGGTTGCTGTTGGTTATAGGTCGTCTACTAGTTGAAAAGGTTTTTGCAACGCTTATGTGGTGTGTGTGTGTGGTGGTGCACCGGTACTGCCAATCCAGGTGGCAAAGCTTATGCTCTGTGTGTGTGTGCATGTGTTGCTGCACTGGTACTGCCAATCCAGGTGGCTAAGTGCATAGATATTTCTGTCACAAGCATGTCAGTACACATGTCAACTCACGTAAAAATGTTAGATGTTAGCACCATTGAAGTCATTCCTCCAGCCCCTGGACTCGGAAATGAGGGACAGCACAGCACTCAGAATGTGGGACATCATTTGCATAAGAATAAAAGTACCAGAGGGGGTCAAACCAGAGGTCCATCTAGTCCAGCATCCTGTTTCTGATTAGCAGCCAGTTCCAGTACCTCAAGAGAAGTACATGAACAGGTCATGGAGGTGTGACCCATCTCCTGCTGACCACTTCCAACTACCAGTAGCCTTGGGTTTAAGCCCCAGCTAGTAGACGTTTATGGTTCTATCCTCTAAGAATGTATCTGATTTCCATTTGAAGCTAATTATGCTGCTGGCTTTTACAGCCTCCTCTGGTAATGAGTCCAACAACTGTATCGTCCACTGTGTGAAAAAGTGCTTCCCTTTTGTTTGTTTCTAATCTGCTGCCATTTAACTTCGGAGAACATCCCCTTGATCTCTTATTGTGGGAAAGGGTAAACTACAGTTGCCCATTTACTTTCTCCATGCCACTCATGAGTTTATAAACTTCTATCATATTCCCCCTTAATCACCTATTCTCCCAGGTAAGCAGCCATATGAGGAGAGCTATTCAGCCTCTCCTTATATGGAATTCAACCAATCCCTTCTATCATCCTTGTTGAGTTTCTCTGAATCTTTTTCAGTTTTTATTTTATCTTTCTTGAGATGGGTGACCAGAACTGCACACATTCTTCAAGGTGGGGTTGTACCAAAGATTTTTACTGTGGCATTATACTTCCCCTTTTATTTTCTATTCCTTTTGCTGTAATGCCTAGCAATTGGCTTGCCTTTTTCACTGCTGCCTCACACTGAGCTAATGTCTTCAAGGAACTATCCACAATGACTTCAAAACCCTTCTCCTGAGTGGTTACACCCAGATTAGAATCTAACAGTGCGTATGTATAGTGAGGATTATTTTTTCCTACGTGCATTGAATTTCACTTGCCACCTTAATGCCCATTCACCTAGACGTGCAAGATTTGCATGTTAATTTACATGAACTTATGTACATTTACACTGCCACACAATATGTACATTTCAGAGGTCTCATCAGGGGACCAACTTGATTTGTCCTTCATGAGCAAAACATTTGGAGAGACAACCCCATCCCATATAGGAAAGAGCCCACAACCCAGCACTTTCCCACCCTGCCCCATGTAGGCATGCAAAAAAGATAGCCCAGCCCTGTCTCTGCCGTCTCATCCCCATCTTGCAATAGAGAAGGGGGTACAAGAGGCACATGTTTGACTGGGGGGTTTATGCAAACAGAGGGATTTCCAACATTATAACATGCAAGAGCCCAATAAACTGTTTGCTGCTACCTGCCAGTACTCAATGAAAATGCAAGGAACTGGGTGGTGGCAGCATGCAAAGACTGTTCACTTTCATTTTCAATTTTTACCTTCACTTCCCACTATATATGATCAATAAAGCTTTTGTGATTTGCTCAATAAACTCAGCACTCTGTGCATAGGAAAAAATTATTTCCAGCTACTAAAAGCTGGCAGATATAATCCCAGTTATGAACCTCTGCAGGTGGGCAGGGATAACAGGCTATGGACTGTCTGAGTCATAATAGCCTGGAAGGAAGAAACAGCTGGTGTTGTGGCTCCTTCCCATGGTTCGCCATGACGATGAATCGTGGCTTGATGGGATACTGAGAAGGGGTGGGGTTGGTGGGCGGTCAGCTCTTTCCTGTATGGGATGGGGTTGATAGGAAGTGTGGCGGGAAAGAACTCCTTCCCATGTATTAGGTGGGAGAGGGGGCTGCCTGAATGCACTAGAAATACACTCCAGGGGTGGTGGTGGTGGGGGTGCCTGTTCATTAGGTTCTACATGTGAACGGCACAGACCAAACCCGGACTCCAGGGGGCTTTTGTCTTGTTTAACACTAGCGGAGAACCTCAGTCCATGGTTTCTCCCAGAAAACCCTCAGTATTGAGGTATTCGACTCAGTTTTTTGATGTTTTGAGGAATGGCCCACGGAACTTGGAGAATTCTCAGCCAAGTACAGGAAAGGGGGCAGGAGGCTGGCGCTAGGCCCTTGCCCTTCCTTCCCTGACCCCCGCTGACTAGGGAGAGAATAGGCCAATGTGGGCCAGGAAAGAGGGGGTGGGTGCATAGCGGGGGCTCAGTGGTGGGGTGCTAAGGGGGTGGGGGCCTAGCAGAGGCTGAGGGATAGAGTACTTATACTCTGGAGGGACTCCGCTGACTTGTGGCTTCCTCCAGACTGGGTAAGTTTGAAGAAGGAAAAAAAGCTGGGCATGCTCAGAAGGGGCTATTTAGGGGTACAACTAGGTCCTCTGCCCAATATGGTTGAAATCAACGTGTGGGTTCCAAAGTATTAAGAAGACAAGAGGATGATAATGCCCAAAATGCAAGTCTATTTTCTCCCCCTGCCTCCCAAACAACAAAAGGGGCCTTATCTGCCATCCAGAGGCACTTATTCTTATGAAGTATGGGGTCCCTAGTTACCTTTGGGCCTGGTGGAGTGGCTGCAGCTGAAGGGTGCTGGGGGTAGGGAAAGCTGCCCAGGAGTCTCCAGAGCTCATTGGCTGTCCCCTCTGTATCCAGGTACTTATACAGGGACTGGGGCCCCCTTGGGCGCCAGCCCTTGGGTGACATCCAAAGGGTGTCGCCCGTTGGCAGGGCCCGTTTGTAGGGCCCGCAGTGGTAGTGCCCCATCCCCTGCCCATCCCAGGTTACTATTGCTAGCGGAGCGATCGCACTGTGGATCAGAGGAAGCCCCGTTGTTTTTCAGGTAGATCGTGTCGGACTCCGGGCCCCGCTCTGGCACCTTAGATACTGGCCCCTGGTGGGATTGAAGCAGAGAGAATCAGGAGAGTGCGGGCTGAGGGCTGGACCCCTGCAAAAGGGGATCTGCTGGGAAGGTGGGAGGCAGTAGAGCGGAGCCCCAGTCGCTATTGCCGGCGGTGTGGAGTTGGAGGAGCAGCAGGTGGCGGAGAAGCGGTCTGGGATTGGGACGGGACCTCAAGGTGAGGCAGTGGAGCTGTGGATTCTTACTGGGTGAGCGTGGAGCTGTGGAAAGCAGGAGGCATTTTCAAGGCCGCTGTCGCATTAACTGACTCACCTGCGGAGCTGCAGACCTGCGACACGGCGAGCTGAGGGTGGAGACAACAGACCTGAGGGGAGCCAAAGGAGTCTGCTGCCGAAGAGCGCGGGCCTACGGGCGAGAGCTCAAGGGTTTCGCCCTTGTGTGCTGCCCTTTGGAGCCGCACGGAGCTTAGGAGCCCCACTCCGCTTTACGCACTGTGGCATTTGTGCTGCCCCCTTTTTCTGAGCTGGGAACCTTTGACTATGACTGGAGCCCTCTGGACTTAGTGAAGTTAAGACTTAGCCTATGGTTGTGCCCCAAAGGGCAGGACTTTGCCTGGTCCTATATGTTTTATGAGCTTAATATTATCCCTGGGAAGACTCCAGGTGAGCTGACAGCAAATTTCTCTACAGAGTAGTAGAGTGTTCCTGAATTGTATCACTTTGTAGTTTGGATTTGTTATACTAAGAGTCTTTTCAGGTGGGGAAGTTACGAATCTAGGAGGACTACGGCATTA
>QEPC01013547.1:3929841-4018038 GCA_003113815.1 Sphenodon punctatus
GTGTATTCCTCTGCCCCTTGCCCCAGGTCATTTGAGAGAAGTGAGTGAGAGCCTGCGGGCTCGCGCGGTTGGGCCTTTCCCTCTTCCCTGGGACCATCCCTTCCCTGCCTCTTGAGAGTGTGTAAGCCCCGTGAACCCTAACGGTGGACCTTGGGACCCCCTCCCCTGTGGACCTGGCACTTTCCTCACAAACCTTCCTTGCCAAATCCCTGACGAGTGCAAGTGGTGAAGCTGAACCCCCTTCCTTGTTCCCCAGCTCTGTGCCCTATGATGATGGGGGTCAAGGTTCAGAGTGCGTAAGCACACGAACAGACCCAAACACTATCCTGACGGGCCTCCTTTCCTCGCAGTACACAAACAGAGCTCCCTCGTGTGCGAACGGTGTGAGTGGGTGGCGCTTCTCCCCTTCCTACCCCCTCCCACCTGACACCTATAGAACTCCTCCCAGACCACTGGATGTACTGCGGCCATGGGCACGTTCCCTTTCCCCAAGCCGGTCTGGCGGATGAGAGACCAGCACTTCTTAGAGTCCCCCTTGCCCGCAGCCTTGCGCAGAAGGGCCCATTGATACTTTTGGAAGTTTGTGCGCCTTTCGTTTATCAGTTTATGATACTTAAAGTGAAGGTCCAAAAAAGCTTCCCTGGAGAGCCTTATTGGATTGGTCCTCAAATTTCTTGCCGCCCGCCTCATGGCTGTGCGTTGTTTCCGACAGCTCGAATTAAACCACCTTGGCGGGCCAGCATGAGCCTGTCCTCCCTGATCTCCCAGCTTTATCCTGGATGTTAGGAGGGACTGCATTTCCTCGTACCCCCTCACAGGATCAATACCCTTCCTTTCACTGCCTGCCAAAGGGAGTGCACCTCCGACTTTCCTTGAAAATTGATCAGGGCCAAGGCCAATTTCTCAGACCATTTCAGCCTCCTAAAGAGAAGAGCAGATTTGGGCATAGGGCCATTATAGGTAGAGGTCTGATTCCCCACACTTTCCCTGGGAATCTGGCATGATAGGAAGATAGGGAAGTGCCCTGAACATGCACTGCAGACCTTAAAGCTTGTTACATCGGGGTAAAAATATAGAGACAGTCGAAAAAAATCAATAACACTCGAACCCTCAATAACTCAAGTTCCTCCATCAGCTGGTACATGTTGACCGCATTTCTGTTTATAAATTTATCCTGGGGGGGGGGGAATACTCAATAGGTTTTGGGGGGGGGGGCTGCCATTCCCTGATCTTCTAGCCTAGTGTTGAAATCACCCCCCAAAACCAGTGGGGCCCGAGGGAAGAACTGCCACACATTCTGCGCCCTCAGGGTGAGTTCTTTCCAGATTTCGGGGCAGTAGTAGCCAGAGGATGAGGGGGGGATATAAATATTCCCTACAATCATTTGTGCACCTGAAGGCAATGAACAAGAATAAAATCCAATATAGGATTTAAATGAATTTATTATTCCAACTTTAAAATTACTGAGGGCCGGTACCACGAGGGCCAGGCCTCCGCTCGGCCTCCCCGAAGTTCGAGAGGGGGACTCCTTAAGTGAGTAGATCCTGAAGCCCTCTAGTTCCAATTCTCCCAAGGACCAAGTCTCTTGCAAGAGGCAAACATCCAACTCTTGAAGTAAAGGCCTGAAATCGGGGTCCTTGAGCTGAGACCTCCACCCAGAGATGTTCCAGGAAGCAAGCCTTACCGGGGTGTCTGCGACTAGTCAGAAGCTCTGGCTCCCTGAAGGGGCCTTGGATAGCTCCATTCTACACAGCTACCCCCCTCTGGGCACTTCCCCACATCTCCTCCTGCCCTGCACCAAGGGGGGGGGGCTAAGCCTCCCAATCGGGGGTGGACTGGGCTCCCCCAAATTGATGCCACCTGGGGGCTTCAGAATTCTCTCCCTTGTCCCCTGGGCTCCCTGCAATCTCCTATCATCATCATTAGGGACCCCATCGATCGATCTCAGAGAGCTACCAGGAGAAGTCTTTAAAGCCCCACCTTGCTGTATCCCCTTATCTAGAGGAGGTACCTCGCTATCATCTGCCAGAAGGGCAGCCACTGGCCTTGCACCTTGAATAGGGCAGATAATTTGGGAGTCTTCCTTAGAGCAGTACAGTTTCCTAAGCTGGAGCTTCACCCGACTAGACCTCATTGAGGGGGCTACCACCCTTAGCTGGTTGAGTTGGGAGCACAAGGAGTCCAGATTAGCTACTAACTGGAGCTGAGGGGAGGGCAAAGTCTCTCATGGGTCTACCCTTGAGGGAAGGATAGGATCGTGGGCAGGTAGCTGCAGCCTGTGGGTGCTGCATATCCATCTCCATTGGAGATGTCAGCAAAACCTGTGATTTATTCTCCTCCTGCTGAACATGGGACTCTCGCTGCAGGGGTTGGGCGCAAGAGCCGCTCCTAATCTGAGGGGGGGGGGCAGAGTCTGAGAGCAGATCAGTGGAGCAGCTGAGTGGTCAGGAGCCGGGAGTGCCCCATCAACTACATCCGCACCTCCTCTTAATTGCCCAGACTTGGATCCAAAGACCCTGGAAAGAAAAACTGCATGCTCTTCCAGATAGGTTTTTCCCCCCCCAAATCATTCTGACCACCTCTAAGGAGTTAAACTGTACGTTAGTCATTTGCCTAGCCTTCGATACCGAAAGCTGGTCTACCGAGGTGATGTCATGCCTCGTGATGGGAGCATTTAATAAAACCCTTAGATGTTCTGCTACATCCAGGCAAGTGGGAGACCATTTACCCTGAAAGGGGAGAATTACAAGTATCAAATTAAAAGGAAGGGGGTAAAACATATCTGAATCTCCCTTAAAGGAGGAGTTAGCAACGTTCCCTGCTGCAGATTCACACTGTAATCTAGTCCCACGCTTGTCATGGGGAAAATTAACAAGCGAGGAGGGGTACTGTGCAATCTGAGACTGTAGCTGGCCATTCGAGTCCCCACCTCTTGTCAGAGCAATCTGGTCCAGTTTCCTGTGGATCTGGTTCACCTGGGAGCACATGAAGCGGATTGTCTCTGCTGTCACCGCCACATGTTTTGTTAGGAAGTCAGTCAGACACTCCGGTCCTGAATCCAGAGAGAGCGAATTGCGAATCGAGGGCAGCAGTGATCCCCCTTCCACAGAATTTATAGGGGTAGAATGCCACGAAGGAGGAGTCTTTCTATGCCCCTCAGATGCCAAAAGCGGGCGAGGAGTTACCATACCAAAGGACCCATAGGGCCACCGCCCCCCGTGCTCCAGCGCTAGGCTTTGCAAGATAGGGGTCGAGCCTTCGCTGTTTCAGAGTTTTGGTGTTTGGGGGAGGGCTGCCACCCATAGTTCCTCGTCGCCTCTTATTACCTGGCATTATGCTCACCCGAGCAGCCGCTACTGGTACCGGTAGGGGAGGGACACAAGAGGAAGGTAAAAAGAAACAGGAGAGGGAGGGGGCACCCTATGCCCGGTCTCGCTGAAGGGCGAGCAAAAGGGCGCACACCATTTAGCGCACAACCCTTCGGCGCGCGCCACCGGTGCTGCCGGAGGCTGCCTGACTCTCTATTCCAGCCGCGGGGCTGCTGGCTCCGCCCCCAATCAGGTCTCTCTCGGCGTCAGGGAATGCAAGGCACCTGGGTTGAATCTGGCCGGAGGGGTGCTCCCACTCCACTTTCCTGGTTCTCCTTCTCTTCAGCACCCTGGAGAGCATAGAGTGGGACGGCTTTGTCAGGAAGATGTAGTCCTTCCAGCTCCGAGCACTTGGGTTCCTATCTAATGTTACTTGTCCAGGATGTCAACATCACTTCTCAGCCACATTTGTACAAAGTCATTAGGAAAGACTGTCTTGATTCTGACTCTCACGGAATAGCACTGCTTCTCCCATGGTGTCTGTGTAGGCCTAGGCTGTTGGCTTACTGGTCCAGGGGGGGTTGGAAGCTTGAAGCTAGCCTCTTGCAATTCCTCAGCTGACTTTTGGCTGACCAGACTCAGTGGCCCTACTAGCAGCCTTCCTCTTCAAGTTCCTCCTAGAGACATATATTGCCCTACCGTTAAGGATTTTTTCCTTAGCAAGTATCATGGATATTAAGGATGGTGAATTAAAAAAGACGTTGACCATCCACTGTTTGCCAGATCTAAAAAGATGGTCAACAGATTTGATATTGTGCTGCGTAATCGTAATTTTAAGAAACAGTGTAAGATGTTCCGCTGTGTCGAGCGGGGTGTTCCAAAATGGAAGATTTCCTTTTGGTAGAGGGAAAACTGTGAAAATCAGGTTACAGGGCAAAACCCTAAAATTCTCAGCGGTCCCCAAGGGCAGAGAGGTAGAAGCCACCTACCTGGAATGTTGGTTAATTGCTGCAGGGTTATTTACTTCAATAGGGCCCTTTAAAAGAGAGCCAGAACACTTACAACCCTGCTGAGTCTTCCCGGGGACAGTCTTAGAAATACAATTTGGGTGTGGCTGGGTGCCAAGTCATAGATCCACCTTTTCATTGACTAGATTTAAATGAGTGAACATAAAACGCATGGTTTCGGTCGTCAGAACAACGTGATCTGTTAGAAAGTTTGTTAATCTATCACCCTCGTCCACCACTACCACACCGCCCTCTGGGTTAGCTTGTGATCTAAAAGAAGAAGGTTCACGCATGGACGATGAATGGACTATTGTCTCCTGAGAACAATGATTCGTACTATCTGCTAGGACTGAAAAGCAGTTACTTGTTGGAATATCAGTGTGCAAAGACAATGCCCCCAAGGTCTGAATAGCAGGGTTACTCACTAACTAACTAGCCAGCTTCCTTTGCTTCAACAGGGAGCCTGGAACAAGCACAGGCTTCCCTCTCCCCCATCCATCCGACTGACAGGTGATGGGGGGGGGGGGTCCAGAGGAGCCACGCGCAAGCTCCTCCCCACCCTGACAAACAGCTGATTGGAGGGGGGCAGAGGAGCAGGATCAGGCTCTCCTCTTGGTCCCCCTCCCCTGATCAGCTGTTGGTTGGGTTGGGAAGAGGGGCATGCACGTGGCTCCTCTGGGCTCCCACTCACCCCATCAGCCTGGGTGGAACAGAATTCCACCTCGGCTGTGACGTAGCTGCGAGTGACAGGCGCTAGCAGCTGTCGCTCATGACTTGTAGGGTTGCCCCGAGTGTGCCTGACCACATGGTCTTGCTCCACCTCGGGCAGCATTACCCCACATGGAGTAAGGCTGCTCTGTGACACATCCTCGGAATTTCTCCAAGGTTGCATTGCAGAGAAAGCAAATGCTCACCCCGCTCTGGGGTGAGGCAAACATCTGGAGGCCTCTGGACACGCAAGCCACTGCATCTTGTGGCTTGTTGCCCCAGGGAGGGGCAAGCCTCCCTGGGTGTCTTGTGTGGCTGCACCCTTTGTGAGCAGACCACCACCCTCTTCTGACTGACTGTCCCTCCTTTAAGATGTACACTTGGATTATTCTACTCTGAGACAGTGGTGCTTGGTGTATATAGGGCTCTGGGGTACGGTCCCATGTGTGTGATTAACTTATAACTGTGCATGTGCCAGGATGTGGAGCAGGGAGTATTTCTCCACTGCCCCTGTGCCACATCCAGAGCTATAATTCTTAGTCTGACAGGATGCAAAGCGGTTGTGGTTTGAAGGGGATTTGGATCACTGTATGCATGACCCTAAGCCATAGGTTTGCAGCAGTGCTGCTTCCTCCTTGCTTCCCAATAAAGCAGTTGAAAGAGATGGAATTTTAGCAGCAGCAAGGTTGGAGGGATACTTGGCTTGGCGTGGAGACACAAGTACCCAATTGCAGCCCTGGGTGCATTCCTTCCTTGTATTGTTGGGGCAGGGAAGTGGAGCTGTTCATGGGGAATCTGTCCAACATCAGTTAGGAATCAATTTCCCAACATTTCTAATAGTTTTCTCTCTCTTGAACAGGCTTATTATGCTCGTGATGCTTTGGCTAAGAATCTTTACAGCAGACTGTTTTCCTGGCTTGTAACCAGAATCAATGAGAGCATTAAGGTAATGAGCTTATATACCTATAAATTAATCCATATAAATTGAATTAATAAATATGGAGACCAACTATACTTTCCATGTTTACTTTTTGGTTGTCATGCTCGTTGTAATAAGCTGTAAGCAGGTGTATATATTAGGGATGGGAATTTTGTTTTCAGATTAATCGGTAACTGCCCGGAATTGACCGTTTACGGATTCATCCGAACCAACCCATAATTGAGGGCTCCCAGTTACAGATCTGCATTTCAGATCTGTTTTTCCCCCCACCCCCATCCACTGGTGCCCTGGAGTGTACTTACCAGCCTCTGAGAGCTTGATTGAAGCATCGCTGCCCTATCAGGCTCCCTTGCTGCAGTGTGCTCCCTGATCCTTATTGCGCATGTGCAAAATGGCCACTGCTCTTAACCAAAATGATGGTGATGTCATTTTGGCCACCACATTTTTGGTTAAGGTTACCGGCCATTTTGCACATACACAGAACAGCCCCGGTGGCCATTTTGCACATGCACGATAAAGAGTAGAGAGGTCGCTGTGGCGAGGGAGCCTGCCCTCAACGGCCAGTAAGTACCACGCTGGGGCCTTGGGGAATGGGGGTGGGGGAGGTCGGACCCACTGCCCTGGAAGTTGGGAAGGTTCGGTTTCCCATTGACTTCAATGGGAAAAATCTCAATCCATAAGAACATCTGGAGTTTCAAAAGAGCCGAACCAAAAAAACCCACACGGTAACTGAAATGCCATCCAAAGTACCACCCCATGTATATATGCATCCAGTAAAATCTGTTTTTAATTGCTTCTGTTTTGTCTTTTCAAGGCACATTAGCTTAGTTTATCTTCACTCCAAGTGTGAAATGTGCAGAACAGTAATTCACCTTTCTTTTTAAAAGGCACAAACCAAAGTAAGGAAGAAGGTCATGGGAGTGTTGGACATCTATGGCTTTGAAATTTTTGAGGTAAGCTCTTTAGAATAGAATATAAAAAGAATGAATGTAGCTGCTAGTGAATTAGTGTAGCTAGAAATGTGACTACTACAGTAATAAACAATAAATAGCATTGTTTATTAGTAAATAATACTAATATTTTCAACTAAGAAAATAAGTGGAAATCTCAGGGGAGAAATTTTGTGTCTTGCCCCACTTCTTCCTTCACTTTCTCACAATCTTAGGAATACAATAGACTAGATAGGAGGTGGGAAAGTCAGCTGGGATTTATTCCTTCCAAAACACGTGTTAATTTTCTTTAAATGGGAAATATGGTTTATGCTTCATCCAGGTTTATTGTATTTTAAACAGTTTTGCATGGAAAGCAATGGCAGCTAATTTTTCGTTTGAGGTTTCTTACCCAGTGAAATTGTTTCCTAAAGAAATAAAGATATTGATATGTACTGTAAGCGATTATTTTAGTGTAATTTTTAGTAGTAGATTCAATGCTTGTATGTACTTTTACTTTCTAAAGGAGTGTTAACACAGTCAAATGTTATTATCTTTGGCAAATATTTTAACTAGCTGTTGATATGCACTTGATGAAGTGAAAGAGTGTAGGGTGAGGTGGAAGCAGTAATCTTATGTTTGGACAAACCCACAGTAGTAGTGCTGAGTTTGAGAATGCTGTGGATTGTTAAAGTGAGCACAGGGAATGAGTTTTATTTTTTTTGTTTCCTTTGTCCACATTCTACATTTTAATAAGTCATACAAATAAGTGGCTGAGCATTGTAATGTAGCTTCATATCAGCAAAACACATGCCTGGACTATACAATGTTAAAATGGAAACCTTGTAAACTAAGCAAGCTTTTCTCTCTCCATTGAATATCTGATCCAGCAATGTGTTGTGCCAAACGCAGTAGGTTCCAATCCATGCTGAAATGGGTAGAGAATACCCTAGCACTTTGGGATTACACCCAAAGTTAACATTCGCGTTGGTGCAGATGTCAGTGCAATATACATCTGCCCACCTGAGCTGGTGCCTTATGGGTGCTTTTCTTTAATAGTACATTTAACTTCAGAGACCTCTTCAAAAAAATAAGCAGAGCTAAATACAGGAATCCAAGCCCTAATGTTAAAGCTGCTCAAATTGATTAGATCCTGTGACTGGCAAACATTATGCAGATACATTACAATGATTTTATGGTCACTAAAGTAATTCTGAGTGTATTGTTCATTCAATTAAGTAATAGAAGACTTGGCATGATCTTTTGAGCCTTGTATAAATGATGGAACTGCACAAATGCAATTAAAGTGAATCCAGGAAATGTGTAAGCACTTGTCAGAAAAGAGACCCAGAAGCTAACTTTTTGTTGGAGCAATAATTCCTTGGTGGTTTTTAAAAATTTGTTATAAGAATGCTCTTTGGTACAGTTAATGACAATTTTCTCCTGTTGTAATTGGATGAAATTTGTAATTTGCTGCATTTTTATAGTATTGTTTTCTAGCTTTTTACTATTTTACTGGGTGGCTATTTCATAAAAGGACTGATAAAGATGATGAATTTTAGCTGACACCAGTAAATACTAACTATGATAGATTTTGCTTTGTATTTCCAGGAGACTTTTGTAAAGTCCCGTTAGGAGCCAATTATTAAATGTTTTTTTTGTTGCTTAAACTAGCATACATTCTCTTTTAAGGTTAGAACTACAAAATTATTTTAGGATCAAAAAACCTTTGTTTTAAGGGAGGAGTTAAGGCTCTTAAAAATTCACTCGTCCTCCAAAAAGCATGAAAACTGTAACTTAAGGTTCCTGCCTTAACTTGCATGCCATGCAAGAAGTGTTTTGGTTTGTTCGTTTATTGCATATGTGCCAAAAATACGCAAGCAGTAAAGATGTTGTACAGCCTCACATATTGTTCTCGCTTACACCTTAGACTCCATTCACCCACACTTCGCCTAGGTCTTTCAGCTACAAACCTTTTCCTCTGCAGGTTGGGGGCAACTCTGAAGCTGGGGACAGCAAGCACCTCTCCTCCCGAGTATTACGGGCTTGAGCCCTGTCTCCACTGCACCCACAATTTCTCCTTCAATGCATGATATACTAAAACAAATATTTGCTTACCCTTAATTACTTGTGTTGTAAGCAGATGCACTTGAGCTGCTGCCTCAGAGGGGAGCTATAATTGGAGTACTATACTATATTGGAAAGGGATTCAGCTGTCTGTGGGCTGTGGCTACTGATTGAGGATTAGTTGTCATCTGCTTTCCCCTCAGGTACAGCCTTTGTAAGGGCATGAACCTACCTATTCTGTACCCACCAACCTTTTTCCCCCCCCCCATATGCACTACCTCAGTACTTCAATATCCTGTTGTCCCTATCCCAAATGAAAGCACATAGGAAAAACATACATACACTTAGCCTCCACCCCTGGCTGTCCCCTAAATCTTATCCCTGAATACACATCTCCCACCCTTCTTCCCCCGTATATTGCCCCTCCCAGCACCTGGGTACCCACTTCGTATACAAACAGAGCTCCCCACCCCTGACTGCCCCCCAGCCTTGTCTGTGAATACACATCACCCATCTCTTAGGCTCCCCCCCCCCTTATACATCCCTGTCCCCCATAAGCACCCCCACCACCTGGCTGCCCCCTTATGATAGACACTTCCTCCCCACTGCCTGGCTGCTCCCTGTACATGTGCATCCATAGACCTTGTTACCTCCTCTTTTACAGCCCCCCAGTATTCGGCTGTCCTGTTCTCCCCAGCCCNGCCTCATCCATGCACCACCCATTTTTCAGCCTTGTCCCCCATAAGCACCCCCACCACCTGGCTGCCCCCTTATGATAGACACTTCCTCCCCACTGCCTGGCTGCTCCCTGTACATGTGCATCCATAGACCTTGTACCTCCTCTTTTACAGCCCCCCAGTATTCGGCTGTCCTGTTCTCCCCAGCCCAAATGACCCCCTTGCTGCCCCCTGACCTGCTGCTTTCCCCAGCTTCAGTGTTGCCCCCAACCTGCAGAGGAAGAGGATTGGGGCTGAAATATCAAGGCAAAGTGTGGCTGCATGGAAATTAAGTCATAAGTGAGCACAATATGTGAATGTAGCAGGGGGTATTCCCAGGGCCACACGAGGGTGCTGGGGTGTCAAAAAGAGGATTAGCAAAACCCCTGCCACACCTATTCAGTCCTCAGTTGACTGAATTTCCCCCAGTAGAGAGGGTGCAGTCTGTGGGGTTCCCCTGTAGGGACCCCACCCTTGACCTCCTACCGCTCCTCACAGACAAGACCTACACCACCATATGTGCACCCAGTACATCCTGGGCTTGAACCTAAAAGCCCTTTCAGTTTTCCACCAAGGTCCTTCTACTCTCCTGGAGCCAGGAGCTCATAGCTCGAGCTCCTACTCCTATGGCCTCCTCTCTCAACTGAGCCCTGTCCTTTTATAGGCCCCGAGCATGCTCAGTAGGCGCACAGGAAATGGTTTTGTTTCCACTGCGACCAGAGCCATTGGCAGTACAAGACCCTTCCATTCGGTCTCTCCTCGTCCCCTCGCACCTTCTCCAAGACTCTCATCACACTCATAGCAAATCTGCGCAGGGAGGGGATCCATATTTACCCTTATCTAGACGTCCTCCTGGTCAGGGCTCCTTCCCAGGAGAAGACGTCAGCGGATATTGCCAGGGTGATACAATACCTAAATCACCATAGCTTTATAGCGAACGTCCTCAAGAGCCAACTGGTTCCCTGCTGCAGAATAGAGCATCTGGGGGTGGTGATAGATATTTCTTTAGGCGCCGTCTTCATTCCCCCCTAAAGGCAGGAAAAGTTCAGCTCTCTGATCTACTTACTGAGAGCCAGCCAACGGTTGAGGCTAAAAACTCTGGCGGGGCTTCTGGGTCTCCTGGTATCGTCCTCCCAGCAGCTCCAGTGGACCCGATTCAACCTCAGACCCTCAGGCCTTTTCAAAGAGAGCTCATGAGGGGGTACAATCCATGGGTAAGCATTCCAAACCACCTAAAAGCCTCCATGTCCTGGTGGTTAGAAAAGGAAAGAGTCTCAAGGGGTGTTCCCCTGGTGGAGCCCCTCAGAAGGAACCTCACCTCGGACGCCACCTTAACAGGTTGGGGAGCTCATCTGGAGGACCGCTCAGCCCAGGGCCTCTGGTCCAGGATGGAGGCGATCAGGAGTATCAACTTTCTAGAGCTGAGAGCTATCCGCCTCGCTCTACAGTACTTCTCGCCAGTCCTTCTCCATTCTCACGTGCTTGTTTATGTGAACCACCAAGGAGGCTCGAGATCCCCTGCCCTCCAGGCCGAGGCCAAGAGACTTCTGAACTGGACTCAATCCCATCTGCTGTCTTTAAAGGTGCTGCACATAAAGGGTGCAGACAATTATCGTGCGGATTGGTTGAGCAGGAGAGGGAGGTAGATCCCCACGAATGGTCCCTGAACAGGGAGGTGTTCAGACAGCCGGTCCTGTCCTTCGACTCTCCGGTGATGGACCTATTTGCCAGCCCCGAGAATGCACAAGTAGACCTTTTCATGACGCATTCTCGGTGCCGGGGAGCTGCGAAGACAGATGCCCTGAACCAGAGCTGGTCTGCGGGCCTTCTGTACGCCTTTCCCCCCTTTCCCCTGATTGTAAGAACAATGGCAAAAATACAGAGAGAGAAGGCCCAGATTATATTGGTGACCCCATAGTGGCCGAGACGTCCTTAGTTCTCGGACCTCATGGAACTGAGTGTACAAGACCCGTATTCTCTTCCGCCCAGACATGACTTACTATGCCAGAGCCCCTTGTTCCACGAGGGCATGAGTTCTCTGAATTTGACAGCCTGGAGGTTGAGCGCCTAGCCCTTGCTCGAAAGGGTTATTCGGAGGCAGTCCTTAAGACACTCCTGGCCTCTAGGAGACTGGCCACCAGGCGTTCCTACAGGGCAACCTGGAAGGTTTTTTTGCTATGGGCAGTGGCTAGGGGTCAGGACCCCTGTAAGGCCTCAATTCCTAAAATTTTAGAGTTCCTTCAAGTGGGCTTGGACAAGGGCCTCAGGTATAACACCCTAGCTCGACAAGCAGCAGCTCTAAACACAGTGCTGCATGCTGTATCCAACAAGACGTTCTCAGCACACAGGTACGTTCGTCAATTTCTAAAGGTAGCACAGCACCTCTCTCCTCCGGTGGTCCATAGGTGCCCGTCCTGGGATTTGCACCTGGTCCTTGAGGCTCTGACCAAATCCCCCTTTGAACCCCTTCATCAGGTATCTCTGTGTATGCTATCCATAAAGGTGGCATTCTTGATTGAGGTGATGTCAGCTAGAAGAATGTCAGAGTTGGACGCTCTGTCGCTGGAGGAAAATTTCTGTGTTTTCCATCATCAATTGGTCACCCTCAGATTAGATCAGGCCTTTATTCCTAAGTGTAATTCTCTCTTCCACAGATCCCAGGAACTAGTGCTTCCTTCCTTCTGCCCAAAGCCAGTGCATGCGAAGGAGAAGCTATGGCACACCCTGGACGTCCGGGCGTTAAAAATTTGCCACTCATGAAGTCAAGTCTTTAAGAAGTTCACAGCCCTTTTCATTAATCTGCCTGCAAGCATAATCTGTACCAAGGCTTCTAAGACCTTGATATCGAAGTGGATTAAACAGGCAATAATCGAGACATATAAGGCCAAGGGAACTTCCCTCCCTTGCAAATCTGGCCTCACTCTGTGCAGGGGGCAGTCGCTTCGTATGCCTTTAAGGCGAGAGCCTCGTATGACGAGATTTGTAGAGCCGCGACCTGGGCCTCTATCCATATCTTTGTCAAGCATTATAAGATCAATACCTACCAATCGGCAGGCGCAGTCTGTGGTAGAAGGGCTCTACAGGCGGTGCTAGATACTTCTGGTGCTGTTTGTTCCCACCCTTAAGTTCCTGCTGCTCGGGTATGTCCCATCCGGAGGGCTGTCTGCAGCAGGGGGAGAAAAGAGAATTGGTCACCTACCTCGGTGGATTCTTTTCTTCTCCTGCTATGCAGACAGTCCTCCGGCCCCACCCAAACAAACAGCAGCTTTTAGCAAGTTTTGGGTGTGTGCGTGTGTGTGTGTGTTTTATTTAACTATCTCTATGTCTCCTGGTGTCCCACATAAATAGTTGGTTCATTTGTGCCTTATCTCTTCCCTGGTTTCAGAGTTTTTTGCTGTTGGTGTTTTTTCTCAAAGTTTGGGGTTAGGTCTGGGACTTCCTGGTGATAAGAGCAGGGGTAGCTCAGGAGGCATGTCCAGATAGTCTTATTATCTTCCTCCCCCTGTCGGTCAAGAGGAGGATCTACCCATCCGGAGAACACCCACAACTCAAATCACCAAAAGAAATAAACTTTTAAAACCAGGCCAACCACCAGACCCACTGAAAATGCATCCCTCTACTAAATTTGGTGTAGCTACATAATGTGGTTTAAGAGCTAGCCATGAACAATGGATGTTTGGGTTGCCAAGGAAAAATTGCAGTCTGAGCCAAACTCCTCTTATAAAAAGGTTGTAGAGAGAAACCAAGCCAAAGCCACTTAGAAAATTCAAAGAGCCTGAAAACTAGCCACATATTAAATTTTCTCCTGGACCCACAGCTCCGCCTGGATGCTCAGGTGACGGATGTGGCTAAAGGAGCATTTTGCCAGCTACATCTGGTGCGTCGGCTTAGGCCATATGTCTCAGACTCGGATCTGGCCACAGTCATCCATGCTTTTATTACCTCGAGACTGGATTACTGCAACGCGCTCTATTTGGGACTACCCTTGGTATTGGTTCAGAAACTGCAGCTGGTGTAGAATGTGGCGGCCTGTCTCTTAACGGGGACGGGCCGATGCAAACATCTAACACCGGTGCTTCGCGCTCTGCACTGGCTGCCGGTAGGTTTTCGGGCTCAATTCAAGGTGTTGGTGCTGACCTTTAAAGCCCTAAATGGCTTGGGCCCCGCCTATCTGCAGGACAACCTTGTCCTCCGGATCCTGGAGTGGCCCCTGTGGTCGGCTGGGGGCGCCCTCCTCAAGGTTCCCCAGGTTTCCTGGGTGTCTACTATGAGGGCATTCTCCATAACTATGCCACGGCTGTGGAACTCCCGCCCGTTGGAGATCTGCTTGGCTGCCGACCTCCCCTCTTTCCGCAGACAACGTAAGACCTCGCTGTTCCTCCAGGCCTTTCCTGAGGGAGATGGGGTGGGTTAGGGTGGGGGCTGGGAGTTTAATATTGTTTTAACTGAAATTAATATGGTTAATTTTAATGTTTTAAATGTTTTAATGTGAGCCGCCCTGAGATGCCTAAGGCAGGAGGGGGTGGCATATAAATTGTAAAAATCAATCAGTAAATAATATAGAGCTGGATTTCCCTGCCCTGTTTCCAGGGTGTACACTGGCCAAACCCTGTGCATGTTTTGGCTCCCGGGTTCTCTCCTGGAGCCAAAATCTGCACAGGACCAACCCCTGCTGAAGGTGTGAAAGTGGTCTGAGATGCTCCTGCAATTCTTGTCTAACTCTGTCAGTTATTCCTGTTTGTACTTATCTGACAACCATTTTCAGTTTATCCATTTTGAGATAAACTGAAAATGTCTGAGACCACTGGGCATTTTTTTTGGTAAAAATTTTATTTTGTGTCTGCAAGTTGTTTTTGATTTAAGCAGTAAGCATTTTAGGTTGTCGTCAGGAGTGTGGCTAGCATAATAGGAGCAGCTGGTGTGTTTACTTTGGGCCCATAAGGCTCAGGGGCCTATGTGCAATCTATACCCTGCCGTTGCAGTGTCCCTGAAACTGTCTTTTCCAAGTGCCCAGGATTTGTGGAGGGCATCCAGCAACAGCAGGATGTAATGGGCAGGAGCTGTCAGCTCCCGCTGCACTGGCAGAGCTGATGGGGCAGAGGTGCTCTCAGGCAGATGTGTGGGCCACTGCACAGCTGCACTGATGAGGTGCTCAGGGACCTGGGAAGCGCGTGCACTGCATTGGCAGACGCTCAGGCCTCCGGGTTGTGCACTATACTTATGAAGTATTCTGGGACCTAAGCAGGTTAGATAGTCCATGTTTCAGTGGCAACTTACAGAACAGCCATGTCCTGCTGCTGCTGCCGTTTGACTGGGCGATCAGGGGAGCTGCTCCTACTCCAGCATCTCCTCCTCCTCCTGCTGCCTCTCCTCCTTCTTCCCTCCCTCGGGGACTGGTGAGGTTGTGTTCCTGGCTAGGATGGAATTTGAACTCTGGTCTCCAAAGATGTATGCCCAGCACCATATCCACTTAGGCTACACTGACTCAAATATTATCCTCAAGAAATCATATTTTTAAGAGATGTTAAGCAAGTCCAATCCCCAAAGCATTGGTTAACCATGGATCCTTGAATGATATGACTTTCAAGAGGGAGCTTTTAGAACAGAAACATAATGTGGAGACATTTGCAGCAGGGCTCTTATGTGCCATTGTACATGTTTCTGTGGGACCCAGAAGTTGGGAAAGGACAGTTGTAATGTATTTTATGTGAGCACTTCTGACTCCCACAGTCCATGTATATTGAAATGATGCACTAGGGATGAACTTATTTTTGAAGGACAGACAGCTTCAGCCTCTGACCCTGAGATAATCAGGCAGAACTTCTGAGTTTCTGGTCCCTTCAGTGGCAATAATCCCCAAATGGGATGGTTTGTCCCATAATTATTTAAGTACAGAAGTGATGTGTGATTTATAAAGATTGTGTTTTAGCTGGAGTAGCCAAATTTTGCTTTGTATTCCATTTGAACCATGTTAATTTCAGCACCCTATTCCCATATTACAGATATGATAAACACATTTAGAATAGCCTGGATCTCCAGTACTTTCATAATAAAGGGAGATGAGGAGGTGGTGGCAGCAGCAGCAGCAGCAAAAAGTAAAAGGAAGATGGAGAAGAGGAGGAACGTGTGGTGGTGGGGGGGGGGGGGAGGACTGAACCAGAGAAAGGAGCTGTGGCAGCAAAGGCAGCTCTGGGAACGATGGAGAAGGAGGAGGTTGTCCCCGCTGCTACTGGTTAAAAGCAGAGCGAGGGAGCTGCAGGCAGCCCAGTCACTTCCAAGGGAAGGAGGAAGCCCGCTGCAGCCGCTGCTGCTCTGGCCCTTGGAGTGGAGTTGCTTGTGGCTGGAGCTGGGTTTTTCTTCTCCTGCTGCTGTAGTCCTACGAGCCTGGGGGGTGGGACAAGAGCCACTTCTCGAGGTTGGACATCTTTGCTCCCTTTTCACGGTAGTTTGAGGCAGGACATTGAGCGCAAGAGACAAAAGAGAAGAAGGCAAGGGAGGAGGGAAGAAACGAAGTAAAGCAAGAGGTGGTGGATGGTGTTTCTCTCTGCTCTCCAGGAAGAGTCCCCAGCGAACAGCAGCCAAAGTTTCCCCTCCTTGGCACCTCTGGATTAAAAAATAAATCAATCTCTTCATTGTTCTTCCCCACTAGCGCAGGAGAGACCCAGTGCTCCTACTTCCCAAGTGACTGCTCCAAGGCGAGCTTTAAAGTCTCCTTTCCCTCATACCTACTGTTACGCCAATCCCTTCTGTGCCACATAAGTGTGACTGCACGCAAAGGGGAGTGTGAGTGTGCAAGAGACATACAGAGAATCACTGCAGAGCTGCTTCCAATTCCACCCTCAGCTGCCAGAAACCGCCCACTGGCACAACAATCCTTGCCCGAACTGCCTCATTACCAACCACACACACTGACAGGAGCAGCAAGGCAAGCATGTTGCCTAACTGGGGAGGAGTGGGGATCGAGTTTCTCATTATTTAACCAAGCTGGCTTTGTACTGGCCTTAGTTGCTATTAGGCCGTAGTGCCGCAAGCCACTGGGAGAACCGTTTGTCTCCCCAAACTGGGTCATTGGAGCAGCGAGGTGGGACAGGTGAGACATCAGCAAAAAAAAGAAGCCGAAACTCGTGATGTCCTGCCCAGTCTGGAACTCTTGAGAAATATGCCTGCCCCTGTCCCTGCTGTCAGAGCACAAGAGAATAGTCTTCCCCGCCCTGCCTCCCCACTCCAACATGCCTTGTTGCCTGGCTCTGGTAAGCCGTGTGCTGCTCACCTCCAGTGAACCCCTGCCACTAGCTCTGACCAGGATCTTCCCCTTTTGGATCTCCCCACTATTCTCCCCATCTCTCTGCTGCCCCCAAGCCTCCCTGCCTCTCTTTTCGTTCATTCCCTGGCTGTCTTTCCCCCTGCCTTTTTGTGGGCCTCCCTTCTCCACCCTGGTGACCCTGAGGTGTCCCTCTGCCCCAGTAACCCTGCCTCTGGGGCAGGGGTATAGAGGATTTACATCTGTCCATATGTTGTATGGACAGACCATATTTCTTACTAATTTGTCTTATGTAGGGTCCTGGCCTTATAAGCCCCCCTGTGGCTACAAACCTGTCCCTATTTCAGCCTTCTTAGAGATTACAATGTTAGGCGTATGCCATTCCATCTTCCGCACCAGGGCATCTTCCATGCTAGCTAGTCATCAGCCAAATTCTTCTGATACTTCCACAGTGTAAACCACTTCTCCTTAGTCTAAAACACTCTTTGTTTCCCTGAAGATTTCGGTTGCCTTTAATACAATTACTGGTGGTAGGATTCTTTAATTTTACCTGGGCAAAGGATCATGAAGATGTAACGGACTGATGTATAAGAAAATCAGCAGCCTAATTTACCTATAGACGGTATGTTTGTGCATTACCAAATGGAATTTAATATCCCAGCAGTATTAGATTGCAGGAGTTTACTGTAAAGAGATGTAACCAAGTCAGGTTCTGTAGCCCAATAATTTATTAAAGGTAATAATAAGCAAAAATATATGCAATCGAGATAAAGGTTTGTGAAGTGAAAATAATTTCTAAAAGGGCATTGATTTGGGTCATATTTCATATGTTCAGTCCCTTAGGCTAGGATGTCTGATTTAATTTTTAGGTTGCCATTCATTGCCGTTACCTGATTGAAGATGTTCATTTGCATCTGTATATTGAATGTGATTTTTGGCCCAAGTCCAGAAACCATTTATTTGTGAATAGTTCCAGTGGGACTACTTATGAGTAAATGGTTTTAGAATGATGACATTTAAAATTAGCTCTGGTGACATTTTATTAGTTGATATCAACTTTAATTTGAAAGACAAAAAGCATTTTTAACTCGAGGAAGCAGCATCACTTGTTTTGCAGTTGCCTCACAGGGAGAGTTTGTATAATGCTGCTGTAAAATGTAATGGTTTAAGCAGATGTTCCCAACATTAAAAGAACTGTTCTTTGTCATAAAGAAGGATCATCATTGCTGAAACTTGAAAGATGCAGGGCTTCTGATAACTCAATTTTTTCCTTGGTTTTTCTCACAGTTTCTTAGACTCAGCTGTGTTTATAGAGAAATTTTGCATGGTAATGTGTTGTTCCATTTCCCCTTATTTGTGAGCTGTAATTCAAAAGCACTTAATATCGTTAGCATTATCTAAACAATCTTTTGGATTAATGAGCATGGTGTGTTCTTGCTTGTGTGTGTATAAAATATATATTAAAAACATGCTTTTCTTAGTGACTTTTGGTGGTCCACTTTCAATGCAAGATGGATGGTGATCAGTAGCAAGAATAAAAATGTGTTGCTATCTAAATTTGTAGAGAAGTTTATGTATTTATTTATTTATAAAATCATTTACTACCCCGTCCCTCCTGCTCCATGCAGCCCGTGGCTGCTTATAATGTTAAAACACACAAGATAAATAAAACCATAAAATACAATAAAAAGGGAAGGCACCAATCCGCTCCATCCCACCATCCCACCCTACACCCCATCTCCCTCACCAAAAGCCAGGCGGAACAACCAGGTTTTAGAGATACGGCGGAAGGAGGGGAGATCTGGGGTCACCCGGGACTCCACTGGGAGGAGTTCCACAGCCTAAGTGTGGCCACTGAGAACACCCTCTCTATAGTGGCCACATGGGGGACCTCAAGAAGGGTGCCCCCAGTGGACCATAGAGGCTGCTCCAGAGTGCGGCGGTCCCGCAGGTAAGTTCGACCAAGGCTGTATAGGGCTTTATAGGGCAAAACCAATACCTTGAATTGGCCCCGGAAGACTATAAGCAGCCAGTGCAGAGCACAGAACACCTGTGTAATGTGCTCACAGTGACCTGCCCCCATAAGGAAATGGGCTGCAGTCTCTGGACCATCACCATAAGTAGCCGTATGTAGTGTGCGTTTCAATAGTCCAATCTCGAGGTAATGAAAGCATGGATGATGGTGGCCAGGTCACTATCTAAAACATATGGCTGAAGCCATTGCACCAGATGTAATTGGCAAATGCACTCCTCGCCACAGTCCCCACCTTGAAATCCAGGCGGAGCTGCGGATCAAGGCACATGCCCAGATTACGGACCTGAGATACCAGCAGAGGGCTAACTCCAACTGCCATACCCACTTCCCTTCCCACCACCCTCACCTCAGTCTTGTCGGGATTCAGCTTGAGTTGGCTTGCCCTCATCCAATCCCCAACAGCCACAAGACATTGGGTAAGCACTGAGACTGCCGGGTCTGAGTCAGATGAAAATGAGAGGTAGAGCTGAGTGACACCGCACCCCATACCATCTCATGACCTCACCAAGTGGCTGCATATACATGTTGAACCAAAAGCGGGGACAGAATAGAACCTTGCTGGACACTGCACGTGAGGTCCTGTGAAGATGAAGAACAATTCCCAAGCACCACACGCTGAGTTCTCCCAACCAGGAAGGAGCGGAACCAGTCAAAGACAATCCTGCCCACTCAAGCTCTATCCCGCAAGTGAGTCGCCAACATCTCATGGTCAACAGTATCAAAAGCTGCTAACAGATCTAACAAAATTAGCATGGTCGAAAGACCCTGATCTAATCCACGGCGAAAGTCATCGACCAAGGGCACAAGCGCAGTCTGCATGCCATAGCCCAAATGAAAACCGGACTGAAAGGGATCCAAATAACCAGTGCGCAGTCTAGATGCCCCTGCAGCTGCTGGGACACCACACCCAGTCAATAACCTTCCCTAAAAAGGGAAGTTTAAAGACCAGCCAATAACTGGTGAGGGAATCAACGTCAAGTGATGGTTTTTTGAGCAGAGGCTGTACCACCGCCTCTTTGAGGCAGCTCGGCACTCTGCCCTCCCGAAGGGAGGCATTGATCACCCCCGCCAGCAACGGTTCCACCGTCTCCCAGCTGGCCTTAACCAGCCAGGATGGACATGGGTCAAGGTTGCCCTAACAGCCCCAAGAACATCCCCCACCCCGGCGGATGACACCAACTGAAATTGATCCTACGAAACCGGACAGTGCGGGGCTGCCACAACCTCTGGCTCACTCACTGCAATAAGTGTGGCGTTGAAGTTGTGGTGAATTGGAGCGATTTTTCTCTGCAAAATAATCACAAAACATGTCACAGCGAGCATTAGATATCTCCAATTCCAGCCGGAGGAAGGGAGGACCAACCAACCCCCTCAGCACCCGGAAAAGCTCAACTGGATGAGATTTTGCTGCCCTTACAGCTACAGCATAGGCATGTAAACTGGTTCTATGCTGCAATCGGTCAGCTTCATTACACGAACGACACCATTGCTCCGACTGCCACTCTTTCTGCTTCAGCAACCTCAGGCCCTCCATAAAACACAGAGGCCCGAGGAGCCATCACCAAGGGAACGGACACCTCGAAGCTGTCCGGCCGATGGCCTCCAACAGTCAGGTATTCCATAAAGCCATGAAGTCATCGGGCGGTCGTCAAGATCAGAGGGTAACTCCCCAAGAGCTTTCCGGAACTTCTCAGGTTCAATTAGTCTCTGGGGGCGAACCATCCGAATTGGTTCTACACCCCCAGGGGGCAGACATGCATCAGGAGACGTGCTCCCAGAAAGTAATAACCTGTCCATGACAAAGGTCCTACTGACACCTCCCCCATAAACGAATACCCCACGTCAAGGCTGGTGCAAAAAATCAGGTCTAGGGTATTCCCCCCCCCCCCCCCCCCCATTATGCGTTGGGCCATTGACAATTTGGGACCGGACCATGGAGGCCATGAACTCACACTCTGCACCACTGAGACTGGTGTCACCATGTATGTTGAAGTCTCCCAAAACTACTGTCTTCGGGGAAAGCAACACCACATCCGATACCAGCTCCATCAGAAAGAGTAGGGATGTACAGGTAGGTGCACGGTATCCTAGCAGTGCCCCCAATCTGTCCCTTGCCAAAACAAACACAAGATGGACGCCCTCTACCCCTGATATGGCCTGTACTGGATACCTCCTGACAGACCACGAATCCTTAAAGATAATGTCTACACTGCCCCAAACGTTTAGTTATTTGAAGCGTATCTAAGCTGACAAACAGTAGGATTTTATTGAAGGGATGTGAAACTTTGAATATTACTGAATTATATAGTGTAGAGAAAGTAGTCCCAAATATAGGCAACATAGACAAAACAGTAAAGTGATCTCCTTTATTAGACCAACTACAGTTGGTGGAGATATGCAAGCAGGTCTGGGGTTACAAAATGAAGAAGCAAAGCAAAGGGTATACACGCTATTGATAGTTTGTTGAATGGGTGGTTGCCACAGTGACTGTCCACATTTACCAGTAACTTTTACTTACTTAATATCAATAGCTACTATATTGTTGTATTTCCCCTTTTATATTTCCATCTTCTCCCTACCTCCTTCTCCTCTTCCCCACCCCTCCCTCTGAGTTCAATGGGCACATCCCCCCACCACGGTATATACCTCTGCTTTGCTTTGTTTCTTCATTTTGTAATCCCAGACCTGCCTGATTAAACTAGAGTAGTAATTTAGGTTAGGTTAGCTGTACTCTTCACCCTCGTAGTTGCTTTTAACACAACTTTTATTTGGCTTAACATTTTCAGAAAGCTGTGAAAAGAAAATTGAGTTGTTTCCCAAGTTCGTTACATATGTAACTTTTCACGTTTCCATTTAAGATAACATTTAGCAGAGTGGCAAATTTCAGTAGTCTAATTATAATTAGATTTTAATTGTTGCTCTTGGGAGATATGTGAAGGAAAATGTCTCAGGATTTTTCATAAATCATAGATTAAAAAAGAACTAATTTGATAAATTATCTGTGTGTATACACACACTCTCTCTCTAAATTATTTTCTGTCTTAAAACTAAATTATTTAGTTTTATCTACATGCCATGTAAACATGTTTTGCTTAGGTCATGAGGTCAAGGGACTGTCTCAGACAAATTCTACTTGGTGGGTACAACTAGTTCCTCCTCTTGGATTAGAGGGAAGGGCAGAAGTGCCAGATTTATCTATTAAATTGTATAGCAGTGCCTCTTGATTTTAATTTGGGTTGTTTGGTAACACAAATCAGTGAAAAAGGTATACATTCACTTATATTAGTAATGGTTCATTTTTGTGTATTGTATTAGAAAATGGTATCCAAAGCATAGCCAGTTCCAAGGAGTCAAAGCTCATGAGGTGGGTCCCAAAATGACGGAGGAAAGATTTTTTATTTTTTTTTAAATTGCCTTTTCTTTTTGAAGCCTGTAGAATACATTCAGGATGCATTTTCACTTACAACCATGAGGGCTAAACAGTTCATTTAAAAATTAAAGCAGGGGATTCTTGGAATACCGTGACAATGGCTTGCTTCAGAGACGTGCACAACTTCTCATAATGGAATGATCAGTTCTCTGTTGTTAAATCCCAGACCCTAGTAGTTAGAGGGGGTCACCTCCTGATGATGATGATTATTTATTATTCACTACTCCCTTCTTCCCTTCCCACCCATTCAATAACTTTTTTAGGGAAGTTTATTGAATGGGTGATTGCCCGACAGCTCCAGGCTCATCTTGATGCTGTCAGATTCCTGGACTCTTTTCAGTCAGGCTTTTATCCAGGGTATGACATGGAGACTGCGCTTGTGGCCTTGGTCAGTGACCCTGGAGATTGACAAGGGAAATTGTACCCTATTGATCTTGTTAGATCTTTTAGCGGCCTTTGACTCAGTTGATCGTGAGGTGTTGTTGACTTGACTATGGGACCTGGTGGGGGTGCGTAGGAGTGCTGTTGGGTAGTTGTTTGTTCCTGTTGGGGAGGTCTCAGCTGGTGGTGATGGGTGATTGCTCATTGTCCCCCTGTGGGTCGGTCACGGTACCATCCTGTCTTCCCTCTTATTCAGTGTGTATGAGGCCGATGGGCGAGGTCATTTGGAGTGAAGTGTCATCAATATGACACTCAGCTTTACCTTTCATTTTCATCCGCCCCAGGACCTGCAGTCTTGGCGCTTACCCATTGCCTGGCTGCAGTTGGGGAGTGGATGAGGGTGAGCCGATTGAGGCTGAATCCTGACAAGACTGAGGTGATGATGGTGAGATGGCCGTGTGACTTAGAGGGGATTAGGAATCCTGGGGTCTGTCCCCGTCTCCTCTCTCAGGTTCACATCCTTGAACCTTTCTGGACCTCTCTCAGGTTCACATCCTTGAACCTTTCTGGATGCTGTGTTGAGTGGTGTGGCTGTAAGCCACATTATTGGGGGTGAGTGAAGGAAGTAGAGGAGAGGAAGTCCAGACAGCAGGTGTAGACAACCCATCTTAGGAACTTAAAAGTGAAAGTCTGCAATTGGGTGGCTGGAGTGAGGGGGAGAGGCCAGGAATAGGTTTTTGAAGAGTAGAGATGACTGTGGTATACTTGAAAGTGGAGGGACAAAAGCCAACAGAAGAGGAGAGGTTAATGATGTATAGCACAGAAGAAGCAGAGATGAGGGGAGAGAGGATAGGATCAAGGTGGAGGGGTTTGGTGAGGAGAGGAGGGAGCTGATCTCAGCAAGGTAGGCAAAACGAGTCATGAGAAGAGGAGCCAGGGGTGGGTGTGGGTAAGAGAGGAGAAGTCAGGATAAGGCACTTGAAAAGAAGACTAGATTCTTTGCAGAGAGGAGAGCAAGATTTGAGAAGAGAACCAAAGGTTGAGGAGAAATGCTGGAAATTGTGGGAGTGAGGCTGCTGGCCCACATTACACAATCTTAATGTTAAATAGGAATTAACATTAGATCATGTAACATGGGCACTCCCTTCCCTCATTTGTTAGTAAAACTAATGTTACTTTAGTCACGGTTGACAGGCCTGAAAATCCAGCCCTGTCACTCACGTGAGCTCAAAATAACGTTCATGCCACACCACTCTCTTCTGGCAACAGTGATGGTGGGTCACTTCCTCCCAGACAGGTCACTTCCTCCCACAGCAGCAACAGTGTGGGGAGCCTGACCAAGAATGGCATGCCCAATTAGGAAGGGGTGAGTGTGGGTGGGCTTGGGGGGCTTATGTGGGGCCTGGGGGCTGCAGGGACTGAGCTGCCGCTGCCCTGGAGAAATAGAGTTTTGTGTAATGTGGGCATGGATCTGTTTATCATAATGTATCCATCATGGCCCTGTGACACAAAACTCGCAGTGAGTAACGTTGGCATACAGCCCATCTGTATATCACATTGCTGCTATTTCACATGAGATTGATTCTCACCTGAAAAAGCAGAACGTGTGCAAGCGGTCTGAGACTTAATCACGGTGAGAAACGGAGATGACAGAGTTGGAGGAGGAGAGAATGTGGACTAGTCAGCAAGTTCGGGGGGTTTCTACTAGAAGTGGTTAGCACCATAAGAGCAGGAGTGGAGGTTGCGAATGGGCTTAGTCAGGACTGCAGGTTAATAGGACAGATGGAGTGTTGGGAGATAGGGACAAGGGAGCCAAGGTTGAAGGAGAAGGATGTATTGAAGGAAGAGACAATTGACTCAAGGCAGATGAAAGAAAGCGGGAGAGAGCGTGGAAGCAGTGTTATGAGCTATTTATGGACCTCTAAGAACTTACCCAGTTCTTTTTTTGAACCCAGTTATGCTATTAGCCTGTGCAATATTCCCTATCAATGAGTTTCACAGATTAATTGCTCATTGTGTGAAAAATTCCTTCCTTTTGTTTTAATCATGCTGTCTATCCACTTCATTGAGTGCCCCCTAATTCTAGTATTAGATAAGATTAGTATTTTTGAAATAAGATTGGCAACCCTATATCACTGCAAAATAGTGACTTAGAAATATTATGATGTATTAACCCTGAAAAATTATTGATAGATATATTGTGTTCTGTAGTGCTATAAAAGTTTTATATAAACACTGATGGCAGTTATGTAATTTGTCTTTTTTCAACAGAATGAAGTAAGTATGATTCGTTTGCAGTGCTAGTTTGGATGCATGCTATGTTTCAACCTTTTCTTCTACAACTATGCAAGTTTTTCAATATATCAACAGCAAATAAGCTTGCTTATGGCATTTTAAACAATTGTAGAAGAGTTTGGACGGTAGTTGTGATTTTGCTTTAGCTGAAACCCAAATTGTCATGGATAACTTATGCTTCTTTCTCTACTTCTAATCTGCCTGAGTGTGTTCCTAATTATTTTGTATCTTAGCAACCAGTCATTTATTTATATTTTTTAAATTGCAACTGCGGTTTTAATTATGAAACTTCTGTCATCAAAATAGGCTTCATGCTTTATTCTGTTATGCAAATAATATATCAGTTATCCAAAACAACAGAAGGCTTAGCCACAACAGCCAATAAAGTTCCAACAATAAAATGTCCTTTATTAAGAAGGAAATAATAGAGGGTTTTAAAGCCAGATTTTAGTAATTTAATTGAAAACAAAATATGGGCACTCTCCTTTTATAGCCATGCCTTGGGGAATTCCTAAAGTGTTGATGAGGATGAAACAGAGCCTAGGCTATGCAATTTTAAAATTTTATTAATTTTTTTATTTAAAAGATTTAATATCCCGCCCCTCCTGCCACTGGCAGCTTGGGGTGGCTCACAACAGATCCATACAGCATGAAATTATAAAACTTTAAAACCATCTCCCTCCCCCTTACCCATCTCCCCTGCCTGATGGAACAACCAAGTTTTGTAACTTTTATGAAAGGAGGGGAGTTCCGGGGCCAGCTGCGCTCCCACCGGAAGGGAGTTCCACAGCCTCGGTGCAGCCACCGAGAACACCCTCCCCTGCAGGCCCCCCGGAAGACCATGAGGACACCCCCGGATGACCGCAGGGGCTGGTCCAGTACCTGGGGGGGTGAGGCGGTCCCGCAGATAGGCAGGGCATAGATCGTTTAGGGCTTTATAGGTTAATACCAACGCCTTGAATCAGCCTCGGAAGACTATCGACAGCCAGTGCAGAGAATGGAGCACTGGTGTAATGTGTTCCCGGCGGCCCAGTCCCACCAAAAGATGGACTGCCTCATTCTGCACCAGCTGTAGCTTCCGGGCCATCACCATGGGTAGCCCCACATAGAACGCGTTACCATAGTCCAGTCTAGAGGTGATGAAAGCATGGATGATGGTGGCCAGGTCGGAGCCTGAAACATATGGCTGAAACCGACGTACCAGATGTAATTGGCGAAAGGCACTCCTCGCCACAGCCTCCACCTGGGCATCCAGGCGGAGCTGCGCATTGAGGAGTACCCCCAGACTCCGCACCTGGGGAACCAATGGAGGAGAGATACCATCTATGATGGGGGCCGTCAACTTCATCGCCTTACCCACCAACATCACCTCCGTCTTGTCGGGATTCAACCTCAGTCAGTTAGACCTCATTCAATCTCCCACCGTCGTCGGACACCGGAGGTATAGCTGGGTGCCATCAGCTTATTGATCATACCATATGCCAAACCTCCTGATCACCTCGCCGGGAGGCTGCATGTATACATTGAACAGGAGGGGGGACAACATCGAACCCTGCGGGACACCACACGTGAGGTCTCGGTATGATGAAAAACACTCCCCGAGTACCACTCGCTGGGTTCTTCCAGTCAGAACAAGCAGAACCATTCAAGAACAGTCCCACCCCTGCACAGTCCCACAGGTGCGCCACCAACATCTCATGATCAACTGTATCAAAAGTAGCTGACAGATGTAGTAGAACCAACAGGGTCGAACGACCCCGGTCCATTTCCTGGTGCAGATCATCAACCAAGGCCACAAGTACAGTCTCCATGCCATAACCCGGGCGAAATCCCGACTGAAAGGGATCAAGAAAACTGATGCGGTCAAGATGCCCTTGTAACTGCTGAGCCACCACCCACTCAGTAACCTTCACTAAAAAGGGAAGGCTAGAGACAGGTTGATAGCTGCCAAGGGAGTCAATATCAAGCGATGGTTCCTTGAGCAGAGGCCGCACCACTGCCTCCTTGAGACAGCCCAGCACTCTGCCCTCCCAAAGGGAGGCATTGACCACCCCCGCCAGCAATGGCCCCATTGTCTCCTTGCAAGATTTAATTAGCCAAGACGGGCACGGACCTAATTCACAAGAAGTGACCCTAAGGGTCCTGACTACATCAGTGGGTGTCAGCGACTGAAATTGATTCCACAAAACCGGACAAGGCGTGACTTCCATAACCTCTGGCTCCCCTAGTGTAATAAGTGCAGCATCGAAATCGTGGTGAATACAAGCAGTTTTATCCACAAAATAAGCCACAACCTATCACAGCATGCTGTAGATGGCTCCACTCCAAGGTGGAGGGAGACTGGACTGACCAGCCCCCGCACCACCCAGAAAAGCTCTGTGGGGCGAGATTTTACGGATGCTATGAGGGCAGCAAAAACTTTTTTTTGCTGTCTTCATAGCCTCAACATATGCCTGTAAACTGGCTCTATGCTGCAATCTGTTGGCTTCAGCATGATAGCGACGCCACCGTCACACCAACCACTGCCCTTCTCGCTTCAGCATTCGCAACTCCTCCGAAAACCACAGAGGCCTGCGGTGCTTTCGCCTGGGCAGTAGACGTCTAGGAGCCATCTGATCAATGGCCTCTGTCAGCAGAGTGTTCCATAATGCAACAAGGTCATCAATGAGACGGCCATCGAGTTCAGAGGGTACCTCCCTGAGAACCAACCGAAACCGTTCCATTCAAATTGACTCCACACCCTTCCGGGGGCAGACGTGCTAGGAGAGAGGTCTGTAGGAGTTAATGGTCCGACCATGACAAGGGCACTGCTGATAATCTCCCCCAATAACGGAGTGCGACACATAAGATCAAGAGTATGTCCTCCCTGATGTGTCAGGCCACTAACCATTTGAGACAGGCCCATGGCGGCCACAAACCCATGCTTCATTCCCCCAAGGTCGACGTCAGTGTGGATGTTGAGGTTCCCCCAGACCAATGCCTTTGGGGACCGCAACGCCACCCCCCAACAGTACCTCTGCTAGAGCATGCAGAGAGGTGTTTTTTAACTTTAAAATCTGGTCCCTTGCAAACAGTACTTGTTCATTAATAAATAGGCATCTGAAATATAAAAATAAATTATAGATTCTCACTGGAATTCTAGCTAAGACATAGTACCATCATGGTACAGTTATCCAGTGCCCAAAGAAACCTCTCTAAAGGTGCTCCCAAGGATCAAGGAAGAGGATAATTCAGGCAGATATTGTCTGTGTGGCATCTTTCCACTTACCTCATGAGGAATTTACAAGCTTATGATAACTCCCATATCAACACCTTATTTTGAGGGAAAGATGGTGACTACACAGTAACATGTTGTTTTTCTAGCCCCTTCTAGTGTTGGGCAGGGAGGACATAAGGAAAGATACAACCCTACTGAACTTACTTACATAGTGTTTTTAATGTACATATGAAATATATGCATACACTATACTTCCATCAGATGAGTGCATTTTACATTAATCTGTTTGTAGGTTCTAGACCCCAGAAACTAATTGCTCTATGTTAAGCCATTGCATGATGCACATAACAATCAGCATTTTTTTGTTTTATAGGAGAACAGCTTTGAGCAGTTCATTATTAACTATTGTAATGAGAAGTTGCAACAGATCTTTATTGAGCTCACCCTGAAGGAAGAGCAGGAAGAATACATAAGAGAGGTAATAGTCATTGGCTTTTATGTCCTTTTCTTCCCCCTTAACACCCCAAACCATACCCTACTATGAACCCTATCCTTTTTACCTATATGCACCATTGCGGAGCCCAGAATGTAGACTTGGGCCACATTCACACCTGATGGCGCAGGGGGAAATGGCCATGAGCCAAAGATGCAGGAGGAGGAGGAGGAGGGGGATGCCAGAAGTATTGCCGGTGTGAACAGGGTTCCACTACGATTTTACTCGCAGATGACAGGGCTCAAAATCCAGCCCTGTCATCCGCGAGTAATATCACGGTGGAACCCCATTCACACAGGTGGTATTTCTGGAATCCCCCTCTTCCCCTCGCTGCATCTTTGACTCATGACCGTTACCCCACCATGCTACCGTCAGGTGTGAGTGCGGCTTACACGTGTTCCTACATGTCCTCCTTACTGCTTAGTGAGTCGAAAAGACGTTTAATGTCGTCTTTTTTTTTCTTGCATTTTATGGACCTTAAAAGAGCTTTAATAGTGATGCACTACTAATGAAACATGAGTAACAGTTCTAAGGTCAAATAAGCAGAGGAAATGTCATCTAATGTAGTGGAAGAAAAATGTGTGGTGTGTTTTTAAAAGAAAAAAAAAAAAGCAGCAGACTTCTTCATTGCCTGCCATCTATCTTGCACATCTGACGAACTGAGTGTGTCCTGAGCTATAGGGTAGGGTGACTAACCCCGTCTTCAAATCCCAGATTCCTTTTCTTTTCGATTGTCACTAATTTTAGCAATGTTTAGTCTCAACTAATAATCTGATTGAGGTCTTTCTCTTAATTTTCCTAAGTTTGTCGCTACAGTAAGCCATAGACATTATTTTCTGAGTCTGAGCTAGTCTGTTTGGCACTGGGGTTATTGTGCTTTGGTGGTATGCAGTGGTTATGCTAAATGAGGCCTATGCTAATTATGAAGATGTTATGACTTTAAACAATATTCTCCAATATAAGATTACATATATTGGAATTGAGATAATATTTCAGGGGCCAAGAGTTTCCCGCACTCAAACTCCGATAAAGAGCAAGGGTTAATTTTAGATTTTGTGACAATTAACGATTCACTAGTATGAGGACATCTGTACAATTTACAGGAGGAACGATATCTCCCTTCAGAATTAAAATCAATTCATTAGTTTAATTCGTTGAGATTACCTCCAGGGTTGTACCCAATTCAGAGTCAACTGGGGGGGGCAACATCATGTCAACATAGTTGCTTCCCCTATCTGCTTTTGCTAGTAAGAATATAAATCCTGCCTATTTATAAGGGGAAGGAGGATAGCTCCTTCCAGAACTGTACTTACTTTAAGTAAATGATAGGACTTGAAATTCTTCTGCTTGATTTTACTAGTTAAAAAGGGAATTAATTTGATTTCTTAAAATGTTATGATGTTTGGATTTTGCTGAAGACCCCTTTGACCCCTTCAGCTTGGAAATGTTTATTATTGTGAATGTTTTTCTCCTGATTTAACTTAGTGTTGATTTTTAGTGATGTTTATTATTTTATTGTATATATTTTGTTATAACCTATGGTGGAAACAATAAAAAAATATTATTAAATATATTGGAATATCTTTCAAAACTGTAGAAAGATAACTGTTTACACTGAATGACATCATTATGCTGTGCAAATATTTGCAACAAATTGATGTTTTTCCTCCTGCTCTTCCCCTTGCAATCATGAAGAAATCATGGAGCTTTGGCAAACTTGGTCCTCCTCTTCACAGGACAGGGATTCGAGCCACCACCACCACCACCAGGAGGCAGAACTGAATCTTCCTGGGCATGCTCAGAGGATATCAACCCTCCGTTTCCCTGTTGGATTTCTGCCTCTGAACTTATAGGAGGTAGAGAGTGCGTGTCGTGCACGCCCTGGCAGTTTATTCTTCTCTGGGCTGAGGCAACTTAATTTCCAGCCGGTTTAGTTTAGTCTCAGGGAGAGCGCCGTCTCTGACTCTGCATTTTAGGTACAGAATCTTCCAGATGGTTCACCGCCATTTAACAGGGAGAGCACAGCTTTTCACTCCCTATATTCCTCTGCTGGCTGTCCCTGTGGGCGTGGACTGGAGGGAAGGATGAATATTGGGGAGTTCCGGCAGGCGCTCCCCATGCTGCTTCTGACTTATTGTCCACCAGCCTCCCTCAGTGCTGCTGGAGGCGTCGATGGAGTGCAGCTGCTCCCCTCTCCCTCACAGTGAGCTGAGAAGAAAAGCTTGAGAAAATGAGATGGCACCTACTCGTGCGTGCTCAAACCTAGAGGCTCAACACCACTAGGAGGAGGCCCAGTGCCAAATGGAACCGGAAGACGCCATAGAGGATACAGTAAGCCAGCCCCCAGTTTTGTCACTTGTGGAAAAAATGCAAATGGAGGTGCTCCAAAACATAATTGCATCCCTTGAGCGTTTCCACAAGGTCCCAAAAGACACAGGGCCAAAAGCGTCCCTGTGTTTCCCCCACAGACTCCCAGGACGTGGGAAGCACAAATTTAGGGGTCAGCCTAAGGGGAAGGAGAAACAATCCACCCATAAGAGACCTAGAAGCTCAAGGGATAGCTCAGCTGAGCTCCTGGCTCAAATAGGATCCTCTTCAGAGGAGGAGGAAGAGCAGACCCACAGTGAGGGGAAATCCTAGAAGGAGACATTGAGGAGGAAATCCTTCCTTCTGGAGAGGAAAACCCTATTCCACCCAGACAAACCAGAGAGAGTGCCACTCAGGGAGATGATGCTTCAGAACATGATAGCTTCCAGGGGGAGGCATCAGAACACGAATCAGGCACCTCGGGGAGCTCTGAGGATCCCACTCCATTTATGGCCAGAAAGTGCCATAAATCATGGGTGCGAAGTCCCCTTCTCCCATAGAGAAAAATGGTTCCACAGGTTGCAAAGGGCTCTCAATCTGAAGGAAAGATCTCACAGAAAGAAAGGTTCAAATTCTTAATAAGAACATATACTGGGTTAGACCAGTGGTCCATTTAGCCCAGCATCCTGTCTCCAACAGTGGCCAATCGTGGTGGCTTGGGAGAAGCACCCAACAGGTCACAATGGGGGATCCATTCCCTGTTGTTTTCCCCCAGCTCCCATCGTTCCCATATCCTGTCTGGCTAATAGCTGCTAATGGACCTATCTTCCAGAAACGTGTCCAAACCTCTCTTAAACTCAGCTATAGTAGTGGTCCTTACCACAGCCTCTGGCAGTAGATTCCACGACCCAATTATACGCTGAGTGAAAGAATATTTTCTTTTATTTGTTTTAAACTTACCACCCATGAGTTTCAGGGAGTGTCCCCTAGTTCTAGTACTAGCTGAGAGGTTAAATAACTGTTCCTTGTTTATTAGTTCCACACCACTCATGATTTTATAGACCTCTATCATATCTCCTCTCAGTCGTCTCTTCTCCAAGCTGAAGAGCCCCAACCTACCAAGCCTCTCCTCATACGGGAGCCCTTCCATGCCCTTGATCATTTTTGTTGCCCTTCTCTGTACCTTTTCTAGTTCAGCTATGTCTTTTTTGAGATGGGGTGCCCAGAACTACACACAATATTTGAGGTGCAGTTGCACCATTGATTTGTATAGAGGCATTATGACATCCTCAGTTTTATTCTCTATTCCCTTCAGAATAATTGCTGCTGCTGCTGCGCACTGTGCTGTGGATTTCATTGTATTGTCCACAACCACCCCCAGATCCTTTTCCTGAGCGGTAACTCCTAACTTAGTACCCAGCATTGTGTACACATAGTTTAGATTATTTTTCCCTACATGCATCACTTTACACTTGTCCGCATGAAATCTCGTTTGCCATTTAGATGCTCAGGCACCCAGTCTCGTAAGATTCTGTTGCAGTTCCTCACAGTCCGTGTTTTAACTACCTTGAATAACTTGGTGTCGTCTGCATATTTGATCACCTCATTCTTATCACCCTTTTCCAAATCATTCATAAATACATTAAACAGCTTCAGTCCCAATACAGATCCCGGAGGATCTTTGTACATCTCTCCATTGTGAAAACTGACCATTTAGTCCAACCCTTTGCTTTCTATCTTTCAACCAGTTTCTGATCCATAGTAAGACACTACTACTTATCCCATGACTTCTTAATTTTCTCAAGAGTCTCTTATCAAATGCTTTCTGGAAATCCAGGTACACTAGATCTACTGGGTTTCCCTTGTCCACATGCTTATTTACACCCTCAAAGAATTCCAACAGGTTAGTGAGGCATGACTTCCTTTACTAAATCCGTGTTGACTCTTCCCCATTAAGCCATGTTTGTCAACATGCCCTGTAATCCTGTCTTTAATGATGATTTCCACCATTTTGCCCGGCACAGACGTCAAGTTTACTGGTCTGTAGTTTCCAGGATCGCCTCTGGATCCCTTTTTAAATATCGGGGTTACATTTGCCACCCTCCAGTCCTCTGGTACGGTAGCAGATTTTAGTGGCAGGTTACAAATTACTAATAGTAGGTTTGCGATTTCATATTTGAGTACCTTCAGAACTCTGGTGTGAATGCCATCTGGCCCTGGTGACTTGTTAGTATTCAGTTTGTCAGTTTTCCCTAGAACGTCCTCCAGCGTCACATTGATTTGCAACAGCTCTTCCAATTCCTCGCCCACAAAGCAAAGATCCAACGTGGGTACTGCCCCAAAGTCCTCCGCAGTGAAGGCTGATGCTAAGAACTCATTCAGCTTCTCTGCAATGTCCTTATCCTCCCTGAGTGCCCCTTTTACTCCCTTGTCCTCTTAATGGCCCAACTGACTCCCTAGCAGGCTTTTTGCTTCTGATGTATTTGAAAAAGTTTTTGTTGCTTGTCGTTGCCTCTTTAGCAAGCCTCCCTTCAAAATCTCTCTTGGCCTGCCTTATTAACACTTTACATCTACATTACCAGTGTTTATGTTCTTTTGTATTATTTTCATTGGGACTAACCTTCCATTTCTTAAAGGATGCCTTTTTAGTTCTAATAGCCTCCTTCACCGCCCCATTTAACCACAGTGGAAATCTTTTGGCCTTCCTGCTTCCTTTTTAAACTTGCCGGATGCATTTAATCTGGGCTTCCAGAAGGAAGCTTCCAGATTCCTTTTCAGAAAAATCTGACAGGGAGTACATTCCCAAAGCCCTGGGGAAGGAAGGCTGCCTTCCTGTAAATAGGGCATTTGAGAGAATCATTAAGAAGAATGGAAGCAGCCAGGTAAGTCCCTGAGGCTGACCAAAACTCAGGAGGTACTCTACTCCTTCTCCAAGCGCAAGGCAGCCCTTTTCCAAACCACTAAGATAGATGCAGTGGCAGCCTCCCTCGCATGTCAGTCCATTTTCCTCACAGAAGGGGAATTTTACCCCAAAGATGCCACAGACAGGGTAATTGAATCTGGCCCCTGCAGAAATTTCCATGTCTTATCAGCTATACTGCACATGTTCACAGCAGCCTCTTATTGTGTGTGTGTGTGTGTGTGTGTGTGTGTGTGTGTGTGTGTGTGTGTGTGTGTGTGTGTGTGTGTGTGTGTGTGTATTACATAAAATAAAATAAAACATACTCTAATAATAATAATACTCATAAAACAATAAATAGGTATCCCAGAAATAATTCCTCCTCCCCATCATTCTACCCATATCCACAGTCTCCCTCACCAAATGCCCGGTGAAACAGCCAGGTCTTGCATTGTCTTTGAAAGGAGAAAAGATCCAGGGATAGACGAACCTCCACTGGGAGGGAGTTCTACAGCTTTGGAGTAGCCACCAAGAACGCCCTCTCCATCGTCCTCGTCTGATAGACATGGGGAACTTCAAGAGGGACGCCCTCCGATGACCGGAGGGGCCAATCCAGAACCTGGTGGGTGAGGCGGTCCTGCAGATAAGTAGGGCCCAAGCCATTTAGGGCTTCACAAACTCCTGGTATTTACTTGCAAAGCCCTTCACAGCCTGGCTTCCCCTTACCTCTCAGTCCGTATCTCCTTACACACTCCTGCACGCGCTCTCCACTCCTCCTCTGCTCCCTCCCTCGCTCTCCCTCATCTCCCCTGCTCCCCTAACCACCTTCGTCCCTTCTCCCTCGCTGTCCCCCATGCCTGGAACTCCCTCCCTGCCCACATCTGCCTTGCACCCTCCCTCCACTCCTTCAGATCCCTCCTCAAAACCCATCTCTTCCTCGCCGCCTTTCCCGACGCTTGCTAGAACTTTCCTCTCAACATTTACAGTCTGCCCTACCCCTGACTGCAACCAAGCCAAGCACGTGCACCTGAGACTTCACATCCGCTTGAATGTTTTGTCCCTTGTCTCTCCCTATGTCCCCTCTCCTTGTCTCCCCCCTCTGCATCCATCTCCTTGTTCTGTAAAGTGCCAGGTACACAGCTGATGCTATACAAGTGCTTAATAATAAAAATAATAATTAATTAATAAAGATAATTACCAACACTCTGAATTGAGACCGGAAATCAATAGACAGCCAGTGCAACGAAAGGAGCACTGGTGTTATGTGCTCATGGCAACATGTCCCCATAAGGAGGTGGGCCACCGCATTCTGCACCAGCTGCAGTATCCGGACCATCACCAATGGTAGCCCCATGTAGAGTAGACTAATCTCGAGGTGATGAAGGCATGGATGACAGATGGCAAGATCAGAGCCTGCGATATATGTCCGAAGCCGTCGCGCAATATGTAACTGGCAAAAAGCACTCCTCACTACAGCCACCACCTGGACATCCAGGCAGAGCTGTGAGTCAAGGAGCACCGCCAGACTCCGAACTTGAGGGACCAAGGATAGGCGAACCCCATCGGTGATGGGGATATCACCCTGGCTATCGCTTTCTTCTCAGATGCTTCTACTGATAAGATTCCATGGGCCTCCATGCCAATAGCAGCAAATGTGACAGCCAGGTGCATGCTATGGCTGAGATCATGGCAGGAAGACCTGTATGCGAAAACTTACTGGTAGCTGGACCTGACAGTGGGGATAAGCTTTTTGGCATATCGTTGGACAAGGTGCTTGCAGAAGCAAACTACAAGGAGAAAAAGCATACGCTCCAACAGTTTCACTCAAACAGAATCCTTTTTCATCCCTCCAGTAGAGCCACACACTGCACTTCATTCAATAAGAGGGCCTCCTACACTAACCAACACTGAGGATGTGAATCCCATGTTCGTTGGAGCTGACAGAACCAATTCTCTAATACTCACTGTTCCAAGTCCAGATTGGGATCCCATTCCGGTAAGCAGGACTCTTGACCACTCTTGCCCTTTCTCGGCATCCTGCCCACCCATTGGAGGAAGACTTCTGCTATTCGCACACAGGTGGGAAAAAGTCAAAACTGACTCCTGGGTTCAGGAAACACTATAGAACTGAAAAGCATCCACAGGGAGTTCTTTATTGCATCCCTGGTGGTGGTGGTGGTGGTGGTCACTCCCAGTGTCCTAAATCCCTGTCCTGTGAAGTTTTCGAGAAGGACAGTTCCCAAAGGTAAGTGACCTAATTGCCCTTACCACGTTGATTGGCTAAGCTCTTGAAAAGGCAATTATGGTTGATTGCTTCCTAAATTAAAGTCATCTTGGGAGTGGGGGGTGGAAGTCGGCACATAAATTGCATGAATTGTAATGGTCAGATTTTTACCTTGTGGATATGGCCCTCAATTATAAATTTCTGTGGTTTTATTCTTGTCATGAATATGTTGTCTTCTGGTATAGTGTTATCACGGATACTTAATCTCTGAACAGCATTTTTTTAAAAAGATGGTCGCATCTAAATCTAGTCTCTTTTTTTTTCCTCCTGATAGAAAATTTACAAACACAAAAATCTCAGTCTTGGATTCTTGTTCTGAAATTGACTTATTTCCTTATAAACATTGCAACTGTACACACAGCACTATTGACCCACAGCCTTGCAGTATAAAATTCTGGCTCTGTTCCAATGAAGTGCATGGGAAATTGACACAGATTGGAGAATGGAATGGAAAGCAAGACTGGCAGCCATTCAGGGGCATTCATTTTGGTCAAATGATATTAGATGTTTGTGGTAGATTACTGCACTTTTAATAAAATGTTAGGGTCCATAAGTCCTTTTATAAAAAAAATTTCTTTTAAAAATGCTGTTTTTAAATTACTTTGTGAAAAAAATAGGGATGTAATTTAAACATGCTGTTGAAGAGGGCTGAAGTCATTATTTCCTAGTTCATACATTTTTTTTCTTCTTTTTATAGGGTATTGAATGGACTCACATTGAATACTTCAACAATGCTATAATTTGTGACCTAATAGAAAATGTAAGTTGTAATTACTGCTTTAAAAGATGTTACCTTTCTACCACCTCTTCCAGAATTTCTTCATTCTCTTGAACTTAAAAAGAAATGATATCCTGACTACGTAGGTTTAAATTTGATTTTTAATCAACGTATTACAGCCTATTATTTTCAAGAATGTGGCTAATTCTTATGCTAAATTATTTCAGTCCTCTGCCTTGATAAAATATTTCAAAGGATGGAATGGACAAAGCTATAGTGTAAATGTTGCATAGTAATGAGTTTGCACAGCCCAACGTGTAAGGCTACACATACATTTGCAATGTTTTGATGCAGTGGTGTTTTCATTAGAAGTTATCACAATATATAATATATTCTGCATAGTAAATAATTCATTTTGCTTTAAATACAGCATGTGCTTGTACTTAATCAGAGACGTTTTCTATTGATTTCACAAATTTGCTCTTTTGTGTCATGTTAGCTCCCCAGTGACAATAAAAAATGAAATTGTTTAACCGATACCACAAATTCATGCTAGGAATGTCCATATTCCAATATATATATGTAAATGTGCATCTGCCTTAACTAAGTCTTAAAACCATTATATATATATATATATATATATATATATATATATATATATATATATATATATATATATATAAATGGTTTTAAGACGTAGTTAAGGCAGATGCACATTTACTCAGTTTAACACAACAGGAAATTGTATGTTAAGGTGTCTTTCTTATACACTTTTCTTATTACAAAATAATTTAAATCTAATACTATAGTTTCATATTTTTCTAAATTAAATTTGCCAAAAATGAAATTTATTGTAACCCCAAATGGTAATTGGAGTTACAAAATGCCACATCTACATGGACTTCCTTCCTTTCTGATTTATATCTATTTCAGTCAAGTCCTATTGACGACTTAACTGAAATTCAGATGAAGAAAATATTTTGAAGATGTGAACCTCTTTTACAGGATTTGTAATATGTTAATCATAATTGCAGTTAAATCGTCAATAGGACCTGACTGAAATAGATATAAATCAGAAAGGAAGGAAGTCCATGTACATGTGACATTTTATAAAACTGTAGTTGAAATTAATTACTATTTAGTTACAATAAATTTCATTTTGGGCAAATTTAATTTGGAAAGAGATGAAAATATAGTATTCAGTTTTAAATTACTTTGTGAAAAAAACAAAAACAAAAAAAGTCACCTTAACATACAATTTCCTGTTGTGTTAAACTTTGAGTAAATGTGAATCCACCTTAACTATGTCTTAAAACTAATAATTTTTGTATATTGAAATTTCCTTTATTTTTTACCAGGGGGAAACGTGATCCTTTCTGGCTTTCCCCCCACTGCAGCTTGATGGTGGGGGGGGGGGGGAGCACTTTCCTGTCTTGGAGTCCCTAGCACTCAAGCACTCCTTGATCCAGCGTTATCAACGTTAGGCTTAGTTTAGTTTATTTACATCTAACAAGCCAAAAATGTCAACTCAAGGCATCACCACCTTAGTAGGGAGAGGTTTGGAGGTGGGGACCACTCCAGGTCAGGAGAGTTGGGAAGTCCCCAATACTCCCAAACCTTGGAGTTCTCAATTCTTCTTCCTTGCCTCCACTCACACCTGGCAGGTAGGGACGAGGGGGAAAGTGCACCCTGGGACTGGGAGTGTTCAGTGCCTAGCAGTCCTAAACATGGGATTGCCAATTCAGGCATCTCCCCCTACACCCGTCTAGGAAGCTGGGCTGTAGAGGAAGCGTGCTTCGGGTTTGGGTGTTCCTATGGCTCTCAGACACAGGTTTGTCAATTTCATCCAGGTGCAGGGGTTGGGGGGGGGGGGAGTTTAAAGGCGCTTCCCTGTCCGACAGCACCCTAGGCCGAGATGCAATGCAACATGGAAGCAGCAGTGGGTTGTTTCCCTGCCTGGGATGCATTGGAACAGGGAAGCTGCAGCGGGTATTTAAACCTCCTCCAGGTGGCTGAATGCACCCCGTTGGATCCAGGCACTTTGGGGAAGTTTAAATGGGCTTCACTGCCCCAGCGCACCACAAGCCAGGATGCACTGGGGCAGGAAAGCTGTGCTGGTTGTTTAAACTCCCCCAGCCAACTGCATGTACCCCAGTGCATCAAGGTGGTTGGGAGATGCTTAAAAACACCCTGGGGTGGGATGTGCTGGGGCAGGGAAGCTGCAATGGCTGTATGAACACCCCAGTGGCCTGGATGTTCCTGGGGGAAGTTAGAACCCAATGCACATGCGTTTCATAACTCTTTCCAGAGAAGATAACATCTTGCGCATATAACTTTTGATAGAAAACACAAATTTTATATCAAGAACCATTTTTTCAAGGCATACAACCTAACATACATACCCTACAATAAATAAGAAAAGCCCTGCAACAGGTCTGGTCACAAACCCAGAAGTAAACTGCCCCCAAACTCCAATATAAAAGCATAGGCAGTATTCAATGAGAACTTCGACTTGCCTTAACTATAGAGCCACTATTGAGGCTCTATAATGAATATAAGAATGTGTCTGATGATTACCTCATTTTGGAAGGAAACTAAAGCTTAGGCTGAGAATTAAATCTGAAGTCTAGAATGTACATTCAGAAGTACAGAATCCAAGGATTTGTGGAATGGACAATGGAAAGGAGAGCTTACCACACTGTGAAGTAGGGGGAGATCCTTAATGAGGCACACTTTATTAAAAAAAAAACAAAAAAAACCTTATTGCACATGCTTGGCATATGATTTTCAATTGTGGAAGAGACTGTGGTCCACTAGATGGGGCACTGGATGGACATTGGAAGGCACGCAATCACTAGTCTGTTGCTGCCCTGCAGTGTGGACTTAAGAGAAGTTCTTGACCTTCCTGTTCCTCGCATATCTTCTTGTGCAACAAGAAGGAACCCTCTTTGGTAAAGCACTTTTTGGAAGCTGCTTGCTACCATTAACTAAGTTGCCAAACCCCCCCCCCCCCCTTTCAAATTAAGGACTAAATTCACATCTGGCTAATAAAAGCAGTCAGTGGAGATTTATTGCTTGTGCAAAAAGTGAAGCTAGGTCTGAGAACTTAGTGTTTCTCTACAAAAAATGTCCCCCTTTGCCTTGAACGCCTAAAAGCTTTTCTATTTTTAAAAAACAAAACGACCTATTTTCCTCCCATTTTCTAAATAATATGTATGTCTAATCTGGGGCCAACCATGAGAAATTTCAGCCCAAAATGAAGAGTTATGAGAGAGTTATGAATGGCGAAAGGAGTAATTTGGAATCAAATCCTTGGTTTGAGCTAAAGTATTAAGCTATGTGGAGACTGGAGACATGGCATGTTCTGATTTGTTGGTGTTAATATTTTTTTTTTTACTATGAATGTTTTGATTAAATGATTATCAGTTCTATGTTAATAAAGTGTTTTACTACTGATAGCACAATTAATATTTGTTGATGCCTATAAACAAGGACCTGTACGTTCACTGCATTTCCCTCATTGCTTTCAATGTGCAATGAGGGGAGAAACAATGAACAGGAGTCCTGGCCATAAATGTACAATTCAAATATCATACTAAGGAAGGAACAAAATTTGTCTTTAATCAACAGAATCAAAATGGAATTCTGGCTATGCTGGATGAAGAATGCTTGAGGCCAGGGAAAGTCACTGATGAAACCTTTTTAGAAAAGTTGAACCAAGTCTGTGCCACACATCAGCATTTTGAGAGCAGGATGAGCAAATGTTCACGTTTTCTGAACGATACGTCCCTGCCTCACAGTTGCTTCAGAATTCAACATTATGCAGGCAAGGTACTGTACTGAAAAGACAAACTTGTGATTTGATCTGTATTGTTTTGATTTGGGGCCAACCTTCCAGGTTTTGGCATGTGAAACAATGCTGACTTCTTCCAGATGCTAAGAGAGGAAAGAGAATAGAAGGTGGAAGCTGCCTGAGGCATTAATAGGTCAGCAGACACACAGTGTAAAGTAAAACCACTCTTGCATACTTTTATTTTCTTTCATAAACCAGTGATAAGTTACTTTCTAACAGTGTATCTTATTCATCGAGGGGTCAATCTTGTGCCCATTTAAGTTGATGGCAAAATTCCTGTTAACTTTTTGATGTGTGATTCAGACTAAAATCCTTAATTGTTACTGGGGCATTTGTGAACATTTTGTGAAACCAGAAATGTCCTGTTTAGAAAGGCAAAAATTGGTGCAGCTACCTGAACGTGAAATATTATATTAAAATGTGTTTTACCACAGAAATAGCTAAAAGACTTAGGGACTCTGATAGGAAAGTATAATTCTTATAAACTGGAGGGTAGTTGAGTTTTGTTTAGGCAGATGGGAGATAAGACTCTACACAAATTGTTTGGAAATATATTTTGCTTTTTACCAAAATAAACACGCCCCATAATTTGACATTTTTATATTAAACCTTTTAGAGAACAGAAGAAAGTGAAATGATTGGATTTGTAAAATAATTTAATCAGAGAGAGGACCAATGCTATGAGTCTGAAAAATTGCTTTATTAAAGGAATACGTGGAGGTTTAAAGAACTTCTTATTTTAGTGGATGCACAACACCTACCGTTAGAATACTTCCTTGCAGACTGGTTGTCAGCAAGTTTTCATAGACCTTTTAAGTAGTAAGTCTGCCAATATTTCCATAGCAAGTAAATTCAGAGACATACAGTATACAAAACACAAAATTGGAATTTTTTTTTAGGCAGTCACTTGATACAATTTCAATTTATTTATGGGTTTCTTTGGATTTATATCCAACCCTTTCCCCTAGAGCTCATGGCAAGTTTAATTTTTGACTTGAAATGGAATAATTAGTGTTATAAGTTTCCTACACAAAATGGTAAAGCGTAAAGCATTCAGATTGTCAGATCACGTGTGCAAGACATTCAAATCATTTTAACGTTAAAAAAAAAAAAAAGCCAACCAGACACATCATAAAGAAGAGAGCTCCCAGTGTTTTGCATTGTAGCTGCAACCTTCCTGTTCATGAATGTTGTTCCACTATGTTTCTTGTATGAATTCTCTTTTGAAATGTCATATATCCTATTGATTGCACAATTAGCCAGTCATAGCAAAGGTTTTTTTTGGTTTTTTTCCTGAGGTAACTTGCCCATAGTAGAAAATTTTCACCCCCTTCCTATAGTTCGTTAAAGCAGTAGGGGTGTGTGTGCATACATACGTGTGTGTGTGTAATTTTCAAGCAGCAGAAGTTATTTATTAGAAAAGACTAAAGTGAGTGAAACAGCATTCAGATCAGAGGGCATATGTAGGCTTTGGGTCATCACTGAAAAGTATTTTTCTGTTCAGTACTTGGATTTCAAAATCATAGCCAATGGGGCTCTTTTCTGTTGTTTAGGTAATGTACCAGGTGGAAGGATTTGTTGACAAGAACAATGACCTGCTCTACCGGGACCTCTCCCAGGCCATGTGGAAGGCCAACCATTCCCTAATTAAAGCACTCTTCCCAGAAGGAAATCCTGCCAAGATTAATTTAAAGAGACCTCCAACAGCAGGTTCACAATTCAAGGCTTCTGTAGCAACCCTGATGAAGAACTTGCAGACAAAAAATCCAAACTACATTAGGTAACTTTTTATTTAATTTTCCTAAAATAAAATTGAAAATTACAAAAGGTTGCCTTATATTTGATCAAGTAAAAGCAGCAAATGGATGGTCTAAAGGTGATCAATGGTTCTCAGTCCCCTGCCACCCCTGAATGACCTCATTTTGAGACTTAAATATAATTTCATAACCCCATACAGCAAAGTTATGCAAAGCATCCCTAATTGCTCAGGACTGCAATCCACCCACAGTTGGTATAATGCCCACTAGAATATCAGATTTTGGGGCTTGCCTCTTTACTAGCCAATGAGTGTGGTTGTTACATGAAGTGGGAGACGCTTTAGTCACAATATAGCTGAAATAAACTCAGGTTATCTGGTTCAAGAATAAATTCAAAGATTCCATTCCATTCAGGAATCTTTGATTTTAACTTAACGAAGTTCAGATACCCACATGAACATTAACTTCATACAGTTCAATGCTTAGCAGTGTTCAAAGTTATTTTATAGTTGAATTTTTAAGGAATGTTTAAGAACCAGAAGTTTAATTCAAAAATTTGTTACCCCAGTAAATCAGCTTTCCTAAGAAGTCCTCATTAACATGAAGGGTTTTTCCTAATAAAACTGAGATCCCATGGCTCAGACAGCAGCCCATTTTTCCTCTTTTAGTCTCCTTAGATATCAGAGTGAAGATCATGTACAAAAGCAATTGACTTGTTTTTTTAATTGCTCCCAAACTCCATGCATCAGGGTGATTTCATAGGGTGTTTCTACATGAGATGCCATCATGCAGGTCCACCCAGTGGACGCGTGTGGTAGTGCCTGTATAAAAGTGGGGGTGGGTGGGCACGCACTCCTGTGACCCACGCACAACCAACCTACCTCTGCCTGCTTCCTCCCACAGAGCAACTCAGAAAATCCCAGGTTGTGTCGTGCAGGGGCATGGGTAGCTGGCAGGTGCATGGCTGTGCACACCCATCCGCTGCCGTTTCAACCTTCCCCCCCACTCACTGGAAATACGTATGCACTCCACAGAGCGCACACAGACCCACCACCCACCCGTTTAAAAATGGCCATCGACTCGGGGCTAACTACTATCCATTCAGAAGGGAGTGTCCTTACAAATATTTCCAGTTGAGGTTTTTTAATGAGGGCCCATAATAATAAGCAGATTGCATAATAATAAGCAGATAATAAGCATAGTAATAAGCAAATCAACCAAAGATTTGCATCTTCAAATGCAGAGCATTATGAGTATGAAAATTAGCTTTGTCTCAATGTTCTGCCAATTGTTTTTGGGAAGACTTTGCTCAACAAAGGCCCTTTTTAAATGGGCACGCCACTGCGGGGGCAGTGCAGGTGCATACAGGTGCACACCCATTCCTTCCACACCCCCATGCATGGAGCAACCACCATCTTGGTCAGTGTGTGTTTGATGGGTGGAGGTGCGTGAGTCACAGAAGTGTGCTCAAATGCCCACTCACCTGCTGCAGCATTCAAATGGGTGGTACCCACTCATGCCCACGCCCCGTGGGTGGAGATGGGTGGGTGATGGGTGTGTGCCAGAAACACACATGAACACCCACCACTTGTGGTGTTTACACGGGCGCACACCCATCCCCTCGGCCAGCCCATTTCCACAGACGCCTCCCCCCACCGCACACCCACCAGAACACCCAGGGGTGGGTGGGGCCGTCCGTGTGAAAACTGCCATACTTAACTTTTAAAACAATGAATAAATCAATTGACTTCAGTGAGATAATTTTCCTGCTCATGGTTAAACGCATGTTTTGGTGCTGGGGTTCTATAAAGTATTGTACAGTACTACATAGCATTTGATTATATATGCCTTGAGTTTGGTACCTTAGCAATTATTCCTGAGTATGGAAGTATTTTAATGTGGCCAATTATCAGGGCCCCGATTCTCCCGTGGAATTTAAAACAAAATCCGTGGGAGGCTCAGGGCCCGATTCTGCTCCTCGCTATGCTGGGCTGCATTGGGTAGGTGGGGGGCTGTCAGGGCTTGCCTCTTCCCCCCCTCCCCCCAGCCTGGCAAATGAACACACTTAGGAGTGGCGGCGGCAGTAGCAGCTCCTCTCAGCACTCTTCAGCCGCTCATTCTGACCGCTTCCTGGCCCCTCCCAACAGGGCCCCTTAGAGCGATGCCAGCCGAGTGGCCTCTCCACTCTGGGGCCAAAAAGCGGCCAGAAGGAGCGGCTGAAGAGCGTTGAAAGAAGCCACTGCTACTGCCGCCGCCTCTGCTAGATGTGTTCATTTGCCAGGCTGGTGGGGAGGCAAGCCCTGGCAGCCCCCGCCCCCCCCAAACGCAGCCTTGCCGGCACCACATTGCAGAGGAGTTCTCCACACCAGTCCAGACCTGGTCCGGGCAGGGCTGGTTTGAGGGAGGCCCAACCCAAGCAAGAAGGTGCCTGATGGTGGCTGGGCACCTTCCCGCTCTGACGCTCCTCGTATTGAGCCTGCCCAACCAGCCCCCGGCCTCCAGGGCTGGTCGGGTGGGCTGGGGAAGCAGTGGCACTGCTGCTACTGGCCACGCTTGGGCTCAGTGCGCGGACAGCAAGCTGTGAGGGACTGAGTGCACCATGGGACCAGTTCGCCGCCGGCCCAGAAGACGGATGGGCCCAGCAGCAGGCCACCAGCAGCACGCCACAGACTCTGCAGAGAGCAAGTAAGTCCCAAGCACTAGAAGCCCAGCGCTCCTAGGCTGACCGGCGGCTTCAGGAAAAAAGAGGTGAGGGGTGGGTCCATGGACATTCGTTGTTTCTGGATCCATCCCAAGCTAGCTATGCCCCTGGAGGGACTATATATGCTTGATCCATGTAGCTAAATAAAACTGGCACATTATTCCATGCTGTATGTTGTCTAAAAAGTAACTTATTTTAATTTCCAGGTGCATTAAACCCAATGATAAAAAAGCTGCACATATCTTCAATGAGGCTCTAGTGTGTCACCAAGTCCGATACCTAGGTCTCCTGGAGAATGTCCGTGTCAGGAGGGCAGGCTATGCTTTCAGACAACCATATGAGCCATGCCTAGAAAGATACAAAATGCTTTGTAAACAGACATGGCCACATTGGAAAGGTCCTGCCAGGTAAGAAAAATATTGGTGTATTAATGATATAAAACGCCAAATTATATTACAGAATAAATTAATTAATTTCCACATAATGAGGCAGATCCCAAGCCTGGCGGATCCCATGTTTAGTTGCATGCACGGAAACTGCACGCACTGCCGTTGCTAGCACCTAGTGCCTCACAGGAGATCCGTGGGGCTTGGGATTGACCCCACCATCGTTTTTGTTTTTTTTAAAAAAAACTTCTACAAGTGCATTAAGATCAGTTTTTTCTCATTTATTTATCTTGCAACGTTTGTAGCATTTCTGCCACGTTCTAGGTACTTCATATTGTTGGGGAAAGGAACACAAGAAAAAAAATACAACATAAAAATTTCAATTCATTTTAAACAGGAAGTGATTTTAATCACCGTTTTACTGCTAATAAAGAGTTTTGTATTCAAGTAAAGCGGGTCCTTAAATTTCATTGCATGCCTTTATTAATTGTGCAGAAAAAGAATGAAGCTTGAAAAAAAATGATTAGCTGGTCTGTGTAAAGTCAAAGGGGATGCCAACCCAAAATTAAAAAAGCATGAGTTTAATTCACCTTAATCTCCAAGGCCTGACCCCATCTTTTTGAAATAATTTGGTGTAATGATTGACAGACTCAAGTAAAGAATGTGTGACAAATTTTATATCTTCACTTTTGAATTGGAATGTGTCATGTGACAATTCAAGTCATTAATATTTGTACCTTGAATTTGTGTTCCATACAGCAAACACTGGGTATTTTCAGACGTTACGAGATCACGGTGAACCACGGTGAATACCCACCTGTGGTCACCATGTCTCGAACGTCTGTTTGGCGGCCACCAGATGTTCGCCACGGTGAATCCCCACATGGGGTCAATTTGAACCACGCTTCCCGGGCTAGCCGGGGGAATGTCCCGGGAAGCGTGGTCAAAAAGATCCCCAGCGGGGACCAAGAAAAAGTCACGTCTGGCCAGTTGCCAAGGCCCGGGATCCCCGGTGGGATCCCGGGCCATGGCGCTTCCGGCCCGACGCGGCGGCCGCAGTGGCCCCGCCACCCGCCCGTCTCCCTGGAGGGCGGGCGGCGGGGTGCGTGGAGGGGGCGGGGCCATGCGGCCGCACGTTGCGCCGTGCGGCCCCGCCCCCTCCCACATTCCCCACCGATCCCCGCGGCACGTCTGATATGGCGTGATGGGGTGACCCCGGCGGGGAATGAATGGGTTGTTTTCAGTACGGGGCCAAGCGGCCCCGTAACGTCTGAAAATACCCTCTGTCTCTTCTCACCTTAAAGGGAGTGTGTGGTGGTGGTGGTAGATTGTATACATTTGGAGAGACTTAAAGGCCTTTTCAAACGGACCGGAGGCCCTGCAGGTGCATGGGTGTGTGTGTGTGGGGCGCGGTGGGTGGAGATGGGGGGGGGGCATTGCCATGGGCGCATTGCCATGGGTGCATACCCACCTCCACGCACAGAGGCACCTCCATTTTCCCCAATTCCTCTATGCGTGGGTGACAGGTGGTGTACGGGTGCACCCGCACACCTCCATCTATCCGCCGCGGCATTCCCACGGGCACCCTCCACCCATCTCCATGCAGCAAAACTGCGTTTAGATGGGTGGAGGCATCTCCTGTGAAAAGGCCCTGAATTTGGCAGGTACTAACAGTCACTTTCAGTGTGGAGCAGCCACTTTAACAGTAGTATAGGTTTTAAAAGCAAGTTAATGTTAGAAATACAGTGTCTAAAGCCATAGCAGTGCTACCCTTTCCCCTAGGAGAGACACGGCTGTTCCAGGTTGTGTTGCATTAACTATTGTGTATTACTTTTGGCTTGTTTTTGTGGTTGTATTACATTTCTTTGAAAGGAATTGCATTCAAGTTTTTTAGTAAGTTACTAACATGAAATGGTCTGTCGACTTAGGCTCAGTCCCGGGCACATGAGGGCTTGCTTGGGTGGCTGCTGATGTGAGAAGTTGGGGGTGAAAGAGTGTTGGCAGGTGGGAGTTAAAGTGTGGGGTGCAGGTCGATGGGAGGGGCTGGGGGAGTTGATGGGTGGGAGAGGCTGGAGTGCGTGTGGGAGGGTCTGGGGGACATGGAGTGGGAGATTTAGGTGGGAGTGCTTGGAGAGATGAAGTGGGGGGGGGTTTCAGATGACAGAGTGAGGTGAAGGAGAGTTGCGTGGGGGGAGATGGGATGTGGGAGGTTGCAGATGAGCGGGGCTGGGTTGAAGGAGGGTTGGATGGGTGTGGGTGTGCAGGTATTGTTAGCTTCCGGGGGGGGGGGGGGGGGGGGGTGGTCTCCCCCCCTTCCACAAGTGCAGCCTGGGAGGTGCAGGAGAATTGGAGGCCAGTTGGTGCCAGCTGGAGGGCGATGCGGGGAGCAGCCGTTGCACCCAAGGCGCATGGAGAGANGGGTGAAGGAGGGTTAGGTGGAAGGAAATGGGGGTGCAGGTAAGGCTAGGTGGGAGGGCCTAGGGAAGATGAGATGGGGGCTCATGAGTGGGGCTGGGGTGAAGGAGAGTTGGCTGGGGGCAGGCGAGATGGGGTTGCAGGCCAGGCGGGGTTAGGTGGGAGGGAGCTGCATGGGGAGAGGATGGGGTGCAGGAGAATTGGAGGCCAGTTGGTGCCAGCTGGAGGGCGATGCGGGGAGCAGCCGTTGCACCCAAGGCGCATGGAGAGAGGGGCATGGCAGGGTGTGTACGCCCCTGCCAGGTGAGGCAGTGTGCCCTCTGCTAGTGCAGCAGCTGTTCGGGGAGTGACTCCTTTCCCCTTCCAGCTCTGCTGTGTCCAGGCAGCATCCGGACCCTGAGCACCAGCTGTACGGTCAGCCACAGAGCTACCTGGGCAGCAGAGGCGAGGATGATGCTCTCACTTCTCCTCTCTCCTGCCTCAAGCTTGGCGGCAGCTTGGACTCATTGCTCAGAGTCAGAGCAGGCTCCGACTCTGAGTGACAAGTCCAAGCTGCCACCAAGCTGAGGCAGGGGAGAGGAGCTGGTCTGGGTGGACCTGTTAACTCTCAGCTTAGGGCCCTGGTGAGACCCAGGTGCAGCCACACACCCCTGCACCCTGATAGCTACACCAGTGCAGCCCCTCATGTCTTCCAATGTCACAGATGCTATTTTATCATGTCACGCTAATAAAGCTAGACTTAAAGCTATGGTGGATAATGATCGGTTGATTATATATTGTGTACGGATGTGCTTTGCTCTGTGCAAGGCTTCAAGGATGAAGACTACTTCACTGCTCCCAGGAAACTACAATCTAGGAATCTTATTTGAAACTGATGAATTTTCTATTCTTGCCTATTAATTTAAGTGAATGAGGTGTGGGTTTTTTGTTGGTATGTGTTGGCCTTCTCCTGTCTGATGTAGGAGATTTTATCAACATGAGAGCAAAAACCCCAGTTAGGGCTTTTACTAAAACTGGATAATTTTGGCCTTCTCTAAAATCATTTCTGGTTTTTATAGACACATCAGCGGTGCCATTTAATAATATGAGCAGCGGAAACACTCTTGGTTGGAGTAGGGACATTAAAATATATTTCAAAACCGCCCAGGTCCTGGATCGACCCCTACGGTCATTGGGGGGTGCTCTCCTTGAGGTCCCCCGAGTCTTCCAGGGGGCCATGATGGGGAGGGACTTCTCGGTGGCTGCCCTGTGGCTGTGGAACTCCTTGCCAGTGGAGGCCCGTTTGGCCCCGGTTCTTCCCTCTTTTCGCTACCGTTGTAAGACGTGGCTGTTCCGCCTGGCTTTTGAGGGGGAGGATGGGTAGGGTGGGGGACGGTTGGAGATATTTTTTTACTGCTTCCTTTGTTAAATATTTTAAAGTTGTTTTTAATGTTATGATTTGTACTGTTGTACACCGCCCAGAGTGGCCTGTGGCAGGATGGGCGGGTTAAAAATGTTTAAAATAAATAAATAAAATAAATAAAACTTATGTTCCTTTAGGGTTGGCGTGGAGGTACTGTTCAATGAATTGGAAATCCCTGAGGAGGAGTATTCTTTCGGTAGATCAAAGATATTCATCCGCAACCCAAGAACGGTATGTGAACAAACTTCTTCCTCAATGCAGTCAAACGGCAACTTTCATGAAGATTGTCTACCACGAATACCAAAGAATTTAATGAACTAGTTAAATCAGGTTTTCTTAAACATGATGCTCAAATATTATGGTAATAAGCATGGTCGAAACATTGGGGATCAAAGTTTAACTTTAGACTGATGAAGTATTAAGTTAATGCAGGACAATTAATGCTTGTAGAAGAATTGTGTTTGGGTTTTTTTAAACAAACAAACTAGGAAGTAACTATAAATAACAAGCTAATATGTAATGCATAGTCTTGGACCTAAACAGGTAATGCATCTTAATTTTTATTTTGCTTTTTGTCTGTCTCTCTTTTAAAAAAAAACAACCCACAGCTTTTCAAGTTAGAAGACCTAAGAAAGCGGCGTCTTGAGGATTTGGCCACACTCATTCAGAAGATTTACAGAGGGTGGAAATGTCGCACACGTTTCCTTTTAATGAAAAGGAGCCAGATTGTGATTGCTTCCTGGTACAGGAGATATGCAGTAAGACACTGTTCTTACGGAGAATTTTCTTTATTACCATTTTAAAAAAATACTTCTTGTCTCTTCTCCTTTAATAGCTCAGTGAAATGATGGAAGAATTCAATTTTACCTCTGAAGCTGGTATCAAAATATATTCATATTTATTTATTATTTTATTCAGATTTTATGCAGCCCCCTCCTGCCACAGGCAGTTCGGGCCGGCGTACAACAATAAAACGCACAAAACATCTAAAAACAATTAAAAACAGTAATATATCAAAGCAGCAAGGATACCCCATCTAACCGCCCCCCCCCCCCCAAAAGGCCAGGTGGAACAGCCAGGTCTTACATTGTCTACGAAAAGAGGGGAGGTCTTCAGACAGACGGACCTCCGAAGGGAGGGCATTCCACAGCTGTGGTGCGGCCACCGAGAACGTCCTTCGCATGGTCGGCACTCAAGAACGTTACCGCCCACCCCAGCCTGGTCCCGCAGGCGAGCCGCCAACAGCTTGTGATCAACAGTATCAAATGCAGCGGACAGAACTAATAATACCAACAGGGTCGAATGACCTTGGTCTAATGCTCGGGAGAGGTCATCGACCAAGGCCACAAGTGCAGTCTCGGTGCTATAACCCGGATGAAAGCCAAACTGCAAGGGATCTAAGAAACCAATCCTATCCAAATGCTCCTGGAGGTGCCACGCCACCACCCATTCAATAACCTTCCCTAAAAAGGGAAGGTTAGAGACTGGCCAGTAACTGGCATCAATGTCGAGATGGTTTCTTGAGCAGGGGCCGAACCACCGCATATGAATGTAACAGATTATTTAGGTCCATAATTGATATACATGAAAAAGACTATCAAGGTGTCTTGTTTGATTTAAGCATCTAAGATAGATTTCCCAATTCTTGTGGTGGGAACTGTGCCAAAAAGGGGTTTCTTGGTGGCACAGAACATCTTGTCTCAGTGGGGAGAGTTTCTCCCTATACAGTTTCATCCGTTTATGAAAAAGATATTTTTAAGCTGGCAGATGGAAGGAGTTTTGTGGGATTTCCCCCAACCACTCTTGCCATAATAGCTCTTAAAACAGCTGTATTTTTGGCCCTTTTCAAACAGGCTGCAGCGGGTGGGGAGATGGGGGTGCACCTGTGGGTTGGAGGTGGATGTGCGTCTGTGGTAACCTCCACCCATAGAGCAACCGGCATTGGAGCCCATTGCTCCATGCGTGGGAGATGGGTGTAGCGCAAGAGCGCGCACGCACCCCCATCCATCCCCCACGGCATTCCCACGGGCGCCTCCACCCTGCTGCGTGGAGATGGGTGGGGGCATCTCATGTGAAAAGGTCCCAAGTCCAAATATGTCTTAAAGGGTTAAAATAATAGCTAACATTTCATTGCTGTGCTAGAAATATGCAGCAGTCATTTTATTCCAGCTGTTTTTAGTCATTTGTTCTACCCCTCAAAAAAGTCATGGGAAGAAATCTCTGACCCTAGGCCTTCTTTTGTTAGGGGGGAGGGGACATCTTGGTATCAGTACTGGTGTAGTTCTGATGCACAAGAAGGATCAAGATTGGGAGGCTACCCCGAGGGGTGCAAACCAAGCATGACTAGAAGTTCTGTATTGGGTCTTGGAAACAGTGACAGAGGCTGTACTGCTACATGAAACTTCCATGTTCCTTACAGAGGGTGCGAGTTAACAGCAGGTGTTAGCCACTGAATGGCCTTGCAGCTGCTCTGTGTCTTGTGGGATAGCTCCATAACATTCATGCCCCCTACTATTATCAAACCTTGCTAGCCCTTCTTGTTAGGTTTAGGTGCAGGGCTAGACTGTCAAGTTGCAATAAATTAACTAGGTGACCATTCAGACTACTGTTGACATAGTATTATGCTAACCTTCAGTCTATTAGAGAAAAATCAACGTACTGAAAAAGGAAAATGTTGAACTGTTCAGGAAATTGTCACAGTTGTAGGTCAAAGTCATTTACTTGGCAAACATTCTAAGCTTCCACTTGGCAAACGACAAAGGTGCTGTGTGTGAAAGCCAACAAAAGTCTTATGATCATTGGTGTGAAAACACCACAGACAAATGGGAGCCAAATTTATACGACAGTCTCTGCTGCTCTTTCCTTGACCAGGAAGTGTGGTTATTAGCATTTAATCCACGTACCTTTCCGCAGTTGACCATGGGATTAGTCTTTACGTGAGCATAAAGGGGAATAAATATATATATGGAATTCAGAACCTCACTTAAGAGTTCAAAAATAACCTCAAGAAAATATATATATTTATATTTTATTGGTTGGATCCTGGATTGTATTTTTAGATGTGAGTTTGATTGTGTTTAACTCTTGATTTTCTGTTCTGAAATGCATACATTTATTTTTAATATAGCAACAAAAGAAGTATTGGCAAATAAAGACTTCGGCCATTGTAGTACAGTCTTACATCCGAGGGTGGAAGGTGAGTTTGATAATCACTAAGAGACTGCTTTGGATTCTCCTATCCCACATTTATAAGATGTGAGCATGTTTTGTGCAGCAGGGAAAGCAATGTTACTGTTATCCAACTAAGGTGCTTATAATATCAGCTAGGTTCATTATTCCCAGGTGCAGACTGTCAGCAACTTAAGTGACTGGCTACTGACTGCAGAAAGGTGCTAATGCTGCAGTGACTCAACTAGCTCAGCAGTCATAAGCTATAGTTAACATGTGGAACCAACCTTAGATGAGACTGTCAAGATGCACCTGTACCCCGTTTTGTTTATCCGTCCATCCAAACAATGAAGGATGCTTTACACATACAATTTAGCAAAACCGAGGCCACAACCATGGTACTTTTTTAGTAGGGATGGGACTCTGGGCAAAATTTCGGTTTGGGTCAATTTTGGTTTCGGTTCTCATGTATTTCGGTTCTTTTTCGGTTTCGGTACTATCGGATCTTTTGCATTGATTTTTGTACTGGATTTTTAACATTGCGGTTTTTCAATGGGGGACAAACCACAGTGTTAAAAATCCGGTACAAAAATCAATGCAAAAGATCCTATAGAACCAAAATTTCGGATTAATCCAAAATGGCCATTTTCGAGTACTTTTGACTTTACCCGAAACCAAAATTCCCATCCCTATTTTTTAGTATAACTATCTTTCTAAGAAGGTGTGGCCACAGGGCACGTTTGTAGTATGTGCTTCAGTCAGGACTCAGGGACTTAGGAGAGCAGGAAGCATTCAATTTTTCTGTTACTGATTTGCTTTACGTGGAAGAGTAGGGGAATTCACTTTTCTGCTTTTTGGCATGGCCTGAACAGCAGGTGGCCACTGCTTGAGTTTGCTAACGGGCTCTTTTCTGCAGGAGCTAGGGGTTTTCCACCTTCCCTGGTAGGTGTAGCTAGAAAGTATATTGTAGGGGAAAGGGCATATGTGTTCCTTTACTGGGAGCATTTTTAGAGTTCATTACATGGTGCTGTGGGTGTGCTCGCAATTTGAGGGGATAGGCTCACAATTTTGTGGCTCACAATTTTGAGGAGAGAGGGTGCATACAGAGGGTATAATTTAGCACAAAAGCATGCACTGAGTGTTCTTTTAAAAAAAAAAAAAAAAAAAAAAAAAAAAAGTGATCTCTGACCCCATGAAGATGCAGGACAAAAGTACTTGGTAAATTACACCAGTCCTAGCCATTCCTCCAAGGGATTTTGAAAACCTCCTGCCAGCAGGAAATGCTTGTCTCTGATTCAGGATACAACCAGACTAGACTAACCAAGTTTGTTACTAACCAAAACAGTTTGGTCATGGAGTAGATGAAGTCATGGAGTAGATGAAGAAATCTTCCTTAGCCCTTAACACACTCACGCCATAAGATTTCATAATCTCTATGCCATAATTTGTCAAATTTAACATGAGACTTCTTTCACTAGCCCTTTAGCTTCTTTAGGTATGTTACTACTTGCTACTTAGTACTTATGTTGCCAAAGTATATCATGATCTGTGAAAAGCAAGACTGGTAACAAAATCCATGTGATTTTAGTTCCTTCTGTGCAAGGAATATAACATTCCTAAAGAAGTATTGTTGTCTTCATTGTACAGTTCCTTTGCTGCTCAGATTTTAAAGGTGCTGTGCATTGCAAATCGCTTGGAAACTATTGAAGTGTGTTTTGAACTCAGAATAGTAACTGTTCCTTGTGAATGACCACAGGCTAGAAAACTCCTTCGAGAGCTTAAGCACCAGAAGCGCTGTGAGGAAGCTGCTACAACTATTGCAGCTTATTGGCATGGCACCCAGGTAAGAAATGCCAGTGGATTTTTCCAGTGTTTTGAAACCACTGCATGGAACAATGGCCCTGCAGATACAGGATACAGAGAGATGTTTTCAGTGGCTTTAAACTACTTTACTTGCATTTCTCTTTGCTGCGGACATGTTTTAACAGTTTCAGTCAGGAAAACCAGCACATGCTTTCATTTTTAATGTGTTTGGTGACTGGTTTCTTTCTTTCTCTCTCTATCCATTGGGAACCTGCAGTAACCTTTTCTGCCTTAAACTTTTCTATAACCATTTTCAAATGCACCACAGGCGCGAAGGGAACTGAGACGACTGAAGGAGGAGACTAGAAATAAACATGCTATTGCTGTTATTTGGGCTTACTGGCTTGGATATAAGGTACTTCATGCTCATGCCCCCTTCATTATCCCAAATACCCAACCTTAATCAGTAGTAAATAGTGAGGATTAATAACTAATAATATTGATTTAGTAAACATGAGAGCATGATCATTTATTCCCCCTCCCCGCCCCCCATTTCCATCAGCACCACATTTAATAAGACTGAAGACTTCCCAAATGCTAGTCTGATTATACTAGGAAATTCTAAGCATGCTCAGCCATACAGCACTAATTGCTTACTAACAAGGCATTAGCCTAGATTAAAAATGATTAGATTACAGTAAAAGCCAAGCTAGTTACAATGTATTTTAACTAAATGTACATGTGACAAGCAAGGATTTTTCTATTAGCATGCACTTGCAGTAATTTTTCTACATTCCAAACTTGAGGTTTTTAATTAGACTGTATATTCAGCAATCTAAGCAGAACAGACTCCTACTAAATTCAAAATGATACAGTTAAGGTCTGATCATGCAAAAACATTTCATACTTTGTAAAAAGTTTGTCTTCAAAATCAGTTCTAATTTCTTTAATCATGAGTTGAACTGTAAAGGCAACAGTATTAAAAATCTAGTATTTTAGTATAAGTAGATTTTTAATAGAAAATGATGTTAGCATGCCATTCTAAACTCATGGCCCTAGAAAAATCCAAAGAATTCCACTGTCAGCTGTTTGTTTTCAGAAATAAAGTCCCACTGAAAGATTCTTGCTAATCCCTGAGCTGCAGTTGTGGCCTACGTGAACATTTGAAATGAACTGTGGAACAACACTGAAGTGATTGAGTTATTGTACCTTACAACGTTTTATTCAGGAAATAATTCATTTTCAAATAGAGTCTAGCTACTATTGATGGTCACTATGTGTATTGTAAATAAAACACATGGTTTCTTAAAGAAATGGCTGGCCTGCAGAGATTGCTAAAATACAGCTGGAGTGAAATATAAGTATTGGACTTAACTGTAGCCATTATCTTTTGTCTTGGATATAACTCTTTTAATTGAAGACCCAAGGAATTGACAAGTCCATAGCAATTCTCTAAAGAGGGACTCAGATTATTTATTTTTTTAATTTACCAATTTGATTTTGAGATGTTAGAGTAAGTTGTTAAAAGAAGCTGTCGTTACAGACACACAATTTTCTCCATTAAATCTCAAGTTTTTGTCCTGAATCTGAGCGATGAAGAACTCAGCTTGGAATCAACAAGTGAAATGAGTGATTCAATTGTGTGGAGTAACTAAGTGCAGAATGCTTCATAAGTCAGAGATCAGTAGCAGTATTTTATAAAGGTCCCCCTCCCTCCAAAAAGCAAAATTGTGCTTTGCTGAAAAAAGAGAACTGAAAATGCAACATTTTTGTAATATCTAAATGAAAATATTTTGTACTCGGCTTATTGACTTTCTTGATAGTTTATTCTCAGATAGATGCACTGCGCACGCACGCACGCACGCACGCACGCACGCACGCAGTTCATCTATCTGAGAATAAACTATCAAGAAAGTCAATAAGCCGAGTACAAAATATTTTCATTTAGATATTACAAAAATGTTGCATTTCCAGTTGTACTGATCTCTGATTTATGAAGGATTCTGCACTTAGTTATTGTACTGTGTGTGTGTGTGTGTGTATACATATACACACACCCCATTCACCCTTTAACTATAGGCATTATTTTACCAAGCTAATTTGTCTCATCGGAGTTCTGTTTTTGTTCTGTTCTTTAAAGGTGGTTTTTTTAGGATAAGACAGTTTGCTCTCAGCATGTTTAACTGTCAGGCGGAGGAGATAGGTAAAGCAACATTTTGTAGAGCCAACAACCTCCAAAATTTTCTTGATTCAAAAGAATAACTGGCCTGCTCTGGTTCATACCTGTTCAAAATTGCACAGAAATAATGATACTGTAATAGCCTTAGCATTAAGATGACCTATACTAAAAACTTGAATTTGTTTTCACTTCCAAATGAGCTAAAATATGTGAGTTTTATGAAGACTTAAAACAAAACAGCCTTATAATTGGAAGAACATCAAAAAGTGCAACTTGAACAGCCAATATATTCAGCGAGGTGGATGAGAGATTCATACTGCAAGTTCATAGCTATAGCTGTTACTTTAATTATGTCACAGGCAGCACTAGCCAACCAAAATTCTACTAATACTATTCTATTCTAAAATAGAAGAATTGTAATCTTCCTAACAGAATTTTCCATGTCCTTATGTAAAATTCTTTAAATTTTTGCTTTCCTTGGATAAGACTTTCGAAGAAATTTATGTGCCTGTCTCCTTGTTTTTCATGTAATGAAGTCATGTTCTTGGTGATATGTCACCTATGTCTTCATTATGTGGAGAATGAAAGAAAGATCATTTGCCAGAGTTGGGAAGAAAGTGTATTGTCATCTTAACTTGCATCCAAAAATAGTGTAAAATTGTGGAGGGACAGATGTGTTAACTTGCCTTTTTGGCTAGTACCCAAAATAAATATTTTCAATTAACTGAGTCCTGCTATGCTTCGGGCACTTGCCATTAATGAATTGAACACATGGGGTGGCTTTAATAATGGTGGTTTTTCATAAACATCACTTTCATGTTGTAACTAAAGGGAGAACTTTCCATCAAAATCCAAGTATCAGCACCCAGCTTGATGATTGACAGGCAAACATATTAGATACAATACAAATATTCACAGGGAAATCATGGAGTTTGCTTAACTCGTATCTTTTTATATTAGTAAAGCAGCATAGAGGCTTGCACTGCTGGCCACGTTTGAAACTTAACACCATTTCCGTACTGACATGTTGAGTTTTAATGGTTATAGACTGTTCTTCCATCTTTCTATATCTTATTCATAAATTGGCTGTTCTGTTTGGGAGAATCCTCTTCCAGGGCATTGGGCTGTCTCTTTTATTCACTATCTAAACATTTTAGGCTCGAAGGGAATTGAAACGCTTGAAGGAGGAGGCTAGTCGTAAGCATGCTGTTGCAGTCATTTGGGCTTACTGGCTTGGACTGAAGGTATTTCCTCAACCTCTCCCTTGTATCAACAATGAACTTAATAAAGCGTGGCATCTACTAACGCTACTGATAAACTACTGATGCTGTAGGATCGCTAACAAGCATGATCTTAGTCTTTTTAAAACTAAAAACTATTGCACTACAAATGTCTTAAGACATTTAAAAACATTTTAATAGGTGTGTTTATAGTCATAGCAATCTTAAGACAAGCAACATCTCCAGATTATTAGGAGGTTCAGTTTGAAAGAGAAGAATAAATGCCAAAAATTATTTTAATTAAAGGGAGGCAGTCATGGTTGTTGACTTCAATTTGACCTACATTGGCAAAGGGCCCTTCTGGAATAATTACAAGCATATATTTTCTTAATCTATTCTTGCTACGGTGGAAAATAGTTGGGACTAGAGCTTCATAACACACTCTACCCTGTGTAGTTTATATGGGATGGCCAAATTAAAGCTCAGAGTTGCTAAATGTAGGTTACCACCACTTCCCTTCTGGCTGTTCAGGTGAAGGTGTAGCATTGCATGATGTTACTTCTAGGTGCACTGCCTCCTTTCAAAGTTGAGAATACAGTGTCTGCTCCATTTTTGTCTACATCACGGATTAGCTTGCAAAAGAAAACATCTTGATGATCTAAATAAACCCAAGAATACAACATTGTATAAAACTCTTATTTTCACATCTCAGCGAATTGCAAATCACACATACTCGGTTTGCAAGCAGCAACGTTTAAAAAATTTAAACTGACTTTTAAATAAAAACCAAATGCATATGTAGTAAGGCTGAGCCTTCGTCTTTGTATACTGTTTTTCACTTGAATAGCCACAGTCCACTCTCTTCACCCCATTAAAATGTACAGTTGTTTTGAATATGAATACAATATGAATAGAGCTCCATGACAAAGTTCTGCCTATTATCCTTTCTGCAGGCAGCACTACTAGGTATTTTCATCCAAGGTTTATGTAGAAGGAAACGTTTGTTATTTTCATATCAAAGCCTTTTCATCTGTTTGAATGGTTAACATTAGTCTCTTGAAAAACCATTTTTAAAAATGGATGAAAATCTCCACCAAAAACTTCTGATTTGCTTTCAGGTGTTTTGTTGTTTTTTAATTATTTTTTATTGTGAACGAAATGTTGCCCAGATTTGAGCTTACTCATTGGAACACAGCACTGCGCTGTAGAGAAATTGTGTTATTGCTGTGTCTCTTGTGCTTGCAGTGTATGCATTCTGGCATGTTCATTCTAAACTCATTTGTGCAGACTGCCACCCAAGAAGATAGCAATTAGAAATGTTTTTCTTAGTGATATCCAGTGAAATGGGATTTCTGTAGGCAGTGAAGTTCCTTTCAAGACTAAGGCTGCATTCACACAAGCCTTTTCTTCTGCCACTTCAACTTCTTCTGTGCGATTGTATTCACGCATTTTAATTGTTCCCACATTCCCCTCCCTCACTTTAAAAGTTACCTCCTGTATTGCTGTAGTTCCGCTAAGTATCCTGGTTATTACTTCTGGGGAACCACAGAACAAATCAAAAGACAAAAAGCAAAAGGGTGGGGTGGGGACAAAACCCAGCAAAATTTACATGTGAAATGCATGACTCTGTGGTGATGCCAGCAGACAAACAGTAGGATTAATCCCTTCACATGTTACCAAAATGGCATACGAGGAAAAAAGCACAATTATTAAACCTGAATTAAATATTTTTGAGTAGAAGCACGTTAGTCCCCCTGCATCCTGAGACCCAATATTTTCACATGATAAAAGAAAAAATTGGGGGAGAATGGAAGAGATTTTCCTGGACTTAACATCTTGTGTGGTTGCAGCCTAATTGTTGGACTAGAGCAGTGATCTGTATGATCCCATTTTGAGACTTAACTATAATTCCTTGTCCTCAAGTATCAACAAAGAGATACAGATTATATCAGATATCAATTGTGACTGTGACTCCCCTCTGTAAATGAGCCCAATTGGGGTCCCATCCCACAGTCCGTTAAACTCTGGACTAGAACAACCACCCTGAGAAACGGACATGAAAATTCAACATTTCACATATTAACTACAGAGGGGAAAGATCTTTTCCACAAGATTGGAATGGACACAAGTTCAGTGACGAGAGAAGACTAATGCTATAAGTTCTGCTGGAATGTGATTGATTATAGTGTAGGATTAAAGAGAATAGTTCTTTCCAAAGTTAGATTCTTGAGTTCAAAATGGTGAGAGTTTTGCGTCTCTACTCTGTGCAAGAAGGTTGGTTTGCATGAGACTACATACACTTTTTTCGGTTTTGTTTCATGTGGATTTCCATCACATTCCATCTCGCATTTTCTGATTCAAAGGAACTCAGAAATAGAGATCAAACGTTAGTCAAAACCACTAAGTTTGCTCTGGAGACACCATGGAAAACCACCATGTTCTACGAAAACATGCACGTCTTGGAATCTAGTCTTACGTTGGGTTTGTTACAGATGCTAGATGATAAACGGGCACCATAAGAAATTCCAGATAGAGACTGAAAATTCTCAAGTTCTAGTCTCTCTTAAAAGCATGTATATAATGTATCACTCATCTGTTGGTGGCGGCTGTTATTATGTAGGAATTATTTCTGTTCCTATCAGACTTTCCAGGATACCTTGTTTTCCTAATGATCGTTCTCTATAAGAACGCTTGTATAATTTTTTGTGTGAAAATTTCTCCTTAATGAACATTTTTTACAGATAACTTTTTAGTTGGACTTTTATAAAATACACACTTCGGACATCTCCAAGTGTATGTACAGAAATCCAGCACATACACTTACTGGCAAAATAATTCACACAGTGGCCCAGAGTCAAAGTGTCAAAAACCTTACCACAATAAGTTCTCCACCTTCCTTAGCCCATCAATATAGTCTAAAGGGACTGCGAAAATATCATCAATAAGTGATAAATAAGCAAAAGAAAAATGATATTGTAAAAGGGCTAGATTTAGTACTTGTATTAAGTAACCTTTTGACTTGTCTGTTTATTTCCCACACCTTGAGTATACGTTCACACATTCTTATTACTTTTCTGCACAATGCTTTGAGAGCGTTAGGAGTTCATTCTAGAATTTGTTTAATTTTTTAGGTCCGTAGAGAGTACAGGAAATTCTTCCGAGCCAATGCTGGAAAGAAAATTTATGAATTTACACTTCAGAAAATTGTACGTACATATTCACATTTAAGTACATGTACAGTTTTATTACAGCAGCAAACTTGTTATTTTCAGTCTTCATGTACTTCAAAAGAATAAACTCTGCAAATCACAACAATACTTTTTGTTCCAACAAAATAATAGTGATGTTTTTGAAGGTATGAGGGTGGGTAACCTTGGCAAGTAAACTCCAAGCAGTAATGGTATTACTTAGATTTAGCCACACATTAGATTAGGGATGGGAAATCGTATTGAAAATCAGCATTCAGTATCAGACCAATCTTCAATTTTGATTTAAATCTTATTAATCAGAATCAGATTCCGACCAATATGGTTAAAAACCATGTGTCTGCCCCCAGCTTTGCCTCCCTCGGACCTCTGCCCAGCCTGGGATGGGAAGATCACTGTTGAATCAGTCTGAATCCACCTGACTTGGGGGTAAATCGAACTGATCCAGTTTGAGATGGGGGATTTGATCTCCCATTGGATTCCCCAGCAAGCCTTTGTAGCATCGCTGGTGCTTTCAGCAGCTCTACCTCCCCGAGACCTCTGCCCAGCCCCCAGCTTCCCTGGACCCCTACCCTTGTCCCGCCTGTCCCAGCATTGCTGGGGTGGGCAGGATTCCGGGGGAAGCCGGCGCCGGTCACTGACAGGATTCCGGGGGAGGCAGAGCTTGGGGTAGAGGGACCAGGCAGTAGTGCGAGGAGGGGTGGGAAGGGCAGTAGTTTGCACACTTCTTTTTAGACTCCAGTGACCAGGGCCATGCCAGGAAGAAACTAACCAAAATAAAAGTCATGTGGAAAATGGCTGCCATGGCTGTTAAATGAGCATGTGCAGACCGGATGCCATTTTCCAAAATGTTGCCGATCCTGCTGGCGCTGTTTTGGAATATTGGCCACATATGTGCAGAACTGCCATGGCAGACGTTTGGTGCATGCACATTACTTTTTTGTTGTTGTTAGTTTCTTCCTGGAGCAGCCCTGAGAAGGCCATGCCAGGCACTGCACAGGTTGCTGGAACCTAGAAAGAATAGTTAAGTGCAAACACTCTCCCTCCCCACCACTGCCTGGCCCCTCTACCCCCCAGCTTTGCCTCCCTGGGCCTCTGCCAGTACCTGCCGCCAGCCTCTCCCGGAATCCTGCCTTGCCTGCCTGTCCCAGCAGCACTGCTGCTGCAGGCTCTGGGGCGGGTGGGACAAGGTCAGGGGTCCGGGAAAGGTGGGCACTGGGCAGGGGTCCGGGGGAGGCAGAGCTGCTCCAAGGACTCGCCAGGGGATCTGATGGTGATTTTGGATCTCCCATCTCAAAACCAGATCAGTTCGATTTGCCTCCAAATCAGACAATTCGGATTGATCCAGTACTGATCTTCCCATATTCTATATGGTTGTGTTATTGTGGCATATTGAGCTGGTTTAATAGGAAAGTCTGTCCTATCTAGCTTGCTTTGATAGATGACTATTAGAAATCACTGAAACGTCTTCCTTAATATTTAACACAGATACAAAAGTACTTCTTGGAAATGAAGAATAAGATGCCTTCTTTATCACCAATAGATAGAAACTGGCCAGCAAGGCCTTACCTCTTCTTGGATTCAACTCACAAGGAATTAAAGAGGATTTTCCACTTATGGAGGGTAGGAAGCATTTTGTTAGAAATCAAACAAACTTGATTGTATGGAGAGAATGCTTCATTTTTGTGCATGAGAAATGTGTTTTTAAAAATATATCCTCCAATGTTGGGAGAAAGACTCTACTGCTTTGGCTAGTGGTTTCCTTTGATCATTCTGTGTGACCTTCTAGACATTAACCATATAGAGGGTGGGAAGTGAAGTGTGGTGTCCCCCCTCCCCCCACCCCAAGCTTTCACATAAGTATAACAAGAATATAAACAGTGCTTGTTAATTATGCTAATGTCCAAGATTGATGCTAACATTGGAAACACTTGGTGGAACAGTGTGCATCTGAACTGTGACTACCTGTTTTGGATCTTTTCATGGGTAAAATGGAAGAACCTATTCAAGTCCTGATACACTTAGCATTCAGTGCTTGTGATGGTCTTTTTGCAGCTATGTTATTTTCTATATATTGTCATGGACAAAGTTTCTCTTAATGTAATTTTTAAATGGTAAATTGATGCTTTTGTTACTATGTATACTTGTGTGTACTCGTGCACAATCAGAAAACAGAGCCTTGCGTTAATGTTAGTATTTGGCATCCAGATAAAACAATTCCAAGCTGAAAAGTACAAAACAAGTGTTTTCTGATAAAACAGCATTACTGAATTGGATTACTGAATTTTGTAAGCTGTTTAGAGCAATGGTGTACAGCTGTCCATCCATAAAAGGGTGTGTGGAACCTTTTTATGTTTGCACAAATTCTCACAAAGGATACTATGAACAGATCAAATGGTCTTTAGCTAGTAGTGTTACCAGCATAAGTATATATATTTAAATGCATTTATGAATGGAGTAGGCAGAGGATGATAAGCCTCTCTTCGTGGTTGATATGTTATGGTTGCATGCAGGATCAAGATGAGTCAGTCCAGAAATGTACAAAGAATGTTCATCTTGAGCACTGAATGAATAGTAACCGCTGATGGCTGCTGTTTTAAAACAAATTTCAAGGAATGATTCATCTACATTATCATGTTTTGTAGTGTAAAAAGTACAGAGACCAGTTCACAGATCAACAGAAGCTTATATATGAAGAAAAACTAGAGGCCAGTGAACTCTTCAAGGACAAGAAAGCTTTATATCCAGCCAGGTAATAAGTTGTTCAAGTACTTTCCTTCATCGTGCAGGACAAAACTCCTAAATTCTCACGTAGATTTAGGGAGTTAAAGTACAGCTTGCTAAGCTCCCTATTTACCTTAGCCAAGAGTAGCTATCTGTTATGGAATCTGACCAATCTGCTAATTCTTAATGCCGGATCCAGAATTCTTGGCATATGGATTTTTGGCTTGATAAATCATCTCTCAGTGATTGTACTTTTGTTGGGAAAATTGCAATCCAGTCTCTATGTACACATATTCAAAAATGTATGTATGGCAAGTGTTAGCTTTCATGTTTTTAATGGTATGTGCCTACAAACGCTCACCCCTCGACCCTCACCGCCAGTTCACCTTTGACTCCCTCCTCAAGCCCCCCTGTCCTCCTCCTTCCTCTTCCCTTTCTGCTCAGGATCTCGTTTCCTTCTTCACCTCCATGCTAGACAAGATTCGCTTCGACATTGCTTTCCGCTCATCTCCTCTTCCTACTCCATCCCCTCTCCCTACTCCCCCTCCTTCTCTCCTGTCCTCCTTCCCTCCCACCTCCCTTGAGGAAATCTCCTCCCTGCTCTCCTCCTCCAACCCCTTCCGCTTGCCCCCTTGACCCCATCCCCTCCCACCTCCTGACCTCCATTGCTTCCACTGTCGCCCCTTCCCTCCTGCACATCATCAACCTCTCCCTCTCTACTGGCTCCTTCCCCTCCGCCTTCAAGAAAAACACTGTCTCTCCTATCCTCAAAAAGTCCACACTTGACCCCTCTGACCCTTCTAGCTACTGTCCTGTCTCGCTCCTTCCTTTTGTTTCCAAGCTTCTTGAACGTGTTGTCTACTCCCGCTGCCTCGACTTCCTCTCGCCAACTCCTCCCTTCACCCCCTCCCATCTGGCTTTCGCCCCCTTCGCTCTCCTTGAAACTGCTCTCGTTAAGATCACCAACAATCTTCTTGTGGCTAAATCTAATAGCCTCTACTCCATTCTTGTCCTCCTTGACCTCTCTACTGCCTTCGATACTGTTGACCACTTACTGTTGCTGGACTCACTTCACTCCTTTGGCTTCCATGGCTCTGTCATCGACTGGTTCTCCTCCTACCTCTCTGACCATTTCTTCAATATGACTAGGAGCTTGTGAAGGATTCGTTCAGGAAGGGGGAGCCAGTGAGAAGAGGAGGGACTGCACGTGGTCGAAGCGAAGGGCAAGGTGGATGACCCTAGCAGCAGAGTTTTGGATGGAGATAAGAGGAGAAAAGTGAGAACAGGGGAGGTCAGTGAGAAGGAGGTTACAGTAGTTGAGGCGAGAGATGACCAGGGCATGAACAAGCGTTTTGGTAGAGGAGAAAGAGAAAAGGGCGAATCTTAGCAATGTTATGGAGGGAGAAGTGACAGGATTTGGCGACAGTGTCAGTGTAGGGTTTAAAAGAAAGGGGTGAGTCAAAGATGAAGCCTAAGCTACGGGATGGGAAGGATGGCGACCCCATCGATAAGGATTGACAGGAAGGAGGGAGAGGAAGGATTGTGGAGGGAAGATAAGGAGTTCAATTTTAGCCATGTTGAGTTTGAGTTGACGTTGAGACATCCAGGTAGAGATGTCAGAGACAGCTGATGAGGCGAGCTTGAACAGATGGAGAGAGAGAGTTTGAGCATCATCAGCGTAGAAGTGATGTTGGAAGCCATGGGAGGCAATACGTTTGCCAAGGGATTTGCCCCTATCTGGGGGAGGGGAGGGAGGGATTTTGATTTCCACTCTTTTTAGTATTTTATGGTTTTTATAAGTTTTAGCTGGTATTTTGTATTGGTTTTATTATGATTGTCGTATGCTGCCCCAAGCTGCTGTTGTGCAGGAGGGTGCAGGATAAAGTGCACTGAAATAAAAAAATTAAAATAAATAGTGTTCACCTATAAAGCTTTTCACAACCTTGCTCCCCCCTACCTCTCTAAGCTGTCCCCCACACCTGGAACCTTCCTGCCACGTCTGCCTCGGCCCCTCCCTTCGTGCCTTCAGATCCCTCCTCAAGACCCACCTCTTCTGCTCTGCCCTCCCCAACTCCTCGCTCCCCTCTTCTAACTCCTGCTGATACCTACCATCCAGTACAATCTATTACCTGAGGTCTGTGTACTCGTATCCTCACCACATGGACCAGCCAGCCATCATTCTCGATGTAATCAAGGCAAGTGCGTTCACCTGAGACCTCGCATCTTCATGAATGTTACACTCCTTGTCTTTCCCTCTGTTCCCCTTCCTTTGTCCTTCCCTCACACACACCCCCAACCCGGTCTCTCAGATTGTAAGCCCTAGGGCAGGGACCATGTCTGTTCCATTACTTTGTAAAGCACCAGGTACATTGCTAGTGCTATGTAAATGTTTGATGATGATAATATAAACTATTAAGGTATATTTTTGGGGGGGTGGGAGGAAATACAGACAAAGCATTATTTAAGAAACAAACTTAATGCTATTGAAGAAGCTACGGTTGTACAAAAACTCCTAAAGCAATTAAAAGAAACACTAGAGGTGTTTTAGTCTTCCAGGAGTTGAAATAGCCAATACAAATTATCTAACTTTTTTATTTGCTGTCCCAATAGGGATCAGATAGGGATCTTGTAGGGTTTGTCTGACCCGTTTAAAATTAGAGGGCAAAGAACAAGGGAGTATAACAAGTAGCAACTAACAGAGCCTGTTCAGACAAAGAGGACTGTAGCTCTTGTGTGTCCACAGAATACCCCGATGAAGGGTTTTAACCCGAAACTCGTCAGGATTTGTAATTATTCACCATCGGTTTTCAGTTTGTTTTATTCAGAGGATAATTGGATTGATTTTAATAATTACCAATCCAGGTTTGTATAATTTGTATAGTTGTATATCTTTTTGTCTGTTTAAAATTAGACCTAACTAAGGTGTGTTAGTAAAAGGCACCCGCCTTGAATATCGCTACACTCAAGCTGGTTTCTAAAGTAAATGCTAAATGTCTGACTCTTAATCATGTGACATCAGATCTATTTAGAAGTCAACCTTGTATTTTGTCACTGTAAACCTTGAGTACTTCTTGCAAATACAGAACCAGATCCTGGAGTGGCCTCAAACCCAATATAAAGGAGCTTCAGTTGTGCAAGGGAAACTTTGGTATCTCTCCTCCTGTTTATGTAACACCAGTTTAGCCGCCCCGAGATGCACTATCACACTAGGCGCTCCGTTTGAAACATGTACCTCGTGTCATGTCTGTTGGAGGCTGACTGTGTGTCAGCTGCTTGCTTGCCCTCTAGGTTGAGCCCGAGTTGTGTTTGGGCCCACCATGCAAGGCAAGGAGTTGCATATAAGCTGGTGTGATGTGGAGCTTGGGGACAAACACGGAGCATGGCAGCTGTAGCTTCCTTTTCCAAGAGCCACTGCTGTGCTCTCTCTCTTTGGCCGCCTGCTCCACAAAATTACCTGGATCCAAGGCAACAGTGGGCAGCAGCAGCAGATTCTTGGGAGCAATGGGAGATGGCAGCAGTTCGTTGAGAATGTCATAAGCCCTGTGAGAATGTGCATTGCTCCTGCTGGTACTTTTCCTGGGAGCCCCTGCTGCTGTCACCACTGGCTCCCCAAGACTCCCGAGGAGCAGCTGCTCTAGTTCCAGAAGGAACTGGTCCTGGGGAGCCATTACTGCCACTGGGGCTTATTGGGAGGCTTTGCTGCTCCCAGAACTGGCTCCCCAGGAGCCACTAAAACAGCTCTGGAGAGGTGCCGGTGTCACTTCTGGACAGGGGCGGATTGAGCCATCTGGAAACGGACAATTTCTGGTGGGCCGGTCTGGAGCTACAACCCCCGTGGATCAGGTGGCTCTCTATGGAGCTCTGATTGCAGGCAGCCTGCAGTGATCCCTCTCCGCCTGCAGGGGCTTTCTCTGCCTCCAGCCCGGCCAGGCCAACCCAGATCTGTCCAGGGAGCCATAGTGAGTGCCTGGGAACCTCATGCATCCCATAGGCTAGCCCTCCACCAGCCCCATGGACCTGCCCTCTCCCAGGCTAGCATGCCACACCTCAGCCCCCCTTGCACCCTCTGTCCTCAGCAACTGGTGTCCCCCGGCCCACTCCACAGCACCCCTTTCCAGCACCTCTTCCTCAGCATCCCCATCCTCTATGCTCCATGACCCTCTGCCCCTCAGCACCCTTCTTCCAGCCCTCCAGAACCCTCATCCTCTATGCTCCATGACCACCTGCCCATCAGCACCCCTCTTCCAGCCCTTAACACCCCCTTTCCCAGCACCCCCACCCTCTCTGGTCCATGATAGAAGTTGGGGATGGGAATGCTTAAGAGGTGCACTCAGGCTGAGGAACGGAAAGGAGGGTCCAGACCATGGATCTGTCCCCTCTTGTGCACTTGCCCTCATTTCTGCTTCCTTCCCCTGAGCCCAGTCTGTCAGCACTTGTGAGCAGGAACTGGATCCAAGGGCCGGATCCAGGAAGTTGATCCAGGTGCCAAATAAAAGCTATCCACAGGCCGTACGTTAGTGACCAATACACACACAATTGAGAACCTACAGTCCAGACTCTGGTTAGCCAAAAATCTGGGATGAAAACAGGGAAAGAAAACCACTGCTTTTCGACCTCCCCCCCACCCATCACTAGAATTTTGGGGGCTCAACTGATAAAGGCAAGGAAGGTATGAATCACAAGAAAAGGTTGTGACAGTCCAAAATTGACCACTGCCAATTCACTTTTAAATTGTTTTAACTTTAGATCACCATAATGGGTCTGTGCAACATGGGCCGCTTTCAGAATATTTTCCAGGGCTGTTTTAAGTTCTCAGTCCACCCCTGCTTCTGGAGCATGCTCTCTCTCACGCACACATCCCTCTGCTACTGATGCAAGGGAGATTGTATTTTTGGTCCCCTATACTATAGCGTTTGATATTCCTGCCCAAATGCCAGAAAAGAGCATCTGAGGGGATTTTCCTTTGCAGCATTGTCAGCAGCAGCTTTGCAGGGCTCTAGCAGCAGTTGCAGCTCTGGAGACCACAAACAAAAGCCCACTTGTCTGAAAGCCACAGGGAATGCCTCTCAAGGATACATGTGGGCCTCTGGGTTTTATGTTTCCCTCTGTTGTCTCTTAGATTGTAAGCCCCTTGGGGGTAGGGACCTGTCTATAACTGTTGGTTGTACAGCACCAGGTACATTGCTTGTGCTATAAAAATAATAAATAGATAATGTTGGACACCCCTGGTGTAAGTGATCTGACCGCACAATACATTTTGGACATCACAGTTTTATTTGCTATACGGCAATGCAGAGCAGAGTTAAGCATTCAACGTTTTTTGTTGTTCTTTACATTTTGAAGGGTTTGCCCATAAGATGGAAAGAAACCATGATCTTGCTTTAGCTTGTAGTCAAGGTTACCTGAGAGTAGTATTATCATGAAGCAAATGAGCAATGCAGTTCTGTGATTTGAGTATAAATACTAGTCAAGTTTACAGATACATGTTAAAAATACCTTTTCTTTATCTTCTCAAGGCTACATTTGTTTAGATAATTATTTCCATTCCTAAGACTTTTCCTGCTTGGGGATGAAGTTTCTAGGCTGGCTACGTGACTTCAGTGATCTTATCAGTTTCTTAGACAGGTAGAGGCCTGAAATATCAGCATTTCTAGTAAGTTTTCAGCCAGTACTATTTGTTCCAAGGTTGACTGCACAGTTCACATTGCTTAAGAAGTTGTAACAAGGTATAAGTTTTTTACTTAGACAGCAGCCATGATTAGTGCAGTAAAGATGACAAAAATCAGCTCTGGGGATCTTCAAAGAAACAGGATTGAAATTTAAGTAATGACTGTCTGGAAATGATAAACATTTTTCAGTGAGGGGTGGAATGAGAACCTAGCTGTGTGGAGAATTGTAAATTGCAAACTCAGCTTGTACTTGTTAAAAATTCCTTTCTTTCTCTCTGCACAGAGTGGGAAGCCTGGATGAATGCGTGGGGAGCCTGGACGAATGAGTTTGTCCCTCCTAGCTCAGTATAGGCAGAATCTGAAGATTGGCAGCCTCAGCTAGTAGGAGGGGCTCTCCCCCCCCACCCCCAATAGCTTTCCAGTCTGGTTGTGCCTTGCAAGCTGGATCCAAGTCTTGGAGTTAAATTTAGGTCAATAGGTTTTCCTTCTTTCGTTACCTTTTTCTCTGTGTGGGTTCTGCTCCTCCATCCCTCCTTCCCTAGGGGAGCAAGGGGCCTTTGGCTAGGACACAGGGATCTGGCGGAGGGGTACTTATTCCCCTACTCCATCATCCCTCCCCAGACCTAGTCACTGCAGTTTAGCCCTCACCCCGTAGTCAGGGAAGGAGATTGCCCCCAGGGAGCCACTCCTCCCGTTTCCCACATCTGCACAGGATGGAGTCTGAGCCAGCAGTGGACCCACAAGCGGCGAGGAGCCATGCACGATGCCAGGTGCTTCCGTGTCCTTGTCGTTCCAGCTCCTTGAGCCGCAGAACCACCACTACCTATCTCCCACTGCCAGCAAACATGGAGGCCTCAGACGGGAAGCACAGTAGATAAGATGCCATGACAGCAGGGCACAACAAGGAGAGCCAGCCTATGCCAAGGCCACCAGATGTGGTGAGACTGACGAGCTCAGAGGCCGAGGACCGTAGGGATGGGGGAAAGGCCCACACCAGGAGGAAGTCCCTGAAGCAGTACTCCTTTGGCTGGGGAGGCAGATAGCCACATGCTCAGGCCTGCTAGCACTCTTGGGTTGAATGAGTGGCCTGCTAGGACCACACCACTCATTCAACCCTCCTGGTGCACCCCATCAGAGGACTTGATCCGCCTAGGAGACCCAGAAGACTCTAAGTAAGACCCAGCGAGGCCTAGAAGGCATAGTTCTTCCAGCAGAGGGAGGAAGGGGAAGAAATGCAGCCCCTTTTCCCCCAAGAGCTTCCTCTTCCGCTAGCTCATCTACCTCCTCTAGTAGATCTGCCTCACCCCGTAAAAGGAGGGGAAAGGGATGGATGAGGTACTCTAGACATAAGAGCAAAAGAGTTTGGGGTAGAAAAAGGTCTGGGTCCCCCAGCAACCCTAGGAGGGGGTGTTCCACATCTTCCCCATCGCCTGAACTTACCAGCTCCCCAGCCGGGTCAGAGACCTCCCCAGAGAAACATGGGGAGCCTACGGGGGTCAGACTTCTTGAACTGGACCAGTTTGACAAGATTAATGGGGAAGGTGGCTTCTGAATTACAGTTAGAAACCCACACCCCATCCAAGTCTGCAGAACCAAACCTTTCCAAGACCTACTACATTGCTTTTGGAGCTCCCTCTAGCTCAATTCTATCTGGATGCCATAAAAAAGGAGTGGGCTTCACCAGCCAATTTCAAGGGCCCACACCAAGAACATGAGATGCTTCTACATCCTACCCAAGAGCCACAAGGATCTGGTGTGCCTACCCACGGTCAACACGGCTACAGCAGACCTAGCAAAGTCAGTAGCTTTCCCAGCGGATTGGGAGGATTTCCGCAAAGACCCACTTGACAAAAAGGTTGTCACTCTCCAAAAGAACTTTGAGGATTCCACTCTGGTGCTGAAAGTGGCAGCAGTAGCCTCATGTTTCTCCAGGGCAGTCTACCTGTGGGAGAGAAGACCTGGGAGAGAAGACGGGGAACAAGGAGCTGAAGGAAGAATTCAGGAAGCTGGCCTCAGCCTTCACTGTGGATGCCACCCTGGACGCAGTCCAGCTTAATGCCAGAGCCATGGCCACCAGTGTAGTGGTGAGGTGATCAGTATGGCTAAGACTGTAGAAGGCAGATGTCTCCTCTAGGTCAGTCCTGGGAGGAGCCTGTTTCCAGGGAATTAAACTCTTTGGAGAAGCAATGGATAAGGCCCTTACTACCAAACCCACAAAGAAGCAAAAACTACCTCTGAATCCATTGGCAGCCAATTCCAAGTAGTTCTTTCACCCCAGAACATACTACAGGAACCAGAGGGGGTGCCAACCCCGGAGAGACCAGCACTCCGACAGATTCAGAGGACAGTGAAGAAGGAGCCAGTTCAACCAGTCCTCCTACAGACAACAGCAACCTGGGAGCGGCAAGCTGTCAACACAGCTCTCCCCCAGTGAAAACCAAGAGCAGGAGGGTAGGGGGAGACTTCAGTTATTCTCAGAGTGGTGTCAAGCGTCATCCTCAGACGCTTGGTTCAGGGACATAATTTCTCGGGGCTATTCCATTGAGTTAGCACTTCTCATGGGAGATCCATTCCAACCATCTCTGCAGTTCAGGGACCCCATAAAACACCAAACCACCCTCAAGGCCATACAACATCTGATAGACATCAGGGCGATAGAGGTTGTTCCAACAGATCAGAAGTGCACCGAAGTCTACTCCATCATCTTCGCTGTACTGAAGAAGAACGGGGACATGTGGGCTATCCTGGACCTCAAAACCCTCAAAGAAAGAGTCAGATGAAGGAGGTTCAAGACGGAGACACTTGGCTCCATCTTAGGGGCACTCCAGAAAGGAGAGTTCCTGGCGTTAATGGAGGCTTACCTACACGTCCCCATTCACCGGTCTGTCAGGTGGTTCCTTCGATTCACATATGGAGACAAGCACTACCAATTCAGAGCGCTATCCTTCGGCCTGTTATCCTCACCAAGGATATTCACATGCCTGAGGGAGGAGGGGGCACGCATTTACTTCTTCCTCGACAGCATACTGGTGAGAGCATCATCATGTCACCAGGCAGAATCTCACTTGAGAGAGAGATTTCTGTGTCTAGAGGATCATGATTTCCTGATAAAGAGGGAGAAGAGCCACATGACTGACACAATCTCTGAACCACCTACGAGTGCTACTGGATACCGGACATGACAGAATCTTCCTCTCCACAGGAGAAAGTGAGGTTGCTTCTGGAGCATCTCCTGGCAGAGAAGACATCCGTTCTAATGTTCCTAGTCTACAGGTATTTGGAACCCTGGTCTCCTGCATGGATGCAGTACAATGGGTGCATCTACCTCTGAGAGGGGGCTCTTCAACCATATCAAAAGGAGATTTCAACCTATCTGTTTGCCTCAAGGCAGAGGTGAAGAGAGATACAGTGGTGGCTGAGGGAAGACAGATTCTTCTCAGGAATATCTCTACAAAACCCTCAGAGAACAATAACCATCATGGACGTCCACCTCGCAGCGTGTGGGTTTCAGCTGGGACACTGATCGGCACGAGGCTCCTGGACCCAGTTGGAGAGGAGCAGTCATATCAATCTTCTGGAGTTGAGTCATTTGTTTGGCCCTAGAGAGATTCCACCTCTACATCAAGGCAAGGCATGTTCTAGTAAAGACAGAAAGTACTATAGCTATGGCCTATGTGAACCATCAAGGGGGGTCAAGGTCAATGCAGGCGGAAGAGATTCTGCTCTTTCGTTGGGCAGAGTTTCACCTACGGTCCCTGAAAGCAGTCCACATCCAGAGAGTGCTCAACAGTGAAGAAGACTGGCTGAGCAGACAAAAGATAGTCCTGGAAGAGTGAACACTATCGCCACAAACCTTCCAACTGATACTCAAAGAATTCAGCGTGCCAAAGATGGACCTGCTCACATCCAGCAACCACACTCAAGGTACCTCGCTACCTCTCGAGAACAAGGGATATGAATGCATCAGGGTGGATGCCCTAACCCATCCATGGCCGAAGGCTCTCTATACTCCTTCCTGCCCATTGCTCTAATCTCGAAAGTTCTTCAGCGAACGAGAGAGGAGGCAGCCAAACTGATTCTGGTGACACCTCGATATCCATGGAGATTTTGGTTTTTGGATTTGATGATCTTGAGCGTTCAGGAACCCCTCCCACTGCTGTTTCGCTGGGAGCTCCTGTCGCAGGGGCCAATCCTGCACACCATGCCAACCGCACCACAGTATTAGTCAGCTGCTTCTCTGCCACACACTGGTAGTGTATGGTGCCTGGGGCAGGGTCCATTCCCACAGGATTCATTTCCTTCTTGAAGGGGTTGGGCAAGGGAAGACTTGGTACTCCGGACCTCCCAGAGCCACTTTCACCCTTGTACTCTGGCTTAGGAAGCAGAGGCAATCTAGACTTATGAGAATGACAGTCCCAAGCCTTGGCCCTGCCTGGCCTGTCCCAGCCACAAACTGGAGGTGTCTGGGAGCTGTGGGGGCCCCTTAGCCGAGCCACAGTCAGGCACATTCCCCCTCCCATCCAGACTTGAGTGGATTGTGTCCTGAGGGTGCTGCTTTAAGCAGGTGTTGGGGGATGCTGAGCTTGGAGGGGTGGGGACGGGGTCGATTCCACTCCCTCCAGTAGCTACAGCTGCTTGCTAGTCCCTCCCTCCCAGAGAGCGAGCTAGCAGCCAGCTCTCTGAGGACCACTAGAGAGAAGCACAGAGAATTGCTCTGGGCAAATGGAACCCAGGGATCTTGGTGGGGAGCAGTGCCTTCTCCCACGTTCTAGGCTATCGGCTGCAACCTTGTCTTCCTCCCCACCTCATCCCAGGGGGATATCTTTTCTCCCGCCCCACCAGCCTCCCCCTTCCAGGGCTTGGGAAGAGGGTAGAATGCGTCCTCTTAGGGAAAGGAAAGGCATGTCCTTCTCCCAGTTGATTCCCCCTTAGCCCCCACCATCTCCCTCCAGCGACCTGGCCTGGTCTCCTCCTCAGCAGAGGCTATTGTCCCCAGAGTATCTGGAATGTCCTTGTTTGGGAGCAGAGTGCATTGGGGACTGGGCACCCTGCTGGGAGTGAGGACACCAAGGCAAATGAGACGGCTTTGTTATTCTTCCCCCCCCCCCCCCCCCCCCCCCCCCCCNACAGGGCTTATTTGCCCTGCTGAGACTACCTTGGGGGTTGGGCGCAGCAATGTCCCTGGACAGGTAATTCGTGGCCCACAGCAGCTCCTCTTGCATCACCTGCATCCTTGCCAGTGTGACCTGTTGCCACTGGATATGGGCTGGTGCCTGGCCATGCGGGCACCCCACATTTGCCTGTTCCATAGCACCCTGGACTGAACCCCAAAGGGGAGCTCGAGGCAGCTGGTGATAACTTTATGCAAGGCAGAACAGGTGGCTTGCACCGCCTGGATCTCTCTATTGCACGCCTCAGTGGTGGTGAGGAGAACTTGGAGGGGTTTCTCTCTCCGTAGCTCTCAGATGGCTGAGGTGTATTCAGACACTGCGCCGGGGCCTTTGACATGGTGATGACATGTCACATGCAGGCACCAATGTGTCATCACGTGGCTGACTGCATGCCAAGCTATTGGCTGGGATGCTCCCTGCACAGCTGCGACTCTGATTCTGACCCCTAGCAGTGGGGTAGTGCCCTGTACCTGCCTCATGCCTGCTCATCTGCAGCTTCTAATGGGTAGCATAGGATCACAATATTGCTCCCCAGGAGGGGGGTGGGGAATGGACCCCCATGTAACAGAGGGTCCAGATGTGCAGATCTCTCAGGATGCTTAAGGTCTCTGTGTGGGCATTGCTGTGTGGGAGCAGTGGTTCCACCTGTTTGGCACAGATTCAGGTATGTCCTTATCTAGTGACCATTATACAGACAGTTTTCCTTTTGTTTGCAAGTGACCAACGCTGTCCCTGGCCCCCATTCGTTATGCCATGCAGGGCTTCTTCTCCATGTACGTGTGTATTTTGTCCCTGGACTTGGCCACCATGGCTGGTCTCCAAGCCTCTTCCTGTTGTTTGCCCAGGCATTTGGAGCATGGAGAGCTTGGGGGGTGTCTGATACCATGGCCCTGGCTGATGTTTGACTAAGGGGGGATGTGCGGGGATGCTGGCTGCTCCATCCTCCAGGGTGGAAGGCTATAGCATATGTGTTTCCTGGCCCACCGTGTGTACTTAACTGAGTGCGAAAAGTGGGCAACCAAGCTGGGCTTCTGGATTCTGAGGCCCGCTGGTGTGGGGCCACCCCTGGAGGTGATGGGACCATGGGATGTGACCAAGAGCTCAGCTTTGCAGGAGATTTTAGAGCTCCCAGAATTTTACCTGTGCCTTGTGGCAAGGGGACCCTCTCTGCTTGCTTTGTTCACCAGTGCCCTGCTGAAGGTGAGGGGACATGGGGGGTGAGGGGGCAGCGTGAGTGCCTTCATCAAATTCTGTAGCTGGACCTTCTGGTGGGGCCAGGAAGAGCTCCTACAGCGAGGGTGAACCCACTGCAGTGGAGCTTGCTGACGTGTACACGGTCTGGACATAGCCGGAGGTGCAGGTTGCTCTGGCCTGCAGGGATGCTTTCAACCCCCACTATATGTTGGTGCAGTATAGTCTAGTGAGGGGATACCCGAGGGGCATATATGAATGGGGGGGTGTGGTTGTATGTGGAGGGAGCAACCCCTTCCACAGCTGCTGGGACCCCATTAGACTTTTTAGCTATGGACTGGCTAAGTGATCTCTAGAGGGAGGGGGTGTGCCCTCCTGCCTTCCCAGCTGCTGCAACCCCCTTGGAACTGTGCCCTTTGGATTGGCTGTGTGTGATGGATCGATCTGTGGGAGGAGCAGACTTCCCCACCCCCCACCTTTAAATGCCGTGACCCCCTTGTAGCTGTGCCCTATGGATCTCCAGTGTGACTGATCTGTGACCCGTGTCACAGTTTGTGAATGGCAGTTGGAAGTGACCTCAGAGGTCATTTACTCCAACCCCCTGCTCAATGCAGGAAGCAGGGGCTGAACTAGATGACCTCTGTGAATGTGGAAGGGACTGGACTGGCAGCCTGTCAGGGGGACTGGTGGTCTGGCCCTGCTTCCATGCATCTCCCTTCTGCAGTCCCCTTTTCTTCCTGCACCTTCCCTGGAGTGTGCACTTTTCTCCCTGCAGCTGGCTTCTGCTGGGTGGTGACTGGTTCCCCCTGTGGCTGCCTGGCACACCTGTATGCCAGCATGAATGCAAGGGCCTGTTTTCTTCTCCTCTGCCCCCACCCTCCCAGAGTACTACGCAGGGCAGGTGGAACAGCTGTTGTGGCTTCTTTTTCCCCATAGTTTGCCATGTCTGACAGTCATGGCTGGGAGTGGGTGTGGGTAGCCCACCTGCATGTGCGTTTGGTTCCTCTGCCCTACCTGGGGCATGGGGACGGTGGGACGGCTCTCCAGCTGTCAGGAATTGCCCCCATGTTTGTTCTGTGCCACTTGCCAACCTAGGGAGTGGTGTCTGCAGTTGTTCACCCCGGGCCAAGGAGGCACCTCATCACCATCATGTCTGTTTTTACCCTCAGTTATATTCAGCAGGACTTGATAAAACCTCCAAATACCTAGTAGCTTAAGAATCTGTTCTAGACAGAAGTATTGAACCTGCTAACCCCAAGGGAGAAGAAAATATAAACTTGCAATTTATATTTCATATGCAAAATACTGATTGAAAGGAAAGGAATGCTTTATAGTGGAGAAATTAGATATTTTACATATGAAATGTAAAATGCTGGTGTTGGCTTTTGAGGGGTTGGCATGGCTTCGCCATGCAGGTGGCCAAGGGGTTGGATCTCACAAGGATCTGAGCCTTGTGGTCTATAATAGGAAACTCGGACAAGGATGATCACCAGGGAAAGAAGCAAGAGTGAGATTCCTCTAGGACACACCTGCTTCAAGCAAGTGAAGTTACAACTGGATTCACCATATATGAATGCTTCCATAGGCAGCATTTTACTACAAAGGTGGTACCAACTAAGGTAAGGGTGAAAGGCAAAATCGAGGAAGTCTTGAGAAGAGGACTGGTGCCAAATATCAAATGGCAATTACTGAGCGTGAACAAACAGTTAAGATAAGTTTAGGAGAGTTAGGAAAGAAAAAGGTTGAGATGTCGGAGATCTTGGCAAGATATATTTGATATATTTTCACATCTGATATGATTAAGTATAGAAAGATTTTTAAATATTCAAATCCTCATGTGGCTCAGATTTAATGAGTTTGGGCAACCTTACTTTGGAACAACTTCTCCAGTGAAAAAAATCCAGTTATCCCTGTGTACCCTGCTCTATACTATTGATGGATACAAAATTGTTCATTTGTAGGTTCCTCATTTGAAACAGAAAAATGCAGCAACATTAACTGTTTGGGGAGTTTAGTCTTCTGGGATTTCAGTAGGATTGTGTGCGACTTTGCCACATGTTAGCGGGTAGCTAATTATGAATTAATGGTGACAGCAACTTAAGCATTAGTATGAACTATGTTTAGGCAATTACAGTTCTTTAATGCTATGCCATGAAGCCACTTTGTTGTTGCTATTTACAGTAGCCTTTATAAAGTGTTCTACCTGCTTAACATGTACTTTTTATTTTGGTTTAAATTATGCAATTTATCTTATATCATAAAAAAAGTTTCATTTTGATAACATTTAAGATAGGATTAAGGAGAGAGAAGCAAACTTCCAAGAGAAACAATGGAGACTTTCAAAGACACCCAGGGAAGTTAGGTGCTCAACTTCTTTTGAAAGTTAGTGGAGCACTGGTTCAGATCAGGATAAGCAAGCAAATACCTTATATTGCAAAATGGAAAAAAAGATCTAGAGAAAAAATTCAATGAAAACCAAATAGAACAGATATGGCAGCACATGCATAATTGTGCAAGCTCCCTTGAAATTAAAGAACCTCAGATAAAGGCAGCTCTGAGATACTATCTTACCTCACAACATTTTAAGGCAATGATCTGATCCAGGCCTATGTTGGCGCGAGTGTTGAGACGGAGGTACCTATCTCCACTGTTGGTGGGAATGCCCCAGAATACAGCCCTCTTGGTGCATACTATGAGGATATATGAAAAAAGCCACAGGGCTAACAATACCATTCGGAGCAGAAACAGCCTTGTTAGGAATCTATCAAAATATACCTCTAATGAACTACCACCAAGACACTTGTAAACTAATGGCGTTAGCTGGAATTAATATAATAGCCAGGAATTGGAAAAATGCAAGAGACATTTCAGAAATAGAATGGATAAAATGAATTTGGAATATGTATTCAATGGAAAAGATTTCAGCAAACCGTGAGGACAAGTACAAAAAATTTGCAGCAAGATGGTATACCAGCATAGATCATCCAAGGCTACACGCTAGCAGAAGAAGCAAAGACATATATAGCGGACTATTCAATTTGTCATTGTATTACAGAACAAAGTACAGGTGCATAATTCACCGAGATCGTATTCTTTGGCAAGTTGTTTAATAGTTATGTTTGAGTTCCAGTGTTAAAAAAGAAAAAACAGAGACAAAACACCTATATTCCATTTCTGTATTTGTTCCTTCCTTTACAGCCAAAAGCAATGTACTATGTACAATACAACAATACAACTTTTTTTGCCTCAAAAAAAAAAAGTCAGTGGGAGTTGGGTGCCTGTCTACTGTAAACCCCTTTAAAAGTCCCAACCGTAGTGTTAACTTGGATATATTAAAGGGCTTTCCCAGTGGAACATTAGATTCAAATTTTAATACATTTTGTAAATATAATCATTAGAAAAATATTTGGGATTAGCAGAAGTAGCATGCAGCCTGAGCAGTGCATGCATAAGAATGTCCTATTGGGAGATGTTTGGGTTTTGCCCAGTTGTTAAATTGAACATCAGTGTTACTTCCATACATTTTTACTTTCTGTCCCCCTCTAGTGTTGGGCAACCATTCCAAGGGGCTTACCTAGAAATCAGCAAGAACCCCAAGTACAAGAAGTTAAAGGATGCTGTTGATGAAAAGATCATTATAGCTGAAGTTGTGAACAAAATCAATAGAGCTAATGGCAAGGTAATTATTTTTAATGCTGGCAGGGGAAGTCTGATGGCACAGTGTTGTTTTTTTAAATGTACATGTAAAGATACTTTCTCCTCTTACCTCCTTCTCCTCATCCGTCTGGCTAGCTCTGCTGCTGGCCAATAGCAGACAGATGAATAGTTTTTTCTTTTGCGCATGCGCGCCAGGAGCTACCCGGTTTCTCCAGTCTAATCATCTGCCTCCGGCCGGTAGGACACTTGTCTATGCAGCTCCGTTCTAGCTCTGCAAGTAAAAGAAAGTTAGTGGCGTTAGAGGGGTTGAGCCAAGCTGTTTAATTTTTTCCACGGGGCTCCTCAAGCCGGCAGCAGCTGCTCCCTCCGTTCCCTTCAGCCTTTTCCCCTCCAGACTAGGAGGGCCTACCACAGACCTCTCCTCCCCTCCTCCAGAAAAGCTCCGGGGCGGCGTGCCCGTACCCGCGAGCAGATTAGGCTGTGATAACAGCTAATATAATAATTATTTAAAAAAGAGATTGAAGTAGGGAGCTCGGGGACAGTGCGGCTGGGCCTCAGAGTTTTCCCCCGGCCAGATCACCAGGTGGAAGGGCCTGATACAGGGCGGAGACAGCACGGCTGGACTCTGTCTCTAACAAACGTCGCTCCACGTGGAAGAACCTATTACAGGGCGGAGACAGCCCGACTGGGCTCTGTCCCTGATATAATAATACCAGTGACCAGGGAGCTGGTTCCCACAATAATTGGTGCTTGCTGCTTCTAAAAGACAGACCATGAGCACGGGACAGCCCCCGCCCCTCCCCCCGCGGGGGCCACCCCTCCTCCAGTGCCAGCTCCCCCGCAAGATCAGGACACCCAGGTATGCCTAGCCTCCCTAGAAAAATCCATGGGAGAGATTCTGGCTACCCTGGGGCAATTATCTAAATCTAAAAGGAAGAGGCATAGCGCAAAGCTTAATGTAAACCCATCTAAGGCAGGGACCCCTGGGGCTCCCAGAAAGAAATCCAAGCGACCACCAGAGGGTGCAGTACACGCAGCCTCAATAGGTTCCACTGCAGAGAGTGACCATGGGGAGCAGATTACTGAAATTAATCAGGCACTATTTGAGCAGGGTCAGGAAGAGTCTGAACCTTCCTCAGAATCTGATTAGTCCTGTCTGAATTAGAAGAAGGGGGATGGGTTGAACAGACCTCCGACCCAAAAGATGGGGACAGACCGTTCCCTGCTCAGTACAGGAACAAACTGATAGCGCAGGTTATTAAGACCCTGCAGTTGCAGGAAAAATCCTCTAAGCAGGATTCTTCTGATTCTCAGGAGGAGGAAACTCATCAATACATTCCCACAGTCTATGGTAGAGACCAGGGTCTCCCCTTAGATAAGACCTTTGAGAAGCTTGTACTGCAGGAGTGGAAACACCCAGACAAGAGCTTTAAAATGAACAGGGCCCAGGACGCCTTATACTCCTCCTCTAGGAGAAAGGATCCTATATTCCGTCCCCCTAAGGTGGACGCCAGAGCTGCATCCCTAGCCAGACAGACAGTATTCCCCACTGAAGGGGATTGCCACCCTAGGGATGCTACAGACAGAGCAGTTGACGCAGCTGTTAAAAAAGCTTCGGAAGCTACGTCGGCTGCCCTGAAAGTAGGCATAGCGTCCTCCTACGTATCTAGGACCATGCTAGCCTGGCTTCAGGAATTACAGGACCCAGAAATATCAGAAGGCAAAGCCCAGAGGTTAAACTCCAGGGTGTGCATGGCAGCCGCCTTCCTTACAGACGCTACCACGGATAACCTAACATGGTCAGCTAGGTCAGTGGCCAACAACAGTGCGGCTAGACGCCGGGTATGACTACGATCCTGGGATGGAGATGTCACCGCAAAGAACTTGCTCACAGCTTCTCCATATACAGGGTCTAAGTTATTCGGAGTATGCCTAGAGAGAGTTTTGGAAGAGGCGTCGAGCAAGGATAAAATGAAAACCCTGCAACAACTGTCTACAAAGAGGGACTCCTTTCGGGGGCATCCCTTTCGTTTCAGGGGCTTCGCAGCCCCCTCCCGGAAATTCCAAGCTCCCGCTCAGAGAGGCTACACCCCCAACTTTGCCTTCAAGGGCAGAGGCTTCCGGTCAGGAAGGTATGATAGGCGCAGATCTAGGGGCTCTCCTGCCAATCAACCAAGACAGGACGCCTGACTATTCCGATTACCGGGTTGGGGGCAGGATCCAACAGCCCCACGACGTGTGGGCACACTCGATCACAAACGCCTGGGTCCTATCCTGCGTGGAATGGGGATACTCCATCCAACTGGACAGCACCCCTACCCGCAGGTTCCTGATATCACCAAGATCACGAGACGTGACAAAACATCTCGCTATGTCATCCGAGATCGAGACTCTTGGACACCAGAGCCATAGAAAAAGTACCGACGACTCAACGCTCAGTTCTTTACTCAATTATTTTCCTGGTGGCAAAAAAGAAAGGAAAATGGAGAGCAGTGTTGGATTTAAAGGCCCTGAATCGGCACGTGAGAAAAACGAAGTTCAACATGGAAACAGTGACATCCGTTTGTGCAGTATACCGAGGGACGACTGGATGGTGTCCCTGGATCTGCAGAATGCATACCTCTACATCCCAATTCGAACATCTCACAGGAAGTGGCTCCGCTTCATGTACAACCACCACCACTGGCAATTCAGGGCCCTTCCATTAGGCCTGTCCTCAGCACCCAGGACCTTCACCAAAGTATTGATACCACTGGTGGCGAACCTCCGGACGGAGGGCATTCATTTACACCCCTACCTGGACGATCTGCTGATCCGGGCCCACTCTCCGGAAAAGACTACACAAGACCTCAACAGAACGATCTTCTATTTGGAACAACACGGGTTCCTAATAAACAGGGAGAAAAGTCACCTCATCCCGACGAGGAGACTAGAGCACCTGGGCACCATCATAGATACAAGCTCAGACCTCGCGTTCCTACCCCCAGACAGGACGAGAAGAATCCGGAAGTTAGTAAGGTCCCTCAAGTCATCATACCGGATGAGGCTCAAGACACTGGCATCACTGCTTGGACTGATGATCTCATGCACGGTCCAGGTAACGTGGGGCAGGTTCCACCTACATCCCTTACAGAGGCTGCTAAAACCTTTTCAACGAGAGCTCACAGGCGGGCTGAATCCCTGGGTGCACATACCAGGACACTTAGAAAACTCCATGTCCTGGTGGTTAGACCCCGCGCAGTTCCTGAAAGGGGTCCCTCTCATGGAGCCCATGAGAGTCATAATGATAACAGACGCCAGCCAATCAGGCTGGGGAGCCCACACGACAACTCGATCGGTACAAGGGACGTGGTCACAGAAGGACTCGCAACAGCAAATCAACTACCTGGAGCTGAAGGCCATCCGACTAGCCCTTCGACAACTCTTTCCCTCCGGGACCAGCTGCCACCTTCTGATCTACACTGACAACGTCACAGCGAAGGCATACGTGAACCATCAGGGCAGATCCCGATCGCCCCAGCTACATCAGGAAGCAACCTGACTCTTCATGTGGGCACAATCTCACACGTCGTCTCTGAAAGCCCTCCATATCAGGGGGCAGGACAACACGACAGCGGACTGGCTCAGCCGCCAAGTCCTACAGCCCCACGAGTGGACACTCAACAAAGCAGTCTTCCAGGACATTGTGGAATGGTTCGGCCTTCCCATCATGGACTTGTTTGCCACCAGGACCAACACTCAACTGCCCCGCTTCATGTCACGGGAGACGTGCAGAGAGGCAGAGACAACCAACGCTCTAAACCAACCATGGCCCAAGGGACTGCTCTATGCGTTCCCACCATTGCCAAGGCATGCAGGGAACGGGCGCTTCTGTTACTGATCTCACCCTGGTGGCCCAGGAGACCGTGGTTCTCGGAACTGATCCACCTCAGCCAGGGTCAATTCAGAAGTCTCCCGCTAAAGGCAGACCTTCTACAGCAAGGACCAATTTTCTGCCCGGACATTTGGACCTTACAGCTGACAGTCTGGCGATTGAGCGCTCTGTGCTAAAGAGACGGGGATATACAGACCAACTTAGGGCCAACACTATAGCCAGACAGGCAGCGGCATTAGATTCGGTGCTGAGAGCAGCAACCAACAGGGCAATCTCTTCCCATTCACACGTTAAGAGAGTCATATGGGCGGCCAGACTCCTGTCCCCTCCGGTTGTACACAGGGTACCATCTTGGAACCTAAACCTTGTCTTGGAGGTGTTAACGAAGCTGCCTTTTTAACCGCTAAAACATGTCTCCCTTTACCTTTTGACCCTCAAAACAGTGTTCCTGGTAGCAGTGACGTCAGCTCGACGAGTTTCAGAGCTGAGCGCACTGTCCATGGAAGACAATTTTTGTATTTTTCGCGCACACTGTCACTCTAAGATTGGACCCTGCCTTCATTCCAAAGGTTAATTAATATTTCCACAGAGCCCAAGAGTTGGTGCTTCCATCTTTCTGCCCCAACCCGGTCCGTCCTAGGGGAAAAGTTTGGCACAAGTTGGATGTCCGGCAGGCTCTCAAAATTTATTTGGCCAGAACCCGGGCTTGCCGTAAATCCACAGCCCTCTTTGTTAATATCCACCCGGGCCTTCAGGGCCTCAAGGCTTCCAAAACCTTGTTATCTAAGTGGGTGAAACAGGCCATCATAGAAGCCTATAAGGCAGGCGGGAGGGTTTCCCCTTTGCATATTTGGGCCCACTCTGTTCGTAGTGCGGCCACTTCCTATGCTTTCAAGACACAAACCTCCTATGAGGAGATTTGTAGGGCCGCGACATGGACGTCCCTACCTACCTTCGTGAGGTACTACAAGATTAACGTTTTCCAGTCAGCTGAGGCAGCTTTTGGCAGGCGGGTACTGCAGTCGGTACTGGACTGTCCCAGTGCTGTCGGCTCCCACCCGTAAGAGAGGGGACTGCTTGGATATATCCCAGACGGAGGAGGAGAAGGAGGTAAGAGGAGAAAGGAACATTGGTTACCTACCTTCGGTGAATTCCTTTCTCTCACACTCCTGATCCTCCCTGCTAGACAGCATAGAGTACATCCGACTGTGTTCGCTAAGCCAGGTTTAGGGCCACTGTTGGGTTCTAAGTTGCTTTCCCAAACTGTTCTCACTTGAAGCCCATAATATACCACATGGGTCTTTTTCTAAGTTGTGTTATTGTTAGATAAGAGATATTTTCCAGGGGCACTCGGCTATGTTACAGACTGGAGAAACCAGGTAGCTCCTGGCGCGCATGCGCAAAAGAAAAAACTATTAATCTGCACCCTATCGACCAGCAGCAGAGCTACCCAGACAGAGGAGGATCAGGAGCGTAAGAGAGAAAGGAATTCACCGAAGGTAGGTAACCAATTCTCCTTTATTCTTGTCATAAAGTATTGTGAATGAAATAAACTTTGGGGGGTTTTTTCATAATATTTTGTGGTGTTAACTTTGGAAGGCAATAGTATGAATTGATACATTTTGGAATTCTCATATCTGATGTATTTATAGAAAAATGCTTAGCTTTATTTCTGTTGCAAGAATGACTTTTTGAGATAGTGAAAGATGGAATAATATTTAAATACATAAGCATTTTGCAATGAACTGACTGCATATGAAAACATCTAGGTACATACTCTGCTCAACCCTTGTACATCCAAAGCTTATATTGATTTCAGTAGATTTCTGTGCACAGGAAAAGGAAAATTAGGAAAGAATGTGCATACACTGTTCATGTATAATTAAAGAATTTGTGTGAACTATAGCTGTGGCGGGGGGGGGGGGGAACGCTTTCCAGAAAGTACGTTCCAGGAAGTGCATCTGAATATGTGGCCTAGCAAGAAGTGTTGACCACTAGCAGTTTCCACTGAACTTGAGTCACTCTGGCTTGCAAAGTTTTGTTACAAATGTTTTTCTTACTTTTACAGTGTGCATCCAGGATTTTCTTGCTAACAAAAAATAATGTCCTCCTTGCTGATCAAAAGTCTGGACATATCAAGTCAGAGGTTCCTCTGGGTGATGTTACTAAAGTGTCTATGAGCTCCCAAAAGGATGGCTTTTTTGCTGTGCACCTCAGAGAGGTAGGGATTGGATCTTAGAAAGCTATGTTGTGTGCTTCATATACATCTTCACTTGTGAAAATGAGACCTGAGCAATATCCCTGAAACAGCTTACCCATGAGTAGTCTTTCTGTTTTGCTTGAACGTTTTCTATATTTAAGTTTCATTAATAAAATATCCTCTTAATTTTATTTATTTTTATTTATTATTATTTATTTTTAAAAATTTCTGTCCCGCTCATCGTGCCACAGGCAGCTCTGGGGGGCTTACAATAATAACAAAAACAATAAAAACAACTTTAAAACAAACACAACTGGGAGGAATTTAAAAATATCCCTTACCGCCCACCACCCTAACCCATTCCCCCACATCGAAAGCCAGGCAGAACACCCACGTCTTACAACGGTGTTGAAACGAGGAGAGATCCAGGGCCAAAGGAGCCTCCACCGGCAGGGAGTTCCACAGCTGTGGAGCGGCCGCCCAGAAGACAATAGGCAGCCAGTGCAGAGACCAAAGAACCAGTGTAATATGTTCCCAGCGGCCCAGCCCCACCAGGAGATGGGCTGCCACGTTCTGCACCAGCTGCAGTCTCTGAACCATCACCATGGGTAGCCCCACGTAGAGCGCATTACAGTAGTCAAGCCTAGAGGTGATGAAAGCATGGATGACAGTGGCCAGGTCAGAGTCTGAGACATACGGCCAAAACCGACGCACCAGATGTAATTGGTGAAAGGCGCTCCTTGCCACAAACTCCACCTGAGCATCCAAGCGGACCTGCAAGTCAAGGAGTACCCCCAGACTCCATACCTCGGGAACCAGCAGAGGGCAGAACCCATCGATGATGGGGGCCGTCACCCGTACCGCCTTACCCACCAGCATTATCACCTCCGTCTTATTGGGATTTTGATTATAATTCATAGTGAAGCCTTGTTGTTCCCTCACTAACCTCTTCATATTTATACCTTTTCTTGCATCCAGTGACGTTGACATGAACCACTCAACCTGTGTTTCTTGGCTCTTTAGGAGGAGAATAAAGTTCAGGCAAAATGGTTTATTCCCCATTTTCACCAGAAGATCTCTTATAAGCCTTACTAATATTCACTCATAAAGACTCTTGTTAGAATATGCTCATATTCTCAACATTTATTCTCAGTACATAACTCCAGTCTACAGTACCACTTTGTCTCTAGACAACTGACGTTTGCACTTGTTTTACTCTTCGCTGCTTGTGCTACCCAGTTAAGAATGTTTGACTGCTGGGTTCTTGTGTTTTGAATGGAACTAGAATTGGTCAACAAAATAGCACAACTTCAGTCTATTCAGTACCTTCTCATGCCAAAGCATCGTTGTGTTAGTATCAATTGTGTCAGTGCTGTTCTGAAAATAATGCAAATTGTTATAGGTGGAGGGGTGAAGGGAAACTCAAGGGGCTCTGCCCTAGTGTGCATGGAACTCGGGCCCTGTTCCCACTGAGCACTTAAGCATGTGCTTAACTTGAACATCAATGGTTCCTATCCGTGACTCGCACATGCATTGTGCACAAGTTGCATGTGTGCAAATATTATTATTATTATAAGCATTGATATAGCACAAGTAATGTACCTGGCGCTTTACAGAGAATAAGATAAACACAGTCCCTGCCCGAGAGCTTACAATCTAAAGAAAGAGGGAGGGGAGACGGAAGGGGGAACAGAGGGAGAGACAAGGGATGCAACAATCATGAGGATGTGAGAACTCAGGTACATGTTCTTGGCTTGGTTACAGTACAGTTAACAGGTGGGGGATAATCCTGGGTGGAGATGATTAGCAGGAGTTAGGAAGGGCAGAGTGGCAGAGGTGGGTTTTGAGGAGGGATTTGAAGGTACGAAGGGAGGGGGCAAGGCAGATGTGGGCAGGAAGGGAGTTCCAGGCGTGCGGGCCAGCGAGGGAGAAGGGACGATGGCAGTTGGGGGAGCAGGGAAGGTGAGGGAGGGGATGGAAGAGGAGTGGAGTTGCTTGAGCAGGGGTTCGGAGGGAGATCAGGGCAGAGAGGTAGGGGGGAGGTGCGAGGTTGTGAAGCGCTTTGTAGGTGAAGACGAGGAGCTTGTGCAGAATACGCTCAGGAAGGGGGAGCCAGTGGAGAGAGGCTGCACATGGTCAAAGCGATGGGCTCGGTGGATGATCCTGGCAGCAGAGTTTTGAAGAGAGATGAGGGAAGAAAGGTGAGAGTGGGGAAGGCCAGCGAGGAGGAGGTTACAATAGTCAAGGCGTGAGATGACATGGGCATGGATGAGAGTTTTGGCAGAGGAGACAGACAGGAAAGGGCGGATCTTAGCAATGTTGTGGAGGGAGAAGCGGCAGGATTTGGCAACGGAGTCAATGTAGGGTTTGAAGGTAAGGTGTGAGTCGAAGATGAAACCCAAGCTATGGGCTTGGGGGACAGGGAGGATGGAGACCCCGTCATGGCAATTGACACAGAAGAGGGAGAGGAAGTATTGGGAGGGAAGATACGGAATTCAGCTTTCGCCATGTTCAGTTTGAGTTGGCATTGAGACATCCAGGTGGAGATATCAGAGAGACAGTTGGTGAGACGAGCTTGAACAGAGGGGGAGAGGGATGGAGTGGAGAGAGAGAGAGAGTTGAGTGT